>VXBL01008623.1:1006927-1080274 GCA_013400195.1 Aramus guarauna
GCGTCCTCCCCGCCAGCAGCCCCTACCCGCGTCCTGCCTGGCCCCTGCTCATCTCCTGCCTGTGCCCTGCCCTGCCTTGCCCACGGCCGGGAGCGAATGGCAGGGTGCAGGCAGCCTGCCTGCTCCTCCTTCCCTCCCGTCCGGGCCCGCGGGTATGGTGGGCAGGGTGCGGGATGGGGGTACGCCAGTCCCTGCAGCCCCCAGCGTGCTGGGAGCATCGCTCGCTGCTTCATCGGCAGCAACGGGCTGGTTCACCCTCCTGCTCGTCCTGAGCTGTCGAGTCCCAGAGCCCTCCACGGAGGTTTTCTCACAGCCGTGTCCAAGAGGTTACCAGAAAGATGACCAGCCTGACCAAACTCCAGGCAGTTTCCCATCAGTCTCTTCTGAGGCCAAGCATAACTTAAAAAAAAAACAACCAAAAAACCCCAAAACCCCCCCAAAACCACAGCACTCCTCTCACTTCCACCAAGCTCCATCCTGGTGGGTAAAGCTGGGAACAGAGCGCTGGGGGGTCTGTTCCCATCTCTGCTCAGGCAGACCTGGAGACGCTCCCAGACCTGGCGAACCCCACCCCAAGTGCAGGACCGTGCTTTGGAGCTGGTGCTGATGGGCAGCCCCACAGTGCAGGGGTATTTGAAAATAAATCCTACAGAGATGCCAAGCAAGCCCCCCTCCCAGTGATTGCCAACCATGATAATGACGCCTTGTTAAATGAGACACCGTTTTTCCAGCCAAGCAGTGGCAGAAGTGGCGGATGCAGGGGAAAAGTGGGTTGAAATCTGGCCCTGGATATGCCACCAACCTGCTATTTTCCTGACGCCAAACCCTGAGGACTTTTTTCCCCCTTATCCACCCTCTCTGCAGGCAGGGAGCTCTTGGGGTTTTCTCTCCCAGCATGTGCGCTGCTACAGAGAGGCGGATTTGGGTTTGGGCTTGGGCTGCAATGTAATGCCATAATCAGGGGCTGCTGCATTTTTGGGCAGGGACCTTGTCCAACTTGCATTTTTCCTGCTGTCACGTGCTCCATTCATCTCTGGCACTGGATAAACAATACCATAATACCAGGCAGGACGAAGCAGGGAGGCTGCTTCCTCAGGCAAGCCCCAGCATTTGCCTTCTCCTGATTTTAGGCTGTACATTCCCCTGGTCAGCCCTTGAACCATGGCCCTGGGCTAGAAATGCTCGGGGAGGCTGTGGGGTTTGGTTTTGCACAGCACTGCCTGTGTCTGGGGAGAGAGCCGTGATACCGAAGAAGCGTCCTATAATAAAAGAAAAAAAAAAGNCCTTTGTCTCGAACCCGATGGCACAGCAACTGCGGCTCGAGAGGCAGCTGAAAAGCCCAATCGGCAAAACCCTGAATGAAGAAAGAGCCCCTTTCTCCAAGAGCCAAAAGGGGAGGAAAGGCACTTTTCCCCCGACCAGCTGCTCTCCCGCTCCTGCAGCCTCGGCGCTGGCCGGGGACACACGCCGCAGCCAGATGTTGGGGTCCCGGCCGGCGTTGCGGGGCGAGTGACAATACGGGCTCTGTGTGCCGCCGGCCCCTGAGCAATGCAGCAGGGTCTGCCGAGCCACCGTGCCGCCAGCGCCGGCACAAGGGCTCTCCCGGCCCGCCGGCGCTGCCCATAACCCAGGCTGCGGCAGCGAGGGGAAGCCGTTCTTTTGGCGGCATTGTCCTGCCACAGTGAGACTCCCGCGGGATCGTCCAGCAGCTGGCTGTGTCCCCGCAGGCTTCCTCTCCAGGCGCCTGGCCTCCTGGCTCGGCCCTTGCCCGCCACGCGGACGTCCCCAGCGAGGCACCGTCCCCCTCGTGGAAAAGCTGATGGGGTAAGCGGTCGGCCTGCTTACCCCTCGGTGGGCACAGGATGGTACCCAAGGGGCAGGGAGCTGGGAGGATGCTCTCAGAAACACCTCGTGCCCGGATCGTTGGCATTCAGCCACTCTTCTGGGTACAAAGAGCCTAATCCTAGCCGGGGTAGCCCCAGTGCCAGACAAATTTGGGTGCTCCGTAAATACAAGAGCCAGGGGAGATGGACAGTCACATCTGCTCTGCAGGAGGGATGCTAGGGCTGGACCAGGAGGGACATCTCACTTCCTCCCCCGAAGAGGAACCCATTTTGGACACAGCCCATAACTCACCCATAACTCACAGCTGTGGCTGTGGGGTGGTGGTGTGCTCCCCACTCTGCCTGGCCCTGCAGGGATAGGTCTGAGCCAGAACCCGCTGCCCAAGTCCCCCAAACTTCAGGGATATGCCCTGTGCAGAAGAACCTCACCACCTCATTCCCACTGCAGATTAACCTCACTGAAACCCCGTACTGGTTTTCCGCTGGAGCTGGCTGGATTCAGCCCTGCACCAACCCAGGGCTGTGGCTGCACGTGGGGCATCTCCCTTTCAGCCGTAACGTGGTATTAGGTCAGTTTAAATTGGTTTAAACCCTCAGCATCGCCCCCGCTCGCAGGCTGACCCTGGTGCTCGATAGGTGGTCCCTAAGAGGCTCCCAGGTTCTCAGGGCTCCTAAAAACGGTTAATAAATCCCCAGTAATAAAGTGTTCAGGTCATCCGAGAAAAACGCCGCACTTGGGCTGCAAAGCTGCATTGTCTGCCTGGAACGATTTACGCGCTTCGTCGGACAGGGGTTAAAAGCTCTGTCAGGCGCCGACTTCGCCGCCATCGTATTGTCGTGGGTATTTAACGGGGTTCAGCCCCGACACGCAGCCGGGCAGCCGCTGCTCTGACCGCACGGCCGAGGCGTGTGAGGGAGATGGAGGAGGAAGGCAGCCCGGGAGCCGGATCCTGCCCACAGTCCCCCTCTCACCCCCCGCTTTTTCTTTCTGGGATTTTCTGAGAGCACAAAAGAGACTTTGCATCAATTACTGGTAGGAAAGCAGCAGTGCCCCGCAGCAGACTTCTGTGCTCCCCATCCTGGGTTTGGTTAACTTCCCATTGTCTGCCGGGCTCCGCTATTCAGGGCCAGTGTGAGGACTCAGTTTTTTCATCTATTGGATTTTTTTTAACCACACTGGGAATAGAAAACCTTCCTGTCCTTGTAGCAGAAGGTCCAGCAGTGCCATCGGGGTGGAGGCACGTCGGTGCCTCTCTGCCCAGCACCCAAACCTCCCGCAACGGGTGCTCATGCTGCGTCTCCTGATGCCGAGCTGTCCCTATCCCCACCGTCCCGATGTGCTCCAGCTCTGGGGCCGCTCTGTGCTGGGACCCGCTGCAAACCCCATCCGCCCTGCGTGGCCTCAGACCCTGCACCGCTTTCCCTCTCCACCTCGGGGGGTTGCGGGTCCCCTCGGCGGGGCGGGGGGACACACGATGCAATCCGTGCAGGGCCCTCGGAGATCCCACGGGGCCGGGGGGCTATACAAATGCAAAGCGTTATTATTTTCCCGGGGCTGAAGCAGAGGCCTGAGAAAGGTTGAGCGAGAGAGGCAGCGAGCGGGGAACAGCGGGGGATTTAGCTACTGAAAAGGAGCCGGGGAAAAAAGGGGGCGAAGAGCTTCATTGTGCGCTGGGCAGAGGGGGTCACGAGCAAGTTAAACTGGTTAATGTATTGGAGCAGCTTCCTCCGAGCTGCTGGGAGCAAGCAAAGCCCTGCAACAAAAGGCCGAGGGAGCATTCTTGTGGGGAAAGTGGGCTCTCTTTAAAAGGATTTGATTTCTTTTCTGTCAGTTGAATGGAATTTGGTGGTGACTCCTCCAGGTCTAAGAATTTGGGGCTTTGGCGGTGGCGATGGCGGGAGGGGACCGTCCCCGGCCCCCCTCCCCGCTCCCACATTCTTCTCCATCTCCAAGCCCGCTGCCCCCAGATTACAGCCCCCGGTGTTGCGGGGGGAGAGGGGCTTGGGCAACGCAAGCGGCCCCGTAGACGCACTGATCCTGAAAGAAAGCGAGGGGCACGGGGCCGTCCCCGCCTGGCCTGGTTTCTCATGCTCCCTATTCAGCCCAGGGGAGGGGAGGTAGATGTGGGGAGAGGTGAGGGCGGTGGGGCGGCCGCCGCTGATTTAATGCCTTTGGCTTTGCAGTCGAGGTGGATCTCAGGGGGTTTCGGCAGTGTAAGGTGTGCAAGGGGAGCTTTCTGCCCCTTCCTTTGGGGAGTGAATTTTTAATGGTAAAACCGTGGAACAAAGGTAAAAACAAGAGGGAAAGGGAACTTGGAATAGTGAAACAGCTGGATCCAACTCCGCTTTCCCGCAGCCTGTGCACCTCTCTCCTCCCAACAGCAGCTCCTGGGGCAGACCCGGCCTTACAGACCTGGTTCTCCCACCACAAAATCCCCCGTCTGGTGGGCAGGACCCCCCCTCTTCACAAGACCATGGAGCAGGGAACTGCTGCCGGCCAGGGATGCTGGGCTGGACACATGCTGTGTCTGGCTGCAGGTCTCTCATTTGGGATTGACCCTGAGAGCAAGCCAGGGAGCTTCAGAGCTGTCCTGGGCTGGAGGCTTGCTGTCACACACTGCTTGGAGTTAACTGGCAGCGTGGGTCTGGGGTGGTAAAAAAAAATAATTAATTATGCAGAGCTTAAGTGACGCACGGCCCTGCGCTGCACAAGGTATTGCAGAGCCAGAGCCTTCAGCAGTGCTCAGCTAGGCAGGCAGACAGACAGACGGACAGACAGAGGCGAGTGGGCAGCAGGCTCCCACCGACTGTGCCCAGCTCACCGTGCCTCAGTTTCCCAAGAAGTGACGTGCCTCCAGGAGAGATCCCATGGTCCCTGTTCCCGGGGCAGCTGCCCGTTTGGGAGATTCCCTTATGGACTGTCCATGGAGCCTGGACGTGTCCGTCTGTACAGGCAGGACCAGAGCACAATGAGCTGATGACGGTTTGCTGCAATGACGGCCAGACTGTCCCAAGCTCCTTCCAGCCAGAGGTGGGGTCAGAGGAGTTTGAAGCTCCTGGCCTTTAATTTCTGGCCTCTCATTCTTTCTGGCCCCCAATTTTTTCACATTCCTGTCCTGAGCTATCCCTCTCGCCACTGCCTTTCTGAAAATGAGCCAGAAGCTGATGCCAGGGGAAGCGTTTAGAGATTACCCCAAGGAGGAGGCAGGAGTCAAGTCTCAGACTGGGCTGGACTGGGCTGAACTGAGCTGGACCAAGGCCCAGTGAAGACAGTGTCCCATCTCCAGTGACAGCAGAACCGGAGTATAAAGATCAGCAAATAAAGGGGGGCTGCTTCCAGACCCCACCCCAGCCAAGCCCTGCACTGTGTCTGGCAGAAGCCGCTGTGAATCCTGTGAGAAGGGGCAGAGAAAAGGACCGAGGAAGGCAGCAGGCGGGAGCAGGTGAGGTCTGGCCCCGAAACTCCGCACCTCAGCCCAGATGAGAGCAGAGCCCAGCTGTGCCCAGCTGTGCCAGCAGCTGCAGGCACGAGCAGTGCTGGGGCTCCCCTCCAGACCAGCCCCTGCCTTAGTGACTCCCTAAATCTCCTGCTTTAAGGTCCACGTTTGATGCAGCAGCCAGTCCCCGACCTGGGACGGGACACCAGCCACTCTTTTCCTGCCCACAGCTCCAGGTCTTCAAAACCTCCCAGGGAGAGGGAGCCAGGGAGACGATCGGGGACGCATTTTAACTCCCTGCCCGGACCTGAGCATCTCAGTGCCCGCAGCTCTCCCCAGAGCAGCAATAGCTCCCGCAGTCACCTGCGCACACCCTCTGCATCCAACCCAGATCAGATACGTGTGTCACCCCGGCCCTGATACGCTCTTGCCAAGGCTATTTCCAAATGCTGGCTGCCCCGAGGGAACTTGGCTTGTCTCTGGGCCCCCACAGCTTCTTGGCTTCTTCCTTGCCTCTGGGGTGTCCCAATGAAGCTGCTGAGTGGTTTTTCAAAGGTAGATCAGTGAGTCAATATTCACCCACTGCTTCCCCCAGCTTGCCTTGGTGGTCTCCAAAAGCCCTTTCCCCACTGCACCCCTGGGAAATTGTTCGCTCCCTTCCCATTCCCCCTGCAAAAGAGTTTAAAAGCGACAGTTCATTTTTCATGTGATGTTAGTTTAAATAGGAATTTCACTGCTCCGGCTTTGCCTGGTTTCCGGGAGCCGAAGCCGAGAGAGGGTGGTATTAGTGCTGTGCAAGGCAGGGAGGAGGAGGAGGGAGGTGGGAGTTGAAAGGGGGGAAAGGGGGGGAAATGCGGGGGTGAAGACAGGATTAAAACATCCCATTAGAATTTCTGTTTTTGGAAACCTCACAAAAATGTTGACATGTAGCATGACTAACATAGTGCAAATGTCAGCCTGGCTCTGCGAACGGGGGCCCTTGCTCTCCTCCCAACACGCTGGCCCCCTTTTAAGGCAAAAATATACAATGAGCCGCACAATGGCCGAATTCCAGAGCACAGCGCTAATTGTTCCTCGCTCACGTCGGGCTAATTGCTTTGCTCAAACCATTCGTGCCTGGCCTGGATCCCACGTGTTTTTACCATTTAATTAGGAGTGAAAAGCTGGGGCCAGGAAACGGGATGAGATAAAGGCAGGCAGAGATGGAGGACAGGTCTGGTGACCTAACCTGGAGAGCAGATGTGTTACGTGTGCTCCAGCAGACGAGCAGGCAGGGAACAGCCCCTGCTCCGCACCAGCCTCCAGCTGGATTGAAGCTGTGCAAGCACCCAGGAGAGGAGTGGGAGACTGGGATGGCTCCTGAGGCTGGTGACACCAACTGTGAGATGGAGAAATGCTGCCAGCAGCAAATGTTTGCAAGAAACGCTTTCATCCAGCTGCTTGGGGACTGCCGCAAGGCTCATGGACACAACAAGGGTGTGAGTAGCTCTTCACCTGGTGCTGTACTTAGAAGGTCTGTCTGTTTGTAAACCATGTGCAAAGCTTGATCAGGACTCAGAGGGAAACAATAGATGGGCAGGAAATGCCTTTTGATAGCTGCTTATTGTCTTCCACCTTCTGGGGGAACTGGAAGTTTAACTATAGTCTTCCTCTTTCAGGTATTCGTCCTCGGAGGATGCGCCTGGACCACGGCATCATCTGGCGCTGGACTCCATTGTGCTGAGGAATGTGCATGTGGTTTTCCCCTTGAATAGCTCCTCTGAGACTGTAGTGACCCAGAAACACTGCAGGGCCCCAGCACATGCCCTCCGGGAGAGAAGGGTTTGCTTAGGGGTGCCACTGTCTCCTCCAAGGCACAGCACAGCATCTCTGCCCCCTCTCACCCACCACTGCACTGCAGGTGATGCCACTCCCCACGTTGTAAACAGGGGTGGGTGCACAGGGTTTAACATTAGCACTTCCTTCCCTTTCTCCATCTTACAGAGCACCACTTCTATCCACACTCATCCAGGCTGCACGGTTTCACAGGCAGACAAAGCCACTTAATATATATATAAGCTGACACTGAAGTGCAGCATCTTCTACGGTGAACCCTGATGGAGCTGATCTGTAACTCCTGGAGGAATTTCATCTCCCTGTGAATGCAAACAGCCAGGGATTCCTCCACTGCCCATCTACACACCTGCCTCCCTTGAGAGCAACCAGCAAGAAACCACCAGCCTTGCTCGTCCAAGAGGGGTTTGGTTCATTGGTCTCACAGAAGCTTGTACCACCCTTCACCCCCCCCTCCGCAAGCGCTCCCAGCACTTAGGATCACTGCAGTACAATTTGCACTTGGCAAGTTTAATTGCTCCGTGGCCTCTGTGTCAGAACAGCTCTTGGCCTTATTAGCAATACTCCTGGTGGGTTTGGGGACTCAGCACAATTGTTTCAGATCAGTGTGAAAAGATTGTAGCACAGTTCAACATACAAATCTCGAAGTGACCCTGGCTCCAGCCTCCACAAGTGCTGCAGAGTAGCCCCAGGAGCTCTGCTGATGGGCTGTCACAGCCCACATCTCTGGCTGAGGTGTTTTCTTTCAGCTGTCCTGGAGATGAGGGATGGGGGGGGGCTCTGCATCCCTCCCAACCCAAGGCTCTCGGCTTTCAGGTCTCTTGAAAATAGGAAGCATTTTGCCTCACTGCAGAGGAATTAGCCACAGCTCAACCATGAGCTGATATGGAAACCACTGAAAACAAGGAATCCAAACAAGGAACGCAAACTTCCAAGTTCTCCAGAAAATCTGCAATTCTCTGTCCCAGTGTAACAAGGGTGATCTTCTCTTTGTGTTTCCATGAAAGCCCATAAGAGCACACCCACACCCTGAGGACAAGGATGTTCACAAACACTGGAATTTACAACAGCGATTTATTCACAAGAAAGGCTCCAGGTGAAAAGGACTGATACTTAAAAAAGAGAGAAAGAATTCTTCATAGATGCAAATGCCATACTTGTAAGTCAACATTTGCTCTGGCAATACTGGCACATGCAGAAATGGTTTTCCAACCTGAAGAGGTTTCAGCCCAGCCGCTCCAGGATCACGTTGTTCAGAAGCACTCAGATCCACTTCTTAAACTTCATTTGAAATGTGTTTTTGAAAACCTCTGGGGAGTTACAAGTCTTTTATGACAAGCCTTTCTAGCCATTGAAATCCACCAGCACCGTGGGGTGGCCTGGTCGTAGCTAACCAAGAACAGACGATCCTTCGGGGAAGAGAATATTTTAAACCCAAAACATAGACAAGTCATAGCAAATCCTTGTGGCAGTAAGACAGTGGAGAACATTTGTTCCCAGATCAGTCAGTCACAGACAAAACCCCAGATTATATTTATCCCAGGACTAACCCCCCACCCCATGCATGTTTCCAGCTCCCTCCATGCACTGGAACCTCCACACGAAGACACCCAGAGCTGGTCACTCATTTGGGGTTTTGAGAAGTTCCCTTGAAGTTGCCGTCACATATGCATGAGCAGGGTGCCTGGGACGCCCAGGTGACATTAGGACGTGCTGTGCGAGGCTCAGCCCATGTGTCTTGCAAGCCAATGTCCCTGCCTCAGTCCCCTGTGCCTGTCCCACACATGGAGCCCAGTGGGGAAGTCCCCAGCCAAGGTAAATGGCAAGATGCTCCCAACACCCAGAGTGGCCAAGAGCCCTTCTTCAAACCTGGACTGATTTGCACAAAAGAGGAAACAAGTTAAAATACTGGGAATTAATTTTCTCATCTGGGAGGGAAGATACTAAGCCCAGCCTAGCCACTGCATCGGGTGCTCTGGGAGCAGCTGTCCCAGTTCCTGAGGTATCCCGGGACTCACGGACAGCCTGTGTCGCCTGTTATCCTGCTGTAACAGGGTGAGCCAAGGAGCAGACGAAGTGTACTGCAGACTGGGAAACCAAGACGTAGTGGAGAGCCGTGCAGTATTTCTGCGTACTCCCTGTCACCTGGGAAAAACTTAGGTCAGTGACCAGCATCAAAACATTGTAGCAAAAACTGAGGAAACTCCTTATTCCTGTTCCCCATGGCTCAGAAAGGTTTCTGTCAGGAAGGGTGGAGGCGATGCGTTTTGTACTCTTGGAAGGGACTACGCGTCCTCGACAAAGTCATCGCTCCTCTCACTGCTGCAGAATGGCCTCTGTCCTTTGCCCTGCAAGGGTCCCCTCTGCCCCCCGTTCCCTCACCTTGCAGGACTGCATCTAAAGATGACAAGGGCATTTCTTTTGGGTTTATTTCAGATTTTGCAATCCCCATTTAGGAATAATATCCTGTGTGGGGGTTGTCCACTCTGGTGGAAAAAGGACTTACTCGAGAATAGTTATCACAGTTTTTACACTTGGAATAATATGACTTTTATTCTGGAATAAGCTGGTCGCTAGCTGCTCATCTGGAACGGGGCGCAGGGAGCGTGCCAAGCCCACGGAGGGGATGCAGCCACCTGCCCCGTAGGAAGTGGGACGGCAGCCAGACGGCGCGGTTTGCACACACCGCTGGACAGGCACCCAGCAGCAGCGGTGTCCGCCACTACCGACCTGGGCTGGATTCAAACTGGCAGCTGAGAGGGAAGAGGAAACCGTATTATATCGTTATCTCTCACCTTGCTTCCCTTTCGTAACAACCCCATCCCTTTGCAAAACAGAAAAACACACCGGTGCTTTGGAGGGGCTGCCAGAGCCCACATACTGACCCGGGACCAGCCAGGGCTGGAGCTCCCCTCGCCCAGGGCCGTGCACAGACAAGCTGTCACTTCCCCCAAGTCCAAACTGGGTCAAATGGAAAACGGAAAAGCTCGGGGAACAGCAAGCCTTTGTTTCCCAGCTTGATGCCAGCCTCTGCAGGGTGGGATGCTGTTGCAGACAGGCTTTCCCTGGGAGGCAGGACCATGCTGGTGGTGGTGCACCATGCCCAGCCCCGAGACCCTGCAGTGCCACCTAAGCACTTCATCAGGAGCACACGTTGTAAATGCCTAAACTAGCCGGAGATATGAATCGGAAATGTGTTGGGACAGAGAGACTAAGCTCCCAAGATGGTTGCCGTTGTGGTCTCCCCTTGTGCTGCGTGACAGTCCTGTCTCTTTTCAGTTTAAGCTCCTGATGTCTCAATCCCGGGGTCTAACAGAGTGCCTGGCTGTCAGCTCTGCCCACCCTAATCCATTCATGTGGCTCCTATACAGGCTCTCAGGAGTGATGGAGGCTGTTTCTCTTTTTTTCACATCGAGAAAATTCATGAGCTGGTTTCACATTTGTTTTTCTTTCAAACTTGAGGCTTTGCAGATATTAAAATATAATCCAGGAAGAATTTGCTTTGTGAGGGAAGAGTGTGGGATCACAGAGGGGAGAGGGGTCAGTGGGGGACTGCAGGGAGGTGGGGGTGGCAAAGGGATTTTCATTTCCCCTCTGTATCCCACTGGGATCGAAGCTTTTACCTCCCTGCAAACAATAGTGGCCAGTATGGGACCAGTTAGAGGCTTTGGGAGACTCCAGGCTTCCCCGAGCTGGGAATTTCTGTTTGCAGCAGGAATTTTAGACATTGCCCATGGTGAGGGCAGACGAAGCACTCTTTGCAGGTGGTAACAACTGGAGTAGATGGCTGGGACCATGGACAAATGAGTAGAAAGAAGAGAAGAAAACATCTCTCCTGGTACTGAGTTGTTGCTCTGCATTTAAAAAGAAAAAAGCAAACAAATATCATTTGTGTTATAGGTAAACAGAGGAACTGGCCAGGCAGGACAGGAAGGCAGGGCTCCGTCAGAGCCCTGCGCCACGCAGGGAGATAAACAAGAATCCTAGAAATGTGGAGAGAGGCTTAAGGTGATTGCTCAATGTCCGAGGAAATACGGGGCAACAGCCAGATATCAGGGAGAGGAAGCTGGAAAAGGGCAGGCTGATACGAGCAATGAGGTCATAGCTGCAAAAATAATGCAGGAAGGCTTCCTGGAGGCAGCGAGCGGGCCCACCACACGCGCCCCTGCTGCTCCTCCTGCCTTAGATACACAGATGGCAAGGTCTTACTAGCCTGATATTGGGTTAAAATTGCTCAGTGGTGGTGAGTTCAGTCCATCAAAGGCTCCTAAGCTGCACATCCCACTTCACGGCACCTGCAGCTGAGCTTTATTTCCAAGGGAGTACTTCCAGATTGACACAGTTCTATTGGCAAAGTCCCATTGAGTTGCCCTAGCTGAGGCCATCACCCAAAAAGCATGAGCAACGTGTGGCTGCATCCACTCAAAACAGCCGTTTTCCTGAATGAGTATAAAATTGGCCTCAGCTCACTGTCAGAGTGAGCACGAGACAGACAGACTGCCCTCTCAGCTTGGGTTTGATCTCCAGCCCCATTGCAGGGTGAGCTCATCTCCTCTGGACTGCAAGGCACACTGCTGGGAGACCAGCCAGCTGACCTGCGGCCCCGTGAGCACTGGCAGCATGGTTTGTTTGGGTTCCTGATATGCCACGGGTCTTGAGGCTTATTTTGAGTTCATCTGAGTTTGACGGTTTTGATGGATTCTGCCTTTCTGGTCTGGTCACAAGCGGTTGGATGTTCATACCGATCTTGCTCTTAGACAAACAGCATCCATAAATCTCTGTGTGAAGCCAGAAGAGTCTTGTCTTTCCTTGCTCTGCGCTGTCCCCTCAGTCCTTCGAACCCCCAGTGCCCTCACAAGCATGGAAGCCTTAATGGATGTCCTATCAAAAGGAGCAGAATAAATCTCATTATCTTGTTAGACAAGGTCACACCTCCTGTGTGGCCATCTAGCAACAGATGGGGCTGCTCCTAGGGTTGTCTACTCTTTACAGGAAGTCTTCCATCAACTCTTGCAAGACATGAACCTCTATATGTCTCCAAAACGCAGTTTCAGCAGTTGGCCTTGCTGTGTTTTGTTTGGTGGGTCACTGCTCAAAGCAGAGGAATTCCCATTATGGTCCACCCTACCAATCCATGCTGCTCCAAGGAGACTATATGGCTTACCTCCAGCCTTGCCCCCAGGATCTCACTAGGGCATCTCCCATTAGGCTCCTAGGCAGTATTGAGTAACTTCTTCAGTTTCTTTGAAATATGACTGTATTTTTCAGTTACCTGTAGAATGAGGGGTCTCTTTCAGGAGGAGGCCATATATTACAGTCTATTACAGTTCCTCGGTCGGATTTGTTTCTCTACCTCACCAGCCCTCTGTTCCTGCTGCTGTGCCTCCTCCCATGTTTCTAGTGATTTGTCAAAAGATTGCACCAAAGCCTGACAAAAACTGCCTCTAACATCAATGATTTTGGGTCAGACCTTGAGCTTAAAATTGTAGAAAAACCTGTTTTCCTGCCCCATTGCCCCAGGCATGGACCTGCTGCTGGGGACAGCGGCCCGGGGTGGTGGGTGCGAGGATGGCCGTGCCAACACAAACACGTGTTTTTAGACAATTTTCCCTTCCACTGTCAAGCAGACAAGAGGACAGGGCCGTTCTGTGGCTGTTTGAAGAGGACACACAGCTGATAGTGACCACATTCGTGACAGTGTTTATTTGCATTTCCAGCAAGCCTTTGAAAAAGCCCAGCTCCTGCCTGCGCTGCCCAAGCTCCAGGGACCATGGGAATGCTGGGAAGACCATCTCCCTGTCTGGGAGAGGCCACGGGAGAGCCAGCGACCAGTCCGCTGGCCCGGCGGCACATTCAGCTGGACACATATCTCCTTCAAGAGACAAAGGGACTCGCTGAGAGAGGAAGAAACCATGTGTGGCCTACAGGAAGGAGGGGGCTGAAGAGGACTTGACTTCACTGGCAGCAGGGAGGGAAGATAAGGATGGAAAATCAGATTGTTTCCAGCTCGTGTCCGGGCAGTCCATGGGGAAGAGGCTATTGGATCCATGTGTGGTGTGAAGGGGCTGGAAGCTGAGGGGATCTGGGAGAGCCTCCAGGAGACCCTGTGAAGCCTCTCTGTCCCCAGGAAGGTGATATCTTTTGCCACGGTGGCAGTGGCACGAGGAGGGTCTCAGTGTGGCAGAGTGAAGCCAGCCCCACCACCACCCACTGCCCTCCAATCTCTGCCAGATCTCATAAAGCTTGTCCTTCTCAGAGCCCAGAAAGGATGTTATGGGGAGCATCAAAACACCTCACCTCATAAGAAATACCTTATAGATAAGGTGGAGGGACACGCAGAAATGACTGCGTGTTTCCCCTTCTCCTCAGGCACCCTCCATCCGTGTCTGCTCATGAGGCCACCAGCAGCAAGGAGCTGCTGGGCAGACGTGTCTGCTCACCCTCCCCAAGAATAGGGACCTTTTTCTGCCTGTCACCCTATAGCCATGACCCAGTTTCACCGAGGCATTTCTCAACCCCGGGCTTTTTCCTTTTTGTCTCCTCTCTCGCCATTCCCCTCCCTCCCCTTCAGCACCGGCATTTGATATTTACTTTCAGGCTGGGAGGGACAGAGGAGGCTTTTCCTTGTGTGCCTCCACATTGTTCCCCACTGGTATTTGGGAACAAGTGTGACATTCAGGGGAGCTGGAGCAGACAAAGCCTGCCTGGAGGTAATCATACCGCAGGCGGCCGTATCGGGTATCCGTGGACGCAGGGCATCCGAGAGCTTTTGACTGTGTCTTTTTTAGGAAGAGCTTTCTCAGCCTCGGTATCTCTCAGATTAGGTTTTGTCCCCAGAGGAGCCTGTTGTGCCTCCATTGTAGCACAGCTGTGGGAACCCGCAGCACGGCTCGGCACCGGAGCGGTAGGACAATGCCGAAAGGCACCGGCGCTCCTGACCTATCCGATGGGCGGCTCTGCCTGCGGTCCAGAGGGACTGATCTCTAACGAGGAGGTTGTGTCGACATCTGCTTCCCGGCGCTTTCTCTTCTCTGCTCAGATGTCCACAAAAGAGCAGGTATGGATGGAAGCCCTGTGCCCTTGGCAAGCATCCCTGAGCCCAGGCGTGGAGATGGAGAGGGTGAGATACACACACGCACAGCCGGGAAATGGACACTGACTGCTACATCACATACAAATCTGGGTTTGTGGCTTGGATCTGGAAGGAGGAGGCAACACAAGGAAACCATCTTGTCATCCCTGGCTCTGTGCTGGGAGTGCAGCAACGACCTCAAAAACTCAGCGACAGGTGGGAAAATGCAGAGGAAAGCCCGGGGTGGTCTCCATTTCCTCCCACACACCCTTTGGCATGGCCAGGCAGAGCTGGTCCCGGGCACAAAGCACCTACAGCCTCTTGCAAAAAGTGGGAGATGCTTGCCTGTCTGCGACTATCTTTTGCACTTAGGGATTTACAGGGATGCTAAATGCTTCCCAGAGACATAAGAAGCTCGTGCTGCTGGGGGTCCCATCTGAGGATGTCCAGCCCCATCCAGCACAGAGAGAGCCTGGATGCTGCATGACCCTGCCCATCCTGGGATGGGATGACATCTAGAGCACTGACAAGTCCAAGGAGACTGCAACGTCTGTTGTTAAAGAAATCAGCGCTCGCCTCTCCCCAGTCCCATTAAAATGCCTGATTTAGTACAGATACTAACTGCATTTAGTCCGTGTAAAGCCACTTCTGGCTCCTCTCTGCTGAGGAGATGTGTAACCCCGGTGAAGCCTCACTGATATAAACCAGTCATTGACTGATCTCTTATCTCCAGCCTTCTCGTGCTGACTGATCGGTTCCTCCCTCCTCTCTCAGCTGAGCCTCTGCTCTGGATTCATACAGACTTTTCATCACTTTTAAAATCCTGGCCCAATAAAACATTAAAGCACTTGAACATGAATGGGACTGTTTACTTGCTTAAATCTAAACATGGGATGTAGTTGGATCAAGACCTTTCTCTTCCTGCCCAATGCTTCCTCCTCCAGTATCCTGGCTGCTCTCCTCAACATCGTCTGTGGTTTCTCTCTGCTACGGTGCAATGTCATGGAGAATTTGCAGTTTCCCATTTGTGACACACTGGTTCTGCATAAGGTGACAAATGACCTCCTCCCTTAGCGATAAACCAATTTACTCATCTCAGGCTGCATCTGCTGGTTAGTCACAGTCTGCCCTCGGAGCCGAGGCTTTTGGTTCTGCTCAGCATCTGCACTACAGCTGTTTGCCATTGACTTTCCCCTGTTGTCTTTAGCACCCAGCCACTCACTTCCTATTGCACTTCAGCTCATTGCGTTTCCTTTTATTATTCTCAGTTCTCTAAAACAAGCTGGCTCCTTGCTACGTCTTCTGGGAAGAGCAATCCCCTGTCAGGCTGTGAGGCAGCCCTCGGCAGCTGGGTGTGATGGAGCACATTGAATTTGGTGGGAAAGCACGAGTATTTCTGGGGATGATGGGACAGGCAGGTGGAAGATGCTGCTAGGGTGGCTACCATCCAGAACGTCTGGCTGGGGAGGGGACGTGACCTGCTGCCATGTCCCCGGATGGGGAGGGATGTTCTTGGATGAGTAGAAAAGTCCATGCAGCAGCTGGGGAGCGTGGCAGCAAGGACGGCGCAAGGCTGGTCTCTCCCCAACACTGCGCAGGGCTGGCTGCCCGCAGCTGCCGAGCCGCCGCGGCGTGTGTGAGCGTGCAGCCTGTCGGACGTGGCCCTGACCGAGGTGTTTGGGAGCAGGTCCAGGCTTAGATGAGTTGGGCCGGCTGCCGAACACACGCATCCTCTGTGTGAGGAAAAGATGTCTTAGCAGGGATACAAAGTGCACAATGGGCAGGTCCCTGGATGAAGCCACTTCCCTCCAGCACATCTGGAAAACTGCTCCTGTCCTCTGGTAAACAGGCTTCCAGAGGAAGATCTATGCTAGTGTTGTCCTCCTTTTTGGACGTGGTGGAGCCAAGGTAGGAAAATCCAGAGGGATGGGAGGATATAGGCTCTCCTAGAATAACTTACAGCTGTCCTGGAAGCTTGGAGACCTGGAGAGCTGAGGAGTGTGTTGGCAAAGTCACAGATTTCATCAGTTTTCTTTATTCTTGGCAAAGGGCTGGGGGAAGACACGGTTTCCACAGGGATGGTGGAGGTCCATCTGGAGTCCCTGTTGAGTTCAGCCTTTTCTCCCACCTCCATAGACAGAGAGGAGCAGCAGCACAGGTGGGTCTCCAGGCAAGGCTCAGGAGAAGGCCTGGAGGAGCCAGCGCAGCTGATACTCCTCCTACTGAGCAGACAAGGTCTCAGGAACCCTCAGTGATGTGGTGTCTTTAAAAATCATTGTATAACATCCTGCATCACTGAGGATGGGTCAGATTTTTAAGAGGCTGGTGAGAAGAGAAAAGAAGTGGTGTTATGGTATGAAGTCCTCCAAGGAAGGGAAAGAATCCAAGAAAAGGACCTCAGGTCCTCAACCCTGGAGCAGAAATTTGGGAGAGGAAAGGCCTGTTTCAGGGCTCCTGCTCCAGTGCAGGGAGAAGGGGTGGGATAGTGCTGTAGTGCCTGGAGAGCAAACTGAGGGTTTGCTTAAATCTCTGGTAAAAATAATGATGTCACAGCCGCCGAGGAGATGGCCCAGAGCTATTTTGTTAGAGATTGCAAGATATGGGTAAACAGAGAAGCTTAACTCTCTCTTTAGAGGGGGATAAGCAAGGAGACTGTTCTATAGTGTAGAGGGATGTGGAGCCCTGTGGTCCCTCCAGGCACCACAGATAGATGTCACACATGAGATAAAGCAAGTCAGAGGCACGATTCAGGGTACATTGAATGTGATGCTGAGGTCCTGCTCCAGGACTGTGCTCCAGCCTTGCCCAGTAGCCCCAGGCACGGAAACCTCCTGCGTGCTGGAAGGAGACTCCTCTTAGGAAACCAGGAGCCTGCTAAGTTCAGCTCCGGTTACAGCCCTAAACCATCATGTCATAAATCTTTTTTGCGGCATCCTTGGCAAGGGTGTTCTCCACCAAACACCTTGCTCAGTAGCGTGGCGAACGTGGCAGCTGTTTTTTGGGGTGTATCTTTCTGCTAAGGGAAGGGCAGCCCTCAGGGCACGCTTGGGCCTTGGGAGCCCAGCATTGTGGTCCTGGGGAGGGGACAGGAGATGTGACTTTTCCAGCCTCCCCAAGATCTCTCCCAGCAGGAGCTTCCAGCCTTTCCCAGTTGAGCATCCATGGGCAGCGTGACAAGGCAGAGAGTGCTGGACAAGCAGCTCCGAATGTGCCCACCCCCCTCCCAGCGAGACGACGTGCCCGCGCAGGCTGACCAAAGCCAAAGCGGTCTCTCCTCCCCACACTGATGCCCACACACTCAGCAGCATGAGAGCCAGGAGGTCCCAGTGCCGCTCTGTGGCGGGGACATTGGTCCCCTGGGAGAGACGTTCTGGGTGACAGCTAACAATGGGGCAGCTGGGTGAAGGGGTCAGCACTGAGCTCTGGAGGCTTTTTATATTAAAAAAACCACCTACAGGAGCCTGTTCAGACTGAGCGGTTCAGAGTTCTCCCAGGCACCTCTTTCCTCCCCTCTCCCTCCCCCCGTGAGGCTCAGCCCCGTCTCCTGTGAAATCTCCAAGCGACAAAAGGCTCTTTGGGGCTCAGCATCAGCCACAGCGCATCTCCCACCCGCCCGGCCGCATGGATGGAGTACAGGACCATCTGCTCCCGGGCAAATGAACCCCGTGGCCAGATGCTCTGCTTTGCTAAGGAGGCTGTAAAAGCCTTGGACCCAGTTCATGGGAACCGCTTCTCTCTCCCCCGCCTCCTCCTCCCACACACATTAACCTCTTTACTGCCACTGATGTCTTTCTAGCAACATCTGAGGGAGGAGAGGGAGGTGGGTGAGAAGGCACGGGGGCGGAGGGGCAGGATGCTGAGGAGGTGTGCTGGGAGCTTGCCTGACACGGTGGTGTGAAGTTTGCCATCCTTCCTCCCCGCTTTGGGAAGGTGGGGAATGAGAGCCCCTTCCCAGCGGGAGGCCGCCGGCAGCACGGGAGCGGGTGCGGAGGCGCTGCAGGGGCGGGAAGAAGAGGTGGCAGGACTGGCACTCGCTTTGGAAGTGTCCCCGCGGGGGTTTGCTCTCCATTGCAGCCGATTCCCACGAGCCGACCGAGCCCCATCCCCCAAAGCCTGTCCCAAGGTTTTAGTGAACCATCCTGATAGTTCCCATCCTTAGGGCAGCGATGAAGGCACGTGGTGTTTGCTCTGGGTGCTTTGGCTCTGGCGGGGAGGACAGGAGAGACTGTGGCTGCCCGCAGGTCTCTGCGGCTGTGGTCCTCATCGCAGCCTGTCCCTGCACCAGTCCCCGCTGCAGCCAGCTGCTGGGAAGGGGGGACATGCAGCCCAGCGTGGGGAGCTGGGTGCCGTGGTCCAGCCCTGTGTCTGTCCTGCCGGTCACAGCTGCTGTCCTACCTGCACAGCATTGCTAGCAATAGCAGACATTTGCAACAACACATGGCATACATTTGCACCAAAAAGCATGGTTTTAGGGGGGATGGGGACCCAGAACTCCTGCCTGGCAGTCACTGTTGTGGCAGTAATTGGGAAGTAATTGTTACCCGTATTTCTTCCAGTGACAGAAAGGGCGTATCAGTCCCACTGACAGGGTGCTCCCATGTACCGCCCCAGTTTTGGGCAGGGCTGGCAAACATCAGGACCATGGGGACATGCCACCTGCATACTGCTCAGTGCTACGAAGCCCATGATGTAGCAGGTGAGCAGCTGCTGACCCAGGCTGGATCCTGCCTGGAGGACAGGAGGCTTTCAACCTGTTAACAGCCACAGGGCGATGCAGCCTCTACCGTGGTGCTGTGTCTGCCTTTCCCCTCCCTCCCCTACATGTCTTCTGTCCCTCTGAATTCATTTCCAGTCACCCAGGCCACCAAGGGTTAACCCCAGCACACTCCGGTGGGCTGTGGAGGGGGGGACGCAAGGGAACTGGGGACATCACAGGTGGGACATGAGCTTGCAAGGCACGGTGGCCTGCTGGAAAAGACCTTGACTATTGAACCCTGAAAAATCTCCTCCTTTCTACCAGAGCCTTCTCGCCCTGGTTCCCACAGCGCTCCTCAGCCAGCCTGCACCTCCAGGAAGGTCACACGCCGCTGCTGTATCTCGCCCGGCGCGGTGGGAATCCGATTAACAACCGGCCCCCGGCTCTGGGATTGGGCAATGATGGGCGAGAGAAGGGCCCTGTGCCGGAGAAGAGCTTTCCCACACTCTGTCCCCACTCGTCGGTGACGGCGGAGGAAATCGTCCATATCTAAATGTGTCCTGATAGCTGCGCTAATCTAGGGCTGAATGTGCAGCTCGGGGTGGGCTCGCCGGCAGCATTAGCGCAACACATGGCCCATATTCAACTCACACAAAGGGCCGTATTCTTCCTCGCTCTGCTCGGGCTTCACATGCTCGAGTGGAAAAACAGAGTGGTGCCAGGGGTGAGGGAAGAGGGGAGACCGTTGAGATGGAGCAGCTGGCTCCCCGCGGGGACGCGGGGGGATTTCTGATCCTGGGGAAGGTTTGGTCTTTGCCTGATGCATGTCTCCACCGGGCAGACAGGACCGTGTGATGCTGCATTCGCAGCTCTGAAAATTCGGCAGAGAAAAGGGGAAAATGGGGGTTTCTAAGCATCAGAGGGGTATTTTGGGGCAATTGCATGGCAAACTCCATCCCCGGTTCGCAGGCACGCTCCACAGGATGGGGTTTCTCTGCTTGATCTCTGTGCCAAAAAAAATACCGAGGGGAAAAAATTTGGCAAGATGTCAAAAAAAAGTCAGTTCAGCTCAACCTGAAACATCCCTCCAACCAAACGTACACTATTTTCTTCCCTTTTTGGGGTCTATTTTGCACCTTTTTAACCCATCTTCTCCTTTTGGCTTGCAGCCCTGTTCAAATAGGAAAAGCTGTTTTGAAATATAGAAGGCAAAAAAATGTTTTGTTTTGAAAAAAATGTTGAAACAAGATGTTTCGACATCTTCCAAATGATCTCCCTCACTTGTTTTGGCTGAAGCCCTGCATTTGCATTTGACCTGGATTTGCACATTGTTGGTTCCCCACAAAAGGGCACATTTTTTGCTGAACTCAATCCTGTTCACCAAAAAGCAGCTCAGCTCCGGGGCCAAGCTTCTGTAAGCAGAAATTTTCAAAGATGCACTAAGCGGTTGGTCTGGATAAAGGTGAAAATCCTCTTCTCCAAAGGACCTTAAAACACACCTCTTTGCCCCACAAAGTTCCCCTTTCTTGTTCCCCCCTTTTTCTGCACGGTCTCTTCTCTATTTGCCTCTGTGCTTAGACCAACCTCTCACCTAAACCTTTTTCTTCCGCAGACTCCCTTTTTTTGGGTCATTTAGTGAATAAAAGCTGCTGCCAGGCTTGAATGCAAATTCTTAGAGCCCCGGAGAGCCCAGGAAACCATAAAGCCCAACTCCAGGATGGGGTAATCTCCCTTTGGGGACTGTTCTTGGCCACTGGATAAACTCTTTAGCCTCGGGTAAGGGAAAATTTCCCCCTGGGAAAGAGGTGCCCCAACCCTGCCCCTGCCTTCCCAAGCTTTGGGGGTGCCTCGGGGCCGGGTGTGAGGGAGCAGGGGGCAGGCACGCTTGCACACGTGGGGATGCCAGGGCTGCCAGCAGCCCTTTCCTAATCACCCTTCAGCTCACATTAGCAGCAAAGTCCCCACCCTTGCTTGGAGCCCCGTTGTGTGTCTCCCCATCACCTCCCCGCCCCACCACCAGCAGGGAGATTTTTCACCCCCCCTGCCAGGCACAGGCTCCTTTGCATTTGGTCTGGTGGGTGCCGATGGGGGAGAAAACCCCCATGCTGGGAGCTGGGAAAGCAGCGACCTTCCCGATTTCCACTGGGAAGGGCAGGGAGCGAGGGGAGGCAGCCCTTCCGCGCCTGGCACATCCTCCACCGTCCTCCTTCTGGGCCCTGTTGAAATCTGCCTGTTTTAACTTGTCTGTATGTCTCACTGGGGAGATGGACTGGAAAACACAAGGCAGATCCAAGCAGCTTTCTCCACGGGGAGAGCTTTCAGCACATAATAGTCTGGAGCTTGTTTGATGCCTGGTGTAAGATGCAGCTGAATAAAACCACGTAGAAGGAGCTTGAATAGAAAAGGGCATCTCACGAAACAAGCAGCCTTTTCTTCCCTCTCCCACTGCAGAAGCTGCCCTGGAGCTGCCATGTGTGCGAGGAGAGGGGCTGGTTCCCATTTAATCTCAGGATGAAGGCTGCCACTATAAGTGAAAGTAAATATATAATTCCTCCTATTCCTGCCCAGTTGCTATGGAGACCACAGTTTAATTAACCACAACGCTGATGCCCTGCACACCACAAAGCTGCCCGGGAAAATATTACAGATGTCTCTATACATGTCAGCCCTGCATTTATTTCTCGGTTTTACTCACTTACAGAACTTGCCAAAAGTACTTGATGGGCACGTGGTGCAACCTGGCGTCATCATTGTACAAGCCATGCTCACGCTTCCCACAAGGGATGGACCAAAACCAGATTCCTCGCTACTAGGTGCAGGCTGGATGGAAAACCCCATACACATAGGGAATTTCCGGAGAAGAAAAGGGAGAGATCAACCCTAGGTAGTCTTCTGAGGACTTCATTTGGAAAACCCACGGAGATATGGCTCATATGGTCCCAGTTAACTTCTGTCTTGTGGACTGCAGCTTGGCGAGAGGCAGCAGAGCTGGTGCAGAAGGTGGCTGCACCTTTCACCCGTGCAAGGTCAGCTCCCGAGACAGCCTCTGGCTGGGCCCTTGGGCAACTTCTGCAAGGAGCTGGGCTTGGAAGGGGATTTACCTTCCTACTGGAGACCTGCTGGAGTATTTCATCACACCAAATGTCTAGCTGAGGGCTGAAGCTGCTCTGCTCTGCTCCAAGCCCCTACCCCTTTGCAGTCCCTCCCCGGAGGGGAGCACTGGGGTGAATCCATCGGGAAAGCCACCCACATGGCAGGAGGTTTGCAGACCCCTCGCTGCATCCCGGATTTCTCCAACTCCTCATGGAGTTTTTCTCCAGAGGAGCAGCGGCCCCAGGAGCTGCACGGGGACTGGGGAGAGACCTGCGGCAGGGAGCTGGCACAGGCACAGGAAATCCAGCTGTCAAGAAGACTCCAGCGTGCTTACCCATCCCTGCCTCCCGGCTCCTTTTTCTGGTGTGCATTTGTGTTTCAGACAGCGCTGATCCTGCCGGCCAGCCCTTACCTGCCAGCATCTGTCAGACACCGCAGTAAAGAGTAGCCCCAAGGCATGAACAGCCCGCCATAGGGGCCGCACCTATATCCACCTCCGTGATGCAACGTCTTGCTGTGCAGCTGCTCGCCTTGCTGCCAACAGCCCCCGCGGCTCCACTGGAGACCGGGTCTCCAAAATAGGAGCTTTGGCACCTCCCCAGCTGTTTGCTCAGCCCCAGCCTTGAAAGGGAATCTCGACAAAAGCCAGCAAAAGCCTTCTCCTGCTCTGGGGAGAGAAGTCCAGGGGTAAAGGTTTAACTTGGTCAGTTGAGAGAAGGAGGGATGAGGAATATGAAAGACCCATCCCTGTGCCCTCATAGTCACTGTCACCATGTGAGCCAGGGAGAACAGGAAAACTCATCTCAGCTGCTCTCAGCAGCACGAGGGCCAAGCCTGGATGGCCACCTCGGTTGCTGTCACAGGGACTCCAGTGAAGGTGCACCGTGGTGGGAGGTAGAGCTGTGTCCTCATCGCGTAGGGTGCTGTCACGGGGTGTCACCACAGGGCTTGGAGGCAACACGATCAACTGTGCTGCCACGTTGTGTTGTGTGTGACAACACATGGCCATTAATAAATAAAAGGAGGGCAACAGGCAGGGTGTTTACAGGGTCAAATTTAACCAGCCAGATCCTGGTGAGAGCTGGTGCTGGTGCAGGATAGCTCTGCCATTGTCCCAGCAATAGAATCCACATGGGCTACACTGGCATTACCACAGGCTCTTGCCCGCATCCCTGGGAGCAGCATTAGCACAGAAACCACCGCAGAAACCCAAAACTCAACCAAAGACATGAGAGACACAAACCCAGGCCCCAAGGGGACAAAGCCGGGGGACTGCAGAGGAGGACGAGCCCTCTAGCTGCTCCAAACTTTCAGATTGTCTTGACCTCGTCCGGAGGGACTCACCTCTCTGGCTCATCAGGAGGGTTTATTTTTCCTGTTGGAAAATTTAGACCCTTATTCCCATTCCTGAGCTCCCTGGGGCACTGGAGGAGTCCTCCACTGTTTTTACAGTTTGTGTTGCTTCCCCTTGCCCTCTGTTTTCCTCTTCGCCATGACACTTAACTAAGTGAAGCTTAACTAAATTATGAAGAGGGGACAGGAAAGGGGGGAACAAGATGCTACCTCTGGCTCAACATTTTTGTAAAATCCCCAGAGATACAGGCGTGGTTTTAAGTGCCCTTCAGGGTGCAGGCAGAGGGAGAGCCAGGGCACTGCCCTTTGGGCCAGCCAGAGCTGGCTGAGTAATCCTCATCGCTCTTCTTCACCTTTTCCATGGGACTTTCTGGTCTCCTCATCTGGACTCCGATCTGACTGTGCATGGCAGCCAGGTTGGCTTGGAAGTATGTGTTTTTCTGGGATGGTTTCTCTTGCACTTTCTCAGTGTGGGAGGTTGGTATCAGTAGAGTTTCTGCCCTTTCTGTTCTCTCAGGTAAGATATTAGTATAGCAGGGGATTTTTATTGCTGAAGAAACTCATAAGATGCTCTCAATGAGTTGCAGCTTGGCTGTTAGGAAGCCCATTTGCAGCCTGGCCAGGCTGCCTGCCACGCTGCACCTTGCTGGGAAGCTGACATCTATTTGGCCCAAGTGATGGGAATTGAGCCGCAGATCTCTAAAACACAGGATAGCTTTAAAAAGCCGGTTAGCAGGGGGCTGTCATCATGATTGTGATCTCCACTGGACATGCAACGTGCAGAGCAGCGGGCATCCGTTCAGGCTGGCTTCAGCACGTAGCAAGGCTGCTGCTTTTGGGGCAAGTATTGCATTGCCAAAACACACCCAGTGCCTCCTCAGTGGCTCGTCCACCAGCCTGGGGACAAGGGGGACAGCACTCTTGGGAACGGCCCTGGCTGGAGTGCCATAAATTGCAGCCAGTGGAAACAACAAAGGCATGTTGGATGGGGTGGGGGGCAAGAGGCATCGCTTGGGACCGCCTGAATTTATGGCACCCTCTGGCTCCTTTAGCAATGGATGCTTTCGACATAGGACTCAAAGCAACAGCCTTAGAGGGGGAGATAAAAGGCTGGGAGAAAAGAATGGATCATCTTTTTTCTCCTCTTTCATTTTCCTTTTTAAATCAGCAGAGGGAGAGGAGGCACCATGGCAACGTCAAGTTCCTCAGACGGGATGCTCAGCAGTGGAGGCCCCGTGCTAACCACCCTTCTCCGATCACACAGCCCTCGGCAAACCCCGCTGCGAGGCCATCCCCGCCTCTGCTGTCCCGTGCATCACACACCCATCACTGGCACTGCCCTCCCCACTGGCAGGAGAATCCATTCCCAAGGATGGAATCGGCCACGGCCCCTGCTCCGCGGTGCAGAGGAGGAGGCAGCAGGGAGGGAAGGGAGGAGGAGGGCAACCCTGTTAACAAACCTCTGCTAAACAGGCTGCTTGGGGCTGTGCAGGCAGAGCCGATGCTCTCATTGATATTGAAATCAGGTGCAATCCATCACGGGGAGAACAGGCTCCTTTCATGGGAAGCTGAAAAGAGCCACTCTCAAAGGGAGGGGGAAAAACTTGTCCAGGGGAAGGGTGAACCAAAGCGTGGCAGGTGTGGTATGGAGAGGGATGCCGTCTGCGCCAGACGGTGATTCATTGCCGAGCGGGGCTGTGCCATTGCCAGGGCGAGTGCCGAGTACAGGCGGCAAAATGTCCCCTGGATGGCGGGAGGACAGCGGGCCTGGGAATGCGCTGGGTTTTGTCGGGGTCCGGCAAGAGTGCTGGCACCACAGAGGGAGAACGGCTTTGGTTTGCATCTCTGTGTGGGAAAGTCCCTGCCGGAGGAGTCGGCATGACCAAGACGGGCAGTTTGTGGGTGTCGGGAGAGGAAGTGACATCAGGCGCAGCCATGGGACACATGTCTCCTTGGCCATCGCGACACCTTTCACCTACGACCGAGCTCCCACCCTGGTGAGTGAAAATGCAACTTTGCACTTTCACCCATGGGCGCTGCGGGTCCCCATGGGACAGCACAGAGCTGCAGTGCAGGGAGAGTTAGGATGAGTCTTTTCACTCCTCATTTCAATCCCTGTGGCGCTGGGGTGCTTCCGAGGGTGCTGGGGCTGCCATCCGCACCGGGGGGGGGCAACACCAAGAGTCCCCCAGGGGCTCTCCAGGCAGGGGTGGAGAGCAGACCACAAAGGCCCTTGAACTTGGGTTGCTCTCAGATCTGTAGGTCTAGCTCAGCATTTAAAAAAAAAAAAAAGACAACCCAAAGTGAAACTGAGTTTGGTTTCCTGTGTCTCAAACCACCTTTCCACCAAGCTTGAGGGCCACCACTGGCTTCAGCACAGCCTGATGTGATGGGGACCACCTCCTGTGGAGTGGGGTGCAAGAGCTGGGTTGATGGGAGGAGAGGGCACTGGGGATGGTGACCAACCTCGTGAGCTCCCTCAAAACTGCCTCCCTGCTGCGGACAGCCTGTGGGCTCGAGCCATGGCCAGTCATCTCACCCTGCAGGGTCTTGTCTCTCAGTGTACGTATGGAGGGTCAGCCCGCAGTCACTCTCCCGCAGCCAATGCTGTTCAAGCAGAACGATGCCAAATCTGTCCCAGCATCTCAGCACTCAGCCTCCGGCCTCGGCTCCCCGCACCTGGACACAATCACAGAGCTGGCCAGAGAATGGGAAAAAGCCATCGGATCCAATTCACCAGCAGCTGCTGTTTATTTACCCGGGATCCTTCCTACTGAGGAGAGATGGAGCGGGGGATGAAGCACTTCCCAACCCCTCGGGGCTGCCGCTCCGGGGATGATGCAGTGTACGGGGGATGCCCCGGCGGGGGGTGGGGTGTGCAAGAGGACCGTGGCAGGTTTGGCCTTTCCCAGCGCAGCACCGGGGGCCCGGGGGAAGCCCACATCTGTGTGCGGGGGAGCTGGGCCAGCGCCGGTGTCCTGCGGGGGCGGGCGGCAGAGGAAGCCAGCCGCAGGGCTGCAGACCCACGCTACCCTGCGGAGGCGGGGGGCGTTGTCAAAAATTGCATTCTTTTCTGCTTTTCTTTTTTTCTTTTTTTTTTTTAGCCCCCAAAAAAGAAAACCATACAAGCTCTGGAGTTAATTAAGTAAAGGACAGAGAGGCTGGGATGTGCTGGGGTGCAGCTATGAAAGCAATTCTGCTCTAATGGGAAAAGGGTTTTGCATCTTGAAGGCTTACCCTTGTACAGTGCCTCGCTTTGCATCAGCTGTGGGTCAAGCCCTCAGGCTGGCAGGGTTGCGCCACACACCACACAGCATCCCCCATGGTCCCTCGGACCATCATCCCTGGTGATACGAGTGGAGCTGAGCTCGGTTTCTGTGCTGACGCAAGGTTTGTCAGTGAAGCAGGGAGTGAGCTATAGCAGACACCAAGACTGCCAGCCCCTTGCCAAGTGGACTTGGGCATGTCATCTCCCTGCTTTGTGCCTTAGTTTTCTCTCTGCCTTTTGCCTGCTGTATATAAACTCTAAGATTTTTAGCAGAGCAGATCTGTACGGTGCCATGCTAAAAATCTTAGAGTTTATATACAGCAGGCAAAAGTGCTAGTGACACTTGCAATATCCCCACTTAAACTTATAACAGTGAGCCAAAAGGAACTTTGAGACAGGAACTCACCAAGGGAATCTCCTATTCTAGCCTTTGGTTAGGGCATTTATCCCAGGATATGGGCTCTGCCACACCGGAGCAGGCAGGCATCCCTCGGGGGAAGGAGAAGCATCGCAGGCTGCATCTGTGTGATTGTGCTTGGCTGAATGCTGGGGAAGGGAGCAAAGGGGAAAATTAAATTTGCACCCTGAGCCTGGAGATTAGTTTCCCCTTATTGTTGTAGGAATAATTAAAAGTTGTTGGCCACATTGTTCCTCCTCACCTTCTCGTATCCCACTTGCTGTATGTGATTCTCCAAGCTCCTCCTGATAATTACACGTCACAGTGTGCTTTTATGGTCCTGCGCGTTCCCCGTGACCATGGACTCTTTCTCATTGTCACCCTCCCTTTTCACTCCACCATTTGCTAGCAGCACTTTGCCCTGAGCAAGGGTCCCTCATCCCCCAGCGCTGGGCTGGGAGGGCAAGATGGGTCCTCACGGACCAGCGCAGGGTAGCGATGGATGCCCACGTTGCCCTAAATGACTGAGTGACAGTACGGAGGGGACAGAGCCACCTCAAGGCGATTCTCTCCCAGGTTTGCTGAGGAGCAGAGCTATTATCTGGGATGGGTTGTTGCTGCTTTATTCTTTCCCATGTTGCTGGAGCTGGGTTTGACTGGGCTCTGCCTTGGCAGTCCTGCATTGCACAGTGTAGATCTCGGCAGAAAAATGTGGAGAAAGCTGCTGTCCGGGGAAAGCACGCTCCAGCCCTGGGGACTGACAGCATGATCCAGGCGGGAAAGCACGAGCATCATCGGGATGAAGGCTGCCAGCCGAGCAGGGCCAGTGGGGACCAGCCCTTTCAGCCGCGTTAGACAAATAAACACAGAGCCCTGGGCTGGCGGGGGCTCGCGGGCAGTGACCGGTGGCGGTTTCACAGGTCACCCAGCCCCTGCGGCTGCCATCTGCTACTGCAACCTGTGGGTCCCCCGGGGCTGGCGGGAGGCTGCGTGTGGGGGTCCCCGAGGGGATGGGGATGGTGGGACAGGGATGAGGGAGAGGAAGAGGGAAAGCTGCTCCTGGCAGCTTTGGGAGCGGGGCTGGCGTGACGCTGTGAGCTGGAGAAGGCCTATTCTGGCAGAATAATAACAAAAATAAACCTCACTAGACTTATTTTTAGCCCTGCTGCTGATGCTGGGACTATTTAGAGGTTGGCTGACACTGTGGTCTAGGGCTCTTCAATGATCCCCCGTTATCTTGTGTTTTGTCCTTCGATCGTAAAACTTGCTGGGAAAGAGACTGTCATTTCTGCGTGTTGGTCAAGGACCTCATGCCTAGGATGCCTGAGCCCTTTGGTGTGGCAAATGAATAGATAAAAATAATGATTCACCAAGAATTTACTATGTCTGAGACAAACTGTTCAAATGGGGTGAAGGAAATCCTCAGGGATGAGGTTTTTGGGGCATGGACTTCAGTCAGTCTAAGAGCGAGATGACTGCAGGATCAGGCAGGTAACTCATCAGACAACAAGGCAGATGTTTAAAGTCTTTTCCAAATACGCACAGGCAATGTCAGTGAAAAACCCCCCACCTTTGTGGAGATGAAATGAGAGTCAAAGAAGAAGAGGAGGCTGTAGGGTCTTGCTATGGGCATGCTGGAGAGGGAGATGGGGTAGCTGGGTTTGCGTGACAATGAGCAACTCATTAAACCACACGTGCTCCCATGGGTGGGCGGGAGGCAACACGGATGCTGCCCTTCTCGCAGGGCACAGCCAGACCCCTGGGATGTGTCCCAGCTTTGCTGCATGGGGTCAGAAGAGAGGCACCTTGAGTCAACATGTTGCACAGCAAACCAGTAGCTCTTACATTTCAGTCCACGCAGTGAAGCAACTTTTAGGGAAACTACCTCAAACCATTTTTTAATGGCTTTAAACCCTTCCTGCAAGAAGGTTTGACAGGGCAAACACATGCAGACCCATAAATTAGCTGTAATAGCTGAAGCCCCATTGTGTAGGCAATGGCTCGCAGCACATAACAGCTACTCCTGGTTAACAATGCGAGGAAAGTCACTCCGCACATTTTTTATCCTTTGACACAAAGTGCAGCTGCAGGAATACCTCAAGCAGGATTTTAATAAAAGACAATCATGTTCTTGTGGCTCTGCACATTTGAGAACAAACCCATGGAGATAACGGGCCCAGGCTCACAGTGATAAACATGTCAAGATAATTAAAATTATGTCTTTCTTCTAACAGAAAGGGCAAGATCCTCATCTGATGCAAGCTGTTGTAGGTTCGTACAGTCACTGGAGTCACTCCTGCTCACCCCACTGGAGACAGCCCACGGAATTGGCAGCAATGAAATGGGACCCAGCAACCAGGCTCTGCGAATGCAGTGTGGTCAGAGAGGTCGCTGTTTGGTTGTACGTGCCAAATTCTCATCTATCCCTATCCAAAATAAATCCGGGATTTTTGTATGTGTGTGCAAATGTCATTTAAAAGCTCAGATGAAGGCAGGCGAGCTGCCTGTGCAATAGGGGAGCCAGCTTTCAGGGCTGCAGACAAAGCAGAAAGGAATGGGTGCTAAGTGAAGGACCCAAATGAATTTTCAAAGTGGGAATGATGCCGAATTTGGCTGGGAGGCCGCTGCAGGGAGCAGGGGCAGCAGGAGACCGGGGTCATACACATGCTTGGGAAGGGCTGGGGCAGCTTTCACTGGGATGAGAAACACCAAAGTCCACAAAACAGCCTGGGGCAGGTTCCTGGAGGACTTTCAGGCAAGGAGAAGTGCCGGAAAATGGCAGCCTGAAGGAAAAAGTCTGGAGGAGCCTCAGGCAGCATTAGGGGAGAGCAAGCAGGCAGGATGGCCCTGCAGAGGAGAGGCGGGAGTGTGCACAGGGCTGGTGTCAGGGCTTGTCAGCACAGAGGAGCAGAGCAAAGCTGCTATTGTGGAATAAAATATGCTGGAATGTGGACACGCCTATTCCAGAATAAAGCTGCTTTTTCCTAATTTAACTTAATCCACTATTTGTTTTTATTATTTTTATCATCATCAGATGCAGCTAATTTGGAAAAGCTGTTCCAATTAATTTCCCTGCATAGACAAGCAGTTACACGCTGGAAAGCCTTTGTCTGTTCAGCGGCAGCCTGACCAGCAGCTTCTATTCATTTCAAACCCAGCTCCTTTTTTCTCCCCTCTGATCACTTTTTCTACTTTGTCTCATCAGACCGTGAGGGGAACAGGAGTGGGAATTTTTCCTGGGAGTGTGGAGCCTGGTAGTTCTGTTTATGGGTAGGAGAGCAGGAAAAACAGTGTTAAAGGGAGGGAAGACAAGGATCTCAAGAGAACAAGACTGCAGGGCAATGGTCAAGGAGGCCATGATGACCTCATGGATGACCACAAGGGACTTGGCATGAGGTAGTGTCTGCTATCTGCTCTCTTTAGGCTATTTAAGCTGGGGGTGTTGCATGGCTGGAGACCTCAGCAGGGAGACAGGAGGCTGGAGTGCCCTGGGCTGTCCACATTGGAGAGACTCGCAGCTTGAATCAAGGCCAGAACAACAGCTGTTGGTGGCATTAAGACCATGTCCAGGATCAAGAAGCCCTTGGATGCATCCACAGTGCTGGATGGGGGGAACATCCCATGCCGGGGGGGGGCTGCAGTCGCTGCGCTGCTCCTAGTGAGGCAGAGCTGGCTCTCACAGAGCCCAGATGTTGCAGAGGAAGCTGCTGAAGAATGATCCATCCTTTCCTTTGGCTCAGAGATGAAAGCAGCTCACAGGAGCTCGGGGCTATGAGCAAGTAACTGATTAACCAGCGCTGCAGCCACCAGGCTCCACGGACGCTGCGAGAGCTGCCTTACTGTTTTTGCACAGCTCCTTGATCGGTTCCTCTTCAGCTTTTGGCCAGAGCGAGCTGAGACTGGGGCACCTGCACATAGGGAAAAGCCAAGACACAAACCCCTATCTCTAAGCTGATTTTCTCCCTCTGGTTCTGCAATCTGTCTCTTCCTACTTTTTCCTCTTCTTCCACCCTTTTGCTTTGCGACTCTGCCGTCTCTTCACTCCATCTCACGTGGTCTTGTCCTTTGGCACTTCAGAGACTTGGCTCATCCTCCTGCCGACTGGCAAATGTTGGGAGGCCACAGCTATGCATTCATCTCCAAAAGCAACCTGAAAATGGTCCAGTCCATCATCCCCTGTGGTCTGGGCAATGGAGCCAGTGCCAGCAGAAAGAGCCAAGTGTATCCATTGCTTGTGTGGTGGGGAGCTTGTGAGAGAGGGACATTAGGGAAGAAGGATGCAAACTAAAAATTCAGAGTGTCCTGCCAGATGTTGGGTGCATCTAAAGAGATGGCAGTGGTTGATACTGGAAGGAAGAACAGCCAGATTTTCTCCTTTCCAGGCAATTCCTGTGTTGTTTGTGGAGTCTCTTTCCCTCCCATGGCTTGGTCTTGGGAAACATTTTGCCTTAAAGTCTTGGTTCAGGATTGTTGCGAGCTATTTCAGCATGCAACCAGAGGTTATCATTCGGTACTGTGCCTCTCTTCCCTTCTCCCCTGCGTCTCTTTGAGAAGGCTGTGTTCAGGGAAAGTTCATTGGTGAACTCCCCATGCCCAGCCTCTGATGAGTCAAAAAAATGAAGTCTTCTGCCCCGCCAGTGCATTTAGTCCCTCTCACCCAGTGCTTTCTGTAGCTGTAACTCCCTGCTAATAGAGCCTGGTACTTTGTAGAGGCAGGCCCACAAGAAAACAACAAACAGCTTCAGTAAAAGAGCTGTGCTGCCAGCCCCCCTCCCTTCTCCCACGAGTGTTTGCATGGTCCTGATTTCCGCACAGAGACTCTGATCTGCAAGTTGTATTTGCGACCATAAAACAGAGATTAGCTCTTATCTCTGGCAGGCAGCAATATCAGATGCCAGCCCTCACTCCAAAGCGTTGGCAGCTGAGGACCAGCCCAGCACACGAAGATGAACTTGTTGGAAGAGGAGGAGGTAAACAACATGGGGAAAACCAGTTGTGGGAGGTGAACCTGGAGGATGGGATGATGCCAACCTGCCCTGGGCTGCAAGGGAGCCCCAAGCCCCGGCGTAGGGCGAGAGGCAGAGGAGGAAGCGGTGATTAGACACCAGCATCTGCAATCAAGAGGCAGGAAGTGTGATCACCAGGAAATGCTCGCCTCTCTTACCGTTCACGATAAGCCGCCGAGTGTCCCGCAGAGGAGGCACCCAGCCCTTCCGTGCCCCCCCGGCACGGTGCCTGGCAGGCAGTGCCCAAACCCCGCGCACGCAGGGAACTGGTCCTTGCTGCTGAGCTGCCGGCAACATTTCCCTAGTTTCCAGTGGCCACTAATTGCCAGGGCTCCTACAGAAATCCCCGAGCCTGTTGACTTGCGGGAGGGGTGTCCCAGCAGGGAAGTGTTCCCAGCACCAGCCCTTCCCTTTCCCTGGCAGTGGTGTATCTGTGTACTTGGATGGAGGAGCTGTATAGACAGGCAAAAACCCGGGGCTGGTTTGGAGTCTTACTCACAGCTTATGTAGAGGTTTGGATCGATTCAGCAGTGGTATGTATGGGAACAGGCTTTGGTCATCAGATGGTTGCAGGAGAGAAAGAGCAAGAGAGAGAGAGAGTGAAAGAGAGGTGGGGGAGAAGAAAAAAAGAAAAAGAAAGAAAGCAAACCAAAAGAGAAATAAAAAGAAAGAAAGGAAAAAAATGAAAGGAGAAAAAAAGAATAAAGAAAAGAGAAAAGAAAGAGAAAAGAAAAAAGAAAAAAACAAAACCCCTTTTGAAAGCCGTAAACCTGCCTCTTTATCTCCCTAAACTGTATTTCCCCCCCCAAAGCCTCTTTCTGTACAGGATGAAAGCAGATTTCTCCTCTTTATTTTCGTTTTCTGTGTCCTTTAGGAAGGCATTTGCTCGAGACTAATTGAATTTTCTGCCCGTGGAGAGAAAGACACGACACAGAGTGAGTTAAAGTCCGACACCAGGACAGGGCGCAGGAGCCGTGTTAACTGGTGTGGGGGACAGCCCCTCACTTAACAAAAGTGTTTAATTCTGTCCCCTCTTGTTAAGAAGGGGCGGAAGGAGGGGATATTTATTCTGTTCTTTTCTCAAGGTTTTTCCTTTCGGGTCACAAAGTGCCCCCCACGCTCCCGGCCCCCCTCCTCTCCCCGCTTTTGTGGCAGCAGCAGCTGGTGGGTTGCAAAGGGGACAGGCTTTGTCTTTTGACACACTTGAACATTTCTGCACAGAGCTGGGGAAACCTTTCCCTTCCCCACCTCTCGCCTTTCCAGGCGAGGAGGAGGGAGCGAGGGGCAAGCAGCGGAGTTACGGCCGAGGGGATAAAATGGCACAAAGGGTTGTGGAGCCGCGGTGGACGAGGGATCGGGGCCGAGCTGTGCGGGGTTGTGGAGAGCAGATGGTGATGGGTGCTAGGGAGGGGGTGGGATGGTCCCGAATGCTGGAGAGGCTTGTGTCGAGCAACTGGCTGAAGGGAAGGAGGGAGAAAGCAATGCAAGAGGCAGTGATCCCATAAAGGACAGTGCAGGGGCTGCCTCTTCCCAAATCTGACAAAGAAACCTCTTCTTTCCCTTTGTCACCCTCCCAGGGATGGGCCCCAGTTAATCTTCTGGCTGTGACATGTGGAGGATTTGCTTGGTTTGTCCTACAAGTCCATAAAAAGAGCTCCTTTTTCTGCAAGCAGCACCCTCGAGTCTTCCATAAAGGATGTGCAAGCCCTTCAGTCCCTCTATGAAGGGTGTCCCTCCACACCTCCTCCAGGGATGGGCCTTTGGGACCGAGCCCTGGGAATGGGTGCAATCCATCTATGTTTGACACCAGGACCACTGCTAGACATGAGGAACACCGTGGTGCAACCCAGCGGCAGTGACCTGGAGCTGGAATGAGATCAGGCTTCTCATAGGTATGAGCAGGAAATTGGGTCTTGACCCCTGAGCTAACCCCACAGCAGTTAGTGTAACCTGCCTGTGCCCACCCCGTACCGTATGGGTTTGCAGCCTGGGAATGGCCCCAGCGCCTTCTCTGTCCTGGGCAAAGTGAAAGGTAGAAAACTAAAAATCAGCTTAAAGTAGAAGGCTAAAAACCAACTCTTTCATGAGCTCACAGCTTGAACTGAAGACTCTACTGTCTTCTCCATGACCAAACACCTCGTATGAGACCCCCAGCCCTCACCTTGAGGCAAGACCACATCTTTATTCTGCAGTGAAAACTCAGCCCTCGCAGCCTAATTGCTGTTACTGGGTGTTTACCTACAACTGAAACCCAACAGCCTGCACTGGGAGAAGGTCCTCCCTTCTCAGGCTGAAGATGGGAGCACGTGTGGGGACTTAAGGATAAGCCTCCCAGATTGCAGCCAATGGCCTGATTAAAGTCCATCCAGCTCTTCCTCATACTGGTGCAACCAGCAGCTTCAGTGGGTGGATGCTGCGGTAAAACCAGTGCGAGGTGAATGAGAGGAGAGATGTGAGTTTTAACCTTTGCGCAGCACTGGACACTTACACGAAGCTTTAGGAAATGCCTGCTTCCGCAGGAGCTTTCAGGAGAGTCCTTGTGAGTGGAAAATAGATAGATACATTCACTATCCAAATTGTCTTATTTTTGTGGTGCCTCTTGAGTAAACCCACTTCTGAGACTGTCCTAATTGCTTTGCAATAGAGCAGAGATAAATATTTATCAAACAGCTGCATCAGGAAACCACAGTTCAGAGAACCAGTATTGGGCGATGTGTCTCGGGAAGGATGAGTCTGAGTGGTTTTAGCTCGCTGACCTGTCAGGCTTCCTCCCTTGCACGAGGCAGAGCTTCACCCCAGCCCAGACCCACGTGCCACCACACCAGTCCCATACCACTGCTTGGAGCCTTTGGGCGACTCTTCTTCATGCTGGAGTGCCCCCGTTGCCCTGGCCCATTGACCCGGTGTTTTCTGACACCCTTTCTTCCTCTGACTTCATGGCCTTGCTTGATTTCTATTAAAAACCCCAGAGATGTGGCCCATATTCCTCTGGGAGCCCCAGTGCTAAAAGAGGCCCACATGCAAATATTTAGCTACACTATTATTAGCACAGGAACTTCCAACCAGATGGCAATGTTTCTAGGTCTTGCTGTGCAAAACTGGCTCTTCAGAATAAAATAGACTGGGATGGAGCTCTGGGATCACCCGCTGCTCCCTGAGATCCCAGACTACTGCACCAAGGTAGTGGGACATGCGGGACAAGGGCTTTTCTAGCATCTTGCACCTGTGGGACATCCCCTTAGCAAGCAGCATTTCATCTAAAAAGAGAGGAAATTATGCTGATGAACAAATTTTGAGGTTCAGTGTGTCAGATGAGGGTTGGCTTGCAGGCATTCACAGCATGGCTGTGCAAGTCTCCCCTTGCTCCAGGTGTACCCGATCCCCCAGCAGAGAGGAGGTGTTTTGCATTGACCGGGATCCACTGTGTGCTATCCATAGCTGGGGAGGGCAGAAACTCTTCTGTTAAAATTAATGTCCGAATTAAGCAGCCTCAATATCAAAGAAGAGCAGAATTTCCTCTACTGCACAGTTTGTGCCCATGCTCTAAAAAACTTGTCCTCCCAGGAGCATTCTCTCAAGCCAGAAATGCCCAAGGAGATGATTTTAATGCTGAGCATCAGCCAGCTGAAGTGCTGGTCTAAACTTCAGATGGATGATGTTCCTGTTTAATTAGGAGCGGGTGTTTTTTTGACTCATGCAAAGGCCATGCTATTTTTATAATGAGCTGATTTCAGATCACAGCCTCCTTATGTTAGGCTCTGCACATACATCTAATGAAAGCCAGGTCTTGCCTAGAAGCCCATAAAATGGGCTGAGAGTTGGGAAGAGCGCTCAGAAGCATCTCACCCAGGGGCTTTGCAAGGTTGCCCGCCAGGGTCTATTTTTTCCATCCTCACTCATGTCAGAGAAGTTAAATATTTACTGGAGCTATTAAATATTTATGCTAAGCTGCTCCTCCCGTGGGGAGGCATCCTATTGCTGGCTCCTGGGGGTCTGCGTCCAACTCGCTCACATGCCTGTGCTCAGCTCAGCTCCAGAGTGCAAACACAGGGGGACCTCATGGGGCTGCCATGTCCCATAGGGAGGGGAAGGCTCTGGTTTTGGCACCAATAATACTATCAGGTGATGGACTTGATGGTTCTTTGGGTGTCTTCCTTCAAGATCAAGTCTTTCAGGAAGGTTTGGGTTGTAAGAGCATAGTAAGAGCAGGAAACCTGGTGGCAATGCCAAACCTTGCTGCTCTGCAAAGCACAGGCCAAACGGGAGAAGCCCCGTTCCCAGGGGAGCCAGCAGCAGCCCTGGGACGAGCTCCCCGCTCCCACCCGGGCTGAGCGGGTTAATGCTGCTGCGCCTCCCCGCTGGAACGGGGCCAGAGGAAAAAGGCTCCACCATTTCCCCGTCCGCCTGGAAAACAGGCCGGCTGTTTTCTCCAGCAGCAGAAGGCTGTTTATTCTGGGCCAGATTCAACAGTGCATTGTGTCCCCCCCACCCCGAGCCCCTGCCCGCAGGGAGGCTGAAGGGCACAACCTGCCCCGGGGAGGGAGCCGGGCGCTCTCCCCGCCTGGTGTGACCCCCCTGGGCGCCGCTCTGCCCTTCCTGTCCCCATCCCTTTCCTTTCCTCCCTGTCCCGCTCCGCGTGGGGCTGGGGACGCCCTTTCCTGCCTGGCACCCGGCTGGCCCGACGGCAGAGACGGTGCCGCCGAGTGCCACGACGCTGTCCCCCCCTTCCTCCTCCCGGCCAAAGTCCTGCCACATTATCACCCCTCCATCACGCTATCGACCTGAAAAACGTGCCTGGGAAAGAAAGAAGAAGGAAAGGAAAAAGAAAGGAAGAAAGAAACCAGCCTTTGGCTCAAGCTTGCTGAAGGGAGCGACAGCGTGCACGGGTTTGGCTCGCTTTCTTGCCAGCTCTTTTCCCAGCAGAGTGATAAGAGACTGGGCGAGCACAATCGCAAGCAGAGCAGGTCCCAGCAGCTCAGCCAGCTCTGGGCTGGGATGGTCGAGGGACACTGAGTGCTCCACAGGGACATATTTCCAAAGTAAAGTCATTCTGGTGCTCCTCCAGCACCGCCAGCCACCCGACAGCCTGCTGCAAAGCATTACTGCCGCCCCCATGGCCAAAATAAAGCTGTGAGGAGCCCTGACCTGGCAGAGGAGTTTTTGAGTGCTCCCCAGGCAGCCCCCTCCTCCAGTGACGGCAGATTTTGGTGCAAAGAGCAGCACTTGGGCTTGGCCGGAGAAAGCTGCAGCCCCCGCAGCCTCCCCAGCACTCCCATGTTTCCCCCCTCCTTGTTTTGTCTCCCTCCTTTCCTCTCCATCTCCCATTTCTCCCTCAGCATCACTGCTGTCCTCGCTGGGTACGTCCACACATGCTCAGCGGGGCACAGATGTGAGTGCCCCAGCTTGGTTTGCTTGATGCAAACTGAGCTCGGCTCCTCCCAAGCACAGGATGGATATTTTGGTTCCAAAATACGGCTGGTGTTGGAGTCCAGCAGCTCGGAGGTTGGTTTTGAGCCTGCTCCTCAGCTTGCGGCACTACACAGTATACCCAACTGCTGGAGGATGGGGTCTGTGGGCTTTGGTCACTGGGGGAAGGAGGACACTTTCAAGCACACAAACCATGAGTGTGAGATACCAGTTGTCCTGGGAGAGGGCTCTGGAGGAACTTGATAGTTGGAAATTAAGGCTGGGAGAGGTTTGAAGACACCCCAGGAGTTACAGCCATGAGGCTCAGCCTGAAGCACCTTCAAAGTCCGCCTTGTCACTCCAACCTGTCCAAAGTCCTCCCCTACTCCAGCCCCTCAACCAAGTGCCAAAGCCCCTCTCCACTTCTCAGCAGCCCCATAGCTAATCCCCTGCATCTCCATGCACATGGATGAAAAGCAAACCCTGTCTATCCGCTCTCCTGTGGGACTCCACTCATTTAACACTATCTCATGCTGTCCTAGAGGTCCTGGAAGTGCATGGGATCAGGAAACCATCATTCACCCCAACTTGATGATGTCATACAAGGGTCCCTGGAAGATGACAGCCCCAGCCCTGAGCTCTTTGTGGAGCAACCTCTGAAATAAGGAGGCCACACAGGATTTGCCCACCTCAGTTTCCAGCACAATCTGGAAATGCCACAGCATGCAGCCGGCACGCTCAGCTCACCCTGGCTGCTGCTCCCCAGCCTTTCCTCTTAGTCATCTCTTCCTTACCATAATAAATTAAAAATCAAATGGGTATTACGGCACTGATGGCTGTCCTCTTTATCCTCTCATCAGCCTTAAATTAGCAACCCTGACAATGCCCTGATAGCGGCATTAGCGAGGCCAAGATAAGCAGCAATAACAAAAGGAAATCAATCCTCCACAGCAGCCCGTGGGGCTCAGGGTGTCCCGGCAGGCCATACACAGGTATGTACTACCAAAGAGCCCATCTCCCCATGACCTCCATACCAGGGATGCTCAGCACCCTGTAAAGGACCCCAACAAGCTGGGGGCCAGCAGCTGGGATGCCCTGGGTGGATCTGGGAGCCTGTTCCCTTGCATGGTGCAAATGGGATGGAGATAAGACCCCAATTCCCATTAGAGGAGGTTGGGACTAAGCAAAGCTACTGATGTCCTTACAGCCAGCACTCTTGTGCATGACAGGGAGACAGGGATGTCTGTGGGACACCCTCTGCCTGGAAATCTCATCTGAAATAGCTGTGAATGGCTCCTGGCCCATCCCCAGCTGATGTGAGCAGGAGTTGGCTTGAACTCAGCAGCAAAGGTCTCAGTGACGTTTTGCTCAGAGACCCTCACCGGAATGGGCTGTAAAGGGGGTAACCCACCCCTCCTTCCTCATCTTCCTGGAAAATGGGCAGAAAAGGAAAATTTGCAGCCGGCAGAGTGAATTTCACCCTGGCTGGGGGTCTGGATGGAGCAGCCCTCGGAGGCAGAAGCTGTCAGGACAGTTTGGGCCACCCCTGCTCCCTGGAGAGAGGCACACGGAGAGGTGGGACACACACCCCTTGGGAGGGGTTCCTGTTTTGAGGGAAGGAGAAAAGGACACGGACGTGGCGGTCAGGGATGTACTGTTGGCCCTGCTAATAGAAACCCTCTGTATAAACAGGGAGAGGATCCAACAGAGATCAGAGATGGTTTTTCTTTCAAGAAAATTAAACATTTAAAACATTTGAGAACACACGCCCTCACCCCCCGGACAGTAATTAACTTCTTCCTGTGCAGAGCATGGAGCACTTTCCAAAAACAGAGTTAAATGGATTATTTTTCAAAGGAAATGTTGTTGAAAGGACCTTCTGTTATGTCCTAAAGTGGGAAAACAGTCACAGTGACCGAGGAAGAGCTTGCTCTGCACATGTGCCACGTTGTGCCTACCCGAGGAGATGGTGACACTCCAGATACTGCAGGTTTGAGGCCACGTGGTGACTGAGCAGCAATCACTTTGTTCAATGGAAAAAAGTCCTTGTTTGGTCATTGTATGACCCAAAAAATTAATGCAAATTAAACCAGTCACCAACAGTGAAAAAAAAAATCCCAAACACAACCTGTGAGGGATGCATTGCGTTTCCCCAACGTGCCACGACAGTGGAATCTTGCGATGAGAGAGGATGTAAATTCATATGCAGATGCAAATATATGCAGTGTTCAAGGGGATTTACATCCCACGTCCCCATCTGAGCCCATCTTCCTGTGAACTTAGGATGAGCTCAGTCGTTGTGAATCTCCGTTCTCAGAGCAGTAGCATGAAAAGAGGCAGCTGGTATGTGTGTTAAACAAGCACAGTGTGAATGACATCCCGGCAATAAAAGGACTCCACTGCTAGCCAAGGTGTTTGGTGGGAACAAAATAACTTCCCAGGCTGATCCCACCACACTCCCTGAGCCTGCAGACAGGCAGGGAACAGCACGGGGAGGCAGGACCGGATAGAAATGTCTAAGAGTTGGTCTGGAGAGACAATTGCGCTTTGTAGCAAAGTTTGAGGTTTGGATGTTTGTTTTCAGTGCTGCATTGAGAGGAAAATAAAACCCAACATTTCTGTGACACAGGCTTGTGGAGAAACAGCCATTCTCTAGTTGAAAAGGTCAGGTTTGCTTTCCATATCTCCCTTGCATCAAAAATGTCCTACAATCCCTGGAGCTCGGGAGATTTCCTCTTGTAAAGTTAAGTGAGGGCAGGCCTGTGGGGAAAGCTCATTTCTTTTCCTAGACCAGCTCGAGCCAGCTGAGAGGAACAGGTCTGGGCTTGAGCACCCAAGTGCTCCTTCAGGTCTGGGCTAAAGGGTCAGGAACCAACGGGACCCCAGACAGGGCAGCGGGAGCATGGCTGGAGATGGGTCAAACCCAACAGCAGTTTGCAAAAGCAAATGGTGTTATCGGGACAGAAGGACAGTTGTGGTCTGGTACAGAACCAGTCCTCAGTCGCTGCAGAGTGGCTTTGGCCGAGCAGCCGGGCTGCTTAGCAGGACCTGCCGGCCCAGGAGTCACAGGCAGCCCAGGACCAGGGGTGCTCACTTCGGGGCCCTGCTCTAGAGCACGGGACAGCGGGAGCTGTCGTCACTAAGGCTGTGCGTGGCCCTGCCAGGGCAGCCCTTGCTCTCCTCTCCAGAGCACGGCATCCACGAGAGGCTCACGTGGCCCCGCAGAGCTGGGGGACGGTGCCACATTTGGCATGGGAAACAATGCGCTTGGGGTGGGAAGTCTTCTGACTCTGCTCCTGCAATTCTCTTCATCTCTTTTTCTCGTTATAATCCTACATATCACCCCAAGATTTCTGAATCTGCTTTGGGTATATGTCCTCTCTGACTTCACACTACAGTCTTCCCTTGGCTGAGATTTAGCTTTTAGCATCTTTGCTCTAGTAAGGATCCCTCTGTGTCAGCATAGCAAGGAGTTTTGGCACCGCTGACCAGTATTTCCCTTATAATGAGACATCCAGCGCTGAGCCTGGGAGAACCGCGAATGCATACAAAGAAAAAATAATTCAAAGAGACAAGACAAAGGGATCTGTTGGATGGGGACCAGTGCATCTGGGGAAACATCTTTGTTTTAGAGAGGGAAGAGAGTAAAAGGGAGAAAGAGAAAGAAAGAAAGGGAGGAAAAAGGCATCCGGACCAGGATTGTTCCTGGCCTGCAGGTGTGTGTGCAGGGAAGGCAGGGCAGCACCATGCATTTTTGACATTGAAAGCATTGCAGGCCGGTCACCTCTGCCTGTTCACTCTGCACTCCCTCCCAGGGTGTTGTGTTCCTGTGCCCGCAGGCAGCGCGCTCCATCCTTTTCTCTTTTCCCCGCCATCTGCCGTCGCAAATTCCCCCGAGCGTCTCCCACCCCGGCATAGAGTTTCAACCCACTGTAGAAAACAAGGATTGAAACCCAAACCCAACCTGCGGCAGCACAGCGAGGGACAGGACCCAGCTTGTGCCCAGCCCCCATCTCAGTCATCTGGCCTCTGCTGTCAGGTGCTTTGGAGCACCCCTGGGTGCCAGTGGGTGCTGGGGGCTGCTTGTGCCAGGCTGGGGTGGGGGGAGGATGGGCAATGCAGGGCTGTGCACACAGTGGGATTCTCTTCCCTTGTATGGCCGGGGCTGCCGGCGGCACAGTCCACGCTAACCCCACTGTTTCAAATTACAAAGCTGCCCTGAATCCACCGAGCCACCTCGGATCCAAGGAAAGAGCCAGCGGCTGCTTTGAAATCTAGACTGGAGTGTCTCCAGCAGGCAGTGCTTAAAACAACAGCTGGGCTCCTTCCACACAGGACACAGCACCCCGGCCCCGGGTACCAGGGAGGGGACTGTGGGCTTTGGAGCCTTCTAGGGTAAGGGAAAAGGGCATTCAGAACTGGAGTAGGGCTCCCACAGCCCCCCAGGGCAACCAGCACCCTCCTGCATCATGCCTGGCTGTTACTCATCTCCCTTAGGTGCCCGGAGAAGACCCTGGATCCTGGCAGGTGATGCACAGGGGTGCTGTCTTGCATCCCCATGCACGCTGGTCACTTTTGCATGACCCGCACCAGCCACCATGTGAGACATCTCCTTCAGCCTGTGTTCACCCTCTTGTCTCCTGAGAGACAATAATCACAGGCAAAGGTCTGGAATAATTACACTTATGCCAAGCCTATTGCCATAAACTGGGCTTAAATCCTTTTGTGCCTGCCAGTGCCTCCAGGACACCCTCCCGGGTCTTGGGCCACCTGTCCCTGACCTTGAGACCCTCTGTGGTGGCTGGAGCTGGGAGGGAGGACGGGGGCACTGGGGTCTGGCAGTCCCACAGGCTGATCCGATTCTTCACGCGTTGTTAACTCCCCCTTGAACGGTCGGGGAGGAGAGCACAGGGCCATCACTGGGACAAACTTGGTCATGCTCAGCCACATTCCTGCCTTCAAAAGGGCCCGGGGTGCCCGGGCCTCAGTGGACAAGGGCCCCAGAAGATCACATTACTCAGGGCTTTTGTAGCCTTAACAGCCGTGACGGCATAGCAAAAAACTATTAGTGCGCATGGCTGTGTGTGCGCGAGGGTCGGGAGACACCATCCTCCTCAGCTCAGCCTGGCATTAATACCTCAAACAGATTAATGATGCTTAGTGCTTTGAAGGGGAGAAAAAGGAGATGGGAGACTAATTGGGGAGATCAGGAGGAAAGCCAGCATGTATGCACACACCCCCTAAAACCCCAGCCAGTGCTCTGGGAATCAGCTTCTCTCTTGGGGTCCCTCAATGCATCAGGACAGCTGCACGGGGAGCTTAGCCTTCCCCCGGGACCACAGCCCAGTAAAGACCCTGGTGGGTGAAACCTCCTTTGGGGTGTCCCACCAGCCAGCATGGGGTGACAGGGACTGGCGGTTGTAGCTCAGTGCACACCCAAAGCCGCAGATTTGTGCCACCTGCTCCTCTGGAGATGCTGAGCTCCTGCTGCACACCCAGCCTGTGCTCGGAGCCAATTTCAGCCCTCGGCTGTGCAGCCTTAAGCCCTGGCACGCTTGTGCCTCATCGCTGTGAACAAACGCAGGCTGTTTGCAGAGCGGTGGCAGGAATGCTGGCCCGGAGCCCGGCACGCTGCAGGGCCGGCAGCTTCCATCCCCTCCCTGCCGCCAGCCCGCTCCCTCCGGCACCATGGCCCCAGGGGAAGGAAAAAGGCTTCACGGGGGCTGGTGGGCCAAGAGGAGAGGATTTGTCGATGCAAACAAGTCAGGCAACATGTTTAATAGGCACCAACAAACCTGTTTTGGAAGCGCATTGGCTGCCACATGGGATGTACCTACCCACACTGATAGGGGTGCAGCAGCAGCCCCATCCCTAAAAAGCTGTTACACATCCTTTTAACCATGCTGGCCTCTTCACCAGTATGGTCCCTCCTGCTCCATCAGCATCCCACCAAGCTGTCACCTTCCTGCAGTCCCCAGTGCCCAGCCAGGCTCTGAAATGGGTGCGACACGATGGTTTCCCAGGGTCTTGGACTGGGATTAGAGAACATGGTCAGCTCTAGCTTGAGGGCCGTCACCAGAAACATGTGACCACCAATTACCTGCTCTCCCCTTGACACCTGCATGAGAGAGACCTTTCCCTCAGCCCAACCCTGAGATGGACAATCAACCACCAACCCACAGATACCTGGTGGGGAAAGGCTCTCTCCTCCTCTCCAAGGATCTGGCCAAGGGGCCTTTTATTTGTGTTCACCATCCCGGCCATGATTACTGCTCTAAAGGTTGTTGATATTTGCTCCAGGCTTCCCAATAGCCCTTTGGAAAGGCCTGGCACCAGAAGACCAGGCTGAAGACCTCCTAAGCTAAAAAGCACATGTTTCTACATCGTGCACTCCAGGGCCATGTTCCCAAGCTGGGACAGCATCAGATGTAAGTCTCTGGGTCACAGGAAATCAATGAAGCATCCTTTACCCAAGCATTAGCTGCTCCAGCCCCCACCCCACCTGCCCTGCAGCATCCGGACCTTCTCAGCCCATTCCCTCTTCCCAAAGAGGTACGAAACCTCCTAGGACCAGTTTAGCCCATCTGTGCAGCAGGGAAAGCATTTAAGGCTTGGGGGTGTATCAGGGCCACTGCAAGCAGGAAAGAAAAATAAACAGGCACAGGATCTCTCAGCAAACTGGCAGCCTTGGGAAGCGGAGCCGGCATCCCTTGGTGCCCCGGGTGGGTTTGTCAGGCTCCGCTTGTTGTTGCCGTTGTTTGCTCTGAGCTGGCACAGGTACAGCTGCAGCCTCCGTGCCGGAGACATAAACACATCCGAAACCTGCACATCAGCTGTCACACTTCCTAACCCATTTTACTCTGAACTTGTCGTCCTACTCTCCACCCGGCGGGTGACCAGCTTTGCCACCCCCTTGGCCAAGAAATGCCTCCCAGGCAGTTTGGTCTGGGGCTGCCTTCCCCCATTCCTGCCCTCTCCACTCATCCGGGCACTCCCTCCAGCTCACAAGGACTTCTCAAGCGTCTGCAGGGATGCTCTGCATGTGTGGGGGCATTTACAACCTAACCAACTTCTGCAAACATCATTATGCTCCTTGTTGCAGCATCGGCACGGGTGGGAACCTTGGCCCTTCATCCCACTGTGCCTCAGTTCCCCATTCGTGCTCTGGGACCACTGTTCCCAGGGGCATGGGAAAGCATTTGTGGACCTTTTCCTCCCTTCCTTGATGCTCTGGTGCTTTCCTTTTACCTGACTCCCTCCCATCTCCCCTGTTTGGATATAACTGTGTGCACCTCTTCCCCGCTGAGCTGATGAAAGAGCCTCCTCATCCCCCTCCGTCGCCCTTTGATACTCCATCACAGTGAGCCCCTGGTTTGCAGAGCTAGGAATTAAAAGTGACTGGCAATGATTTCAGGCCCATCTAACAACTTCCAGAGCCTTAATTTAATTTAATTACCATCCCCTTCTTATCTTAATCATCCCGCCTGTGTTTATAAACAAAACACTGACTCCCTGCCCCACGGGCTGCAACCTGAGCGCGGCACCTCCCATCTGCACAACTCATTACATTCCTCGCTCGCCTCATCTGCCAGATGTCCGCAAGGAAGCCCGTGCAAGCCGCAACTGGAAAGCCGGCGCAGAAAAGGCGCTCCATTAACAGCTCGGCTTTCATCCGCCGGCCCAGATTTTCCTGGAACGCCCTCTTTGCTCCGTGCCCGGGGTGAGGTATTTGGGTTGGGGTTGCTCAGCCCATTCTCTGTTCTCCTTTTGGTGGTGGTGGTTCCTGCTGCTGCCAGCTTGGCCCCGGCCCTTCAGTCAGGATGTTTATGTCAAGGAGACAGCCTGACTAGTTGATTTTTGGAAAAGTTGGGATGCTGTGAGCAGCCAGAGCAGTGTCTGCAAACTGCTACCCTCAAACATTCTGCGGAGAGCATGTGATGAGCTGTCTGGAGCAGAGCTGGGCTCCTGGGGACACCCCGCTCCTGCCAGCGAGCAAGGTGCTGTGGATGGAGCTCATGTGGTGGCTCTGCAACCCCAAAACAAGGCCAGAAATGGAGGAAAAGTCATTCCTTGCTGCTCCTGGGGATGCCAGAGGTCCCTCCCGCCTGATGTGGAGCATCTTCTTCCTGCAGCACAGACGTGGGGTGAAAGACGATGCAGCTGACTCCAGCCCTACCCTGTGGACTTTGAAGCCCTGTTTTTGAGGTTGTCCTGGTTGCTCCTAAAGGATGTCCATCTTCTGAAAATCTGGCTCTTCCCCTCTAGGTAATCCTGATTATCTCAGCCACAGCTGAAGAGAGAGCTGGAAATCTTCCGGTAGAGCTGTCATTTGCTTTATCTCATTATGTTGATTTTTAGTCCTTCAAGAGCCCAGATTCCTGCCAGTCTGGACAAACATCGTTGAGATAACCCCACTGTTATAAAAGGTGAAGTGAGCTCCTGCTAACCGAAGAGACTCTCATAAACACCAGAACAAGGGACTTGGCTCAATGCAGGCGTAAAAACAAACTTTGGCTTTGACTTCAAAAGCCTCATAGTTTAAAAAGCAGTTATGATGCAATCTCCTTTGTATGTGAGCGGGGATGGTAACGCCGGTTTCTGCAGGAGGGCGGGATGTGCCAGTGGGCCCAGGGGGGCATTTGCAGAAGACTTTCAAGCCTGGTGTGGTTCAGTGGCCTCAGGCCCAGGGAAAAGGGCATCCCGCTCCTGATGTTCAGATCCTGCCCCCTCCAACGGGAATGAAGCTGCTGCCGGGTGCCCACGGCATGGAGCTAAGGGAAGGAAAGGCAACATCATGCTCTGCTTTCTCTCCTTACTGCAATATCTGCATTGGTCCCTGAGTTTTCTCTGGCCTGCTGAAGCGTGGCAGAAGCATGCAGCATCGCTCTGCCGAGACGTGGTGTAGCTGGGATGAGTGACCACCTTAAAACCACGTGCTCAACCAAAATGTAAAAAGTGGTCCTTTCCCCATCGCTGGGGACTCTTGACAGATTTGTATCCATAGGGCAGGCTGCACAGTATCTGTTGGCCCAAAATGCTTTGAATAATCATCCATTTGCAAAGAAAGCAACAGTAACTCTGGGCTGCTTTTGTCTCCCTGACATGCTGGTCTCAGCCAACCTTGTGTGTCCCATCTTACAGCACATCTTGGGTCACAGAAGCTCCTAATTCCTTTCCATGGCGCCCAGTCCTGGACAGTGAGACACTCCAGGGACCAGGGGATGCTGACAGCACAGTCACAGCCAGCCAGTGTCCGACAGCATCTCTCCTGGAGATGTTTTCCTGTCCCCTGCACTTTAGACAGCAGCCAGGGAAATGTCCTGCTATCTGCCATCTCAGAAGCAGAAGCTGTCTTCCTGGAAAGGGGCACCCATGAAGTCTGGGGCTTTTGTCTGGGTGGGAGCAAGGTGAAGTTTGAAAAAAGGTAAGATCTTGTATTAGAGGGATGGATAAATCAGGAGGACCCAGCTCCCTGACAGCGCTTCTAAGGTGTTTGTGCAGCTCAGGTTGCAGTACTGATTTGGGAGAAGTTGGTTCAAGTCCCTGTGGAGAAATACTTTCCCAAGAACTGCAGCCTCAGCACTGCCCTGTGTCCTTGGATGGACATCGCCATCTCCGTGAGCAGAGGCAGGTTATACCACCAGCTCGTGGAAGGGAGCTGCACGGTGAGAGCTCCCGCTCCTCCGCAGCACCTGGAGAGCAGTCACGTCTGCTGGAGGCAAACACGTGGGACCACAAACAGCTTAGAAGAGACCACATATAACCATCTCCATGTCTGACGTTGTGTTCCCCAGGCATTTATCGGGGTAAATGAGATCAGAAAGCCCTCTGACGTAGCCACACTCTTGTCCTCTGTGCAAAAGAGGGGAGCTGGGCCAGAGCGTTTGTGCTGAGATGTTCCACTCGTGCTGGTCACTGGCAGGGAGGACGCAGGGTTTTCCTACTAGAGCTTAGTCATGGGACTAATAAGGCCTCTTTAGTAATTGTTCGTTGCTTGTACACACACATGCACACAAAGGCATGCTCAGAGCTGAAGTGCAGAAGGAGTCAGCACCTGGCGAAGTCATTATTGGCTACTTTAATTTATTTTTAATCTGATACTAAGAAAAAAAAAAAAGTAAAATGCAAACTGCTGCCAAGAGAAGAACTTGGCCCACATGGGAGGAAAGGTTCGCAGGCTCTGATGGTGGTGTGTGGGCAAAGAGGGAAACTGAGGCCAGGGGGAAACCGAGGTGCTCTATACATGATTGGGATGGCCCGGCGGGGTGCAGCAGGGAGCCCTCACTGTGCTGAGGGGGCTCCCGAGGTGTGTTATGGGGCTGAGGTATGGATGGGGCAGAGGGGACCCCGCATGTCCATGTGCTTCTCCCCCTTGCAGGGGATGGAAATAGATATTTGAATGAAACCCAATTCCCTGGTACAAACTGCAGCCGCTCCCAGAGGTCTCTGACACAGACCGTCCCAGGTGTGCCTGAGCTGGACCCAATGCTGCACAGGTTTTATTGAAACCTGTGTCCAGACTAAGGTTTAGTGGAAAGCAGAGCCACTCAGACCCCCCTCTCATACATCCCATGCAATAAAGACTTATCAGCCCATAAAGCACACCCTCCTGAGTACATATTCCTGGGGCAGGCTGCGATAAGAGGTTCAAATACAGGAAAGAGCAGAGAGAGCTCAACAGCAAAGGCACTTTAGGGAGGTCCTACATAAACTACAGCCCATCGGTACGTTAAATAAGGGATGGGACATACTGTACCATCTGTACGGCGGCATTGTACATATGTCTGCAAGGTGTGACGGAGACGGGGCAGGGCCTCTCCTGGTGCGGTGCCAGGCACAGTGTCCCATGGGTGATACGCTTGGGTCCAGCATCCCGGTTTGAGCTGTCGACCACACACGGATTTGGTCCGGGGACACCGGGGTGGGTGCAGCCGGTGGTGACGGTGTCTGCTGAGTGTGAGGCTGAGCAAGGCAGGGAGGGTTATCTGAGGGAATCACATCTGGCAGAGTCCAGTAAAGTCTTTTTTTTTTTTTTCTCCATTTTTTTAAAAATTTATTGCGGAATAACACATAAAGCTTGGTAAATGTTATTCAAATATTTGTGAAGTCAAGGCTGGTGTGTTCATGTCTGACAGCAGCTTCCTTGTGTCCTTTCTCTGAGATCGGAAAGATCAACCCATCTGAAAGGAAAATACTACAGTGACATGTTTACTTTTTTCACAGCTTGTTTTCTCGCCTGGATGGGAAAGCCTGAGGCCATCGGCAGGGTTTAAATGCCGCCAGCCTGCTGCCGACTGGCAGGTGGAGGTACCCGCTGCAGCATGCCAGACTCCTTTACCCTGTCTCCCAAATGCTCTCTGCAGAAGTTAAGGATTTCATGGTGGTCGGTGCAAGGGGCTGGGATGTCCCAGTCTCCATTTCAATATTTCAGATGATCTGAGTGTCCATGCCAGCCCGAAGTTGTGCCTCTTGGTATCCATCCATTTGATCTTATCCTGCTTTTGCCTGTTGGCCTGGGCAACCCTCTCCCATCTCAACCCTGACATTTAGGGATACTATGACCTGTCAGACAGAACTCTTCCACGTATAATGCTAAAACAAGTAACACTCAATAAATAAACTAAGCTTCCCCACTTTGTCTGAACAGGGAACATTTCCAGTCCCTGAATCACTGGGGCTCTTTTCCTGGACACTCTCAATATGCCACCCTTCTCCTTGGCAAGGGGACACCAGAGCTGGGGACACCGCTCTCCTTGCTCTCATCCCACTGCCATGGCCACAGCAAATAAAACCTCCATCCTTGCCCCACCACATCCAAGGACAGTGGTCGCCCTCACGGCTGCTGTGTTGCACCAGGATCACAGTCAGAGTTACTGCAGTACTTTGCAACCGCCAGTCTGAGGGCCTTGGGAGTCTGGACTACCTCTGAAGGACCACAGAAACATTTTTAGAGGTTGTCCCACTGAAATAAGTCTAAAATCCATGGTTCTGCCATGGCTTTCACATGCTTTGCTTCCCAAGACAGAGAGGTTGTGCCATCCTATAAATACCACCTTCCTTTTTTGTTCCTGTGGTTGTACTAAAAGAGACAGTTTTGGCTTGCACCAAGCCGAGTGATCTGACTTATTCTGTAACAGCCATTTACAAATGTTATTGGAAGGAGTTTATTTTTTTTCATGCAACAGGTAAAACTGGGGAGGTTGAAGGACCAATTTCTGTGCAACCCCTCTGGAAAGGTGGCTGCATGACCGCAGTTCCCCTGGGCAGCTGCATCTCCCAGCCCGTAGCCAGCTCCATTTGCCCTCCCATCAGGTGAGCTGTGATGGTTTTGTATCATTAGCGCTTATCAATCTATCTAAGCAGCAGACTCCACTTCAGCTCCATTTGTACCATGGCCAAACGCCAAGTCAAACCACACAACCAAAGCTGTTGCATTGACAAGATCATTTTTATGAGCCCAAATCCTAGCCCGGTAGAAATGAAGAAATTAGCAGAGATCTATTTTCATCATTTTCTAGGATTGGCATCAGTTACACCCCTCATTTAATTAACTACATGTTGCTTTGTATAAAAGCCATCTCAGTATTTCAGCTGTGATGGATGTCAAGCTGGCAGCCTCCAAATAACCCGAGGGGCCTCGTTGCCCTTTCTGAAATACTGGCTTCTTTCTAGACCTCCTCCCAGCCTGAGACATAGGAGCAAGTTTTGGGTCTGGGACACCAAAATGCCCAGGCTGCCCTTCACAGCACGGTGCCACATCTGTGCGTGAAGGCGATGGGTATCAATGAGCGCTGGTGGGATCTCCTCCAGGCATGGGCCCTGGGAAGCAGGATCCAGAGGCACGTGGAGGTGTGGACACGGTCTCACTTGGATTTTTCCAACTCTCTTTTTTTTGTGAGCAGGGTGAGGATTTGAACTAAGCCCTTCCCAAGTGCCGCTCTTGAGCATTAATCCAACAGGGTGCCTCCGTTTCCATGACCCTATTTCCACCCTCAGCGTTACACTCCACTCCAGCTCCATGAGCTGTTCCAGATGTTTTGGAAACCCCCTTGCAGTTTGGTAAAAGCTCCAGAAAAAAAGATAATTTCTCCCAGCAGCCAGATCTAAAGGAGAAAGAGGAGGAGAAGCAGAGGATGTGAGGAGCAGAGGCATGGTCAGATAACCTCTCCCCAGGCTACAATCCACATCAAGTACAAAACAGGATTGATGAAGTGCCGAGGCAGGTCAGAGCTACCCCAGATTACTCTTGGAGATGGAGGCTGAAACCCTGCAGCGCCTCTGCCTTCCCGCCCGTGGGAGCTTTTCCCCTTGACTGCAGCAGACGGGCATCTCCCTCCGTGCCTGCTCCCCAGTCCTGAGGGGTTGGAAACCTGCCATTGGCCATGGCGGGAGCGGAGAAGATGGATACAGCATGTTCTGGAGTTGCAGCTCTGTCCTCAGGTACCGAGCGTGCCTTGGCTTCAGCTGAGCTGCTGCTGAGTTGCAGATGGGGCTTCAACCCTCCTTCCCAGAGCTGCTCTACGATCAGGAAAATTGCAGTCAAGTTGTGGATGGGTCTGGGTTGAATCTTTCCTGGATTAAACCCTTTGCAGGGCACGTGGCATCCCCACACGCCATGCTCTTGCTGACAGTTTATGTCCCTCCCTCTTGCTGAAATCTTGCACAAACAAATGCTTCATTTATAAAGTATCCCTTCACCTCCCTGCTGAAATTCTCATGCTCTGCTCAGTTCTATCCATAACTATATAGAAACAAATTATATATAAATCCAGCACCAGAAATAGAGAGTGACTGAATCAGCAGCCTGAATTCAGCCTCCACCCAAGTCAGGAGACACTGGAAGCTGGACCTGACTCCAGACTTTGTGGCTGGAGCCCATCTGCAACTCTAAAAGCCAAAATGAAAATAAAGAAGAAACCAAGTAACATGGCATCTCCTCGCCTTGACCACAGGCTCCCTGGGGCAGTGACTATCTTTTTGTTTGTCTCAAGAAGAACAATTTTACTGTCTGCAAAGGAGGAGCTGAGCAGGCTCAGGGAGTCTCGTTGTGGGAAGGGGCAGAGAGGAGCAGAGCTCCTGAGGAGGAGCAAGCAGTGGGACGGTCAGCAACAGGCAAGGCTATACAGAAGTCTACACTTAACCTTCTTCATTCCTCAACACCACTTGGTGCCCCAAAATCTCCCAAAAATAAGGTACCGTTGGCTACCACCTCCTTGGCTTCCCCTGGTGCAGTCCCAGGCTCCAGGGTGTGACCACAAGGCAGCTATTCCTGGTAGCCAGCCCCGTAGAGGGAGCCAGGCAAAGGCACTTGGTTAAAGGCACGTCCCAGCCCCCGGGCAGGTCAGGGCCTGAGGGGTCTGGTATGGCGTTTGGTCCTTTCCAACTGAAAAAGGGCCACCCTTGCCCTCGGACATGAGGAGTTGCAATTTAGTAGTTTGAACTTGTGTCTCTCGGTTTGAGTTATCCTGGTCACATCAGGAAACAAATGCATTTGGTTCCCTAAATGGGAGGAGGTTTTTTGTCATCGTCGTCATTTTTCTACTTTCGGTCTTTGTCAGCAGCCCTTCCTCTTCCTCCCTGCTCTCTGAAATAGCAGAAAGCTGCATCCTCCTCTCCAGCTGCCTGTCACAGGTTGCTGCAACACCCAGCACTTCTCCCCAGCCAGAAGCCCTGCATAGCAAAGGTCAAAGCCCATGTGGAGAGGACCAAGTCTCCAAGCTCAGGGTTTTGTTGACTTGGTGGCCCAAGGCAGATATATATGGGGTCTTACTGGTACTCACCCCCTTTGGATGTGTGCCAGGCCCTGCCAGGACAAAAACACCCTTCCCACCCCTCACATTCCATGTGTCATCCTCCCTTCTTCCAGAGGCTGGGATGAGGAGTGCACCCTATATCCCCTCTGCAAACATCATGGTCTCTTTATGCCACTGATGCAGTGGTGCAAATGCCAGCCTGAGTGGCTTCAGTGCAACAGGACTAAGAGAAGAAACCAGTGGTGTTGCAAGGAGTGGGTCAAATGCTCAGAAATGGAGGAAGGACATGCTCTACACCCCAGAGACACAAGCCTCTCAGTTCCTAAACTCTTTTCCTTGACCAAACCCAGCGTTCCTCCTCCAGAAATACCACTAAAACCCCACTAAGTACCCTGGAGATCTCCCTGGGGTGGAGTTCATGCTTCCATCAGCAGCTTCAGGAGCCCTGCATGATGTCTACCCTATTGTGTCCCAGCACTACCCACCACCGATCTGCCTAGAGGCAAAACTGCTCATCCTCCTCAGAGGCAGCACCGTCTCTGGCACGTCTCGCCAGCCCTGATGGGTGGTGGGTCTCCGGGCAGAGCTTCCCAGGCTGGCTGCCTCCTGGGAAGGGGCCGTGATGTCTCTGGGCTTGGTGCGACTTCCTCCTCGGTAAATATTATTTGCACTTTTGTGTGCTTAGGAAAGGCTACCCAAGGCTGGGCTGAGCAGCTGGCTGGAAGAGGCTGGAAGGTTTGTGACACTGATGATTTCATCATTTCTCCTCTTTTGAGCCTTTTCTGCCTCCTTTGGTGATAGTTTACTACCTGACCCCAACCTGGACCTTTTCTAGTACGCAGCATGTAGAACAAATATTTTCAGGGTTTATGTGGATTTCAAACACGGGCATGGGAAGGCTCATGTGATCCCAGCATCTGACAATGGCTTCTTATGCTAATAACTCTGAATAAAAAATGGTGGAAAAGGAGAGCTACATAAATCCTGATGTCCCCAGACCCTAACTGTCCTTGTGAAACCTGCTGGAGCTGTCAGGGCTCCAGTGCATGGGATACACCTGCATCTGGCTGCTCTCTGAACCCCAGAGCATCCCCCAAACATCACAGGTTGTCTCCCTCCTTCCCCCCCAGCTCCAGGCTTCCCTCTCCTCCCCGTCTTCTCCAAACCCACCTGCAGGCGTGCGACTGCGGCTCCAACCCACGCGTTGGTCCTCGGGGGAGGAATCCAGGCTTTGATATGAGGAGCGTGGCCTGCCTGTGCTGTGCTCGGGCCTGTTGCCATGCGGTCTCCCCGGCCAAGGAGCTGGCACGCAGCTTGCAGGGGAGAGCATCAGCAAGAGATGGTCGTGCTGTTACTTGTGCACATAGCCGAGCGCAGGAGCAGAGCACGCCGCCAAGCTGCAGCCCCTCTAGTGAGGTGCCTCCTCCTCCCCTTGTGTTGTGGGGCAGTAAATCATTCAACACAGAATCAGAGCTGCTCAGACCGAGGAAACCTGGCCCTCGGAGACTAACCTCACCTGGGAAGCTTCTGGGAAACACTTCTGAATTGGCAAGAGTCAGCAATGAGGCGATGGGGGATGGAGGGGCTTCAGCAATGCTGGCGCCATTCCCCAGGAACCAGGAATTCAACATAAAAGTGAGCAGGGAGAGTTCACATGTATCCCCCCCTCCTCCTGGGGATCTGTCATTGCTTTAGCTCTGAGCCAGAGACCACCATGGAAGGACACACAGTACACCCACACGCTGACTCCGAGGAGCACGGCGAGGCCCAGCGCCAGCTCTCCTCCTTCCCCATCAATCACCGGGAAGAGGGAGACAGATGTCTCCCCGGGGAGTTTGGAAGGTATCACCAAGGAGCAGGATAAATCAGGTCCCTGCATATACAACGGGGCAATTATTTACGGATGATCAAATATTGGCTCTCAGAACCCCGGGCAATAAACAACAGCCCGTGCCAGGTCGTGTGTTTACCTTCTGCCTGCACGTTCACAGTGCTGAGCAGGGATGGTGGGCGAGGACCAGCACCAGCCATGCCCTAAACCCACCACCCCTTTGCAGCTGGAACCACTGGCGAGGGCAATGGGACCTGCTTTGACGTAGCTTTACCACCTTCTCCCTGGGGAACTGAGCAAGAAACGATGAAGTCATGGTTCACAAAGCCTGGCTGGATAATGACACAGCAGGCATGAGTACCGACCGGCTGGGATGTGCTGGATCCAGTGATGTTTGTGTTGCAGCACGTGTAGCTGCCCTGAGCCAAGGAAATAGGGGTAGATACAACCTGAGTTCAACCGCTTGCTCCGCCTCGTGCCTTTCACCTCTGGAGGACCCTGGCTCTGTTTCCGGCTGCAGCCTGGCCGTCCCCATGACACGGTGGCAGCAAGCAACGCCTGGCGAGGATGCCCATATAAGAGCAAACTCGAGCTCCAGATCATAAACGAAACCCTCCTCTTTCATTTACTCATCTGACCCCGCGGTGCGAGAGCTGATAATGCTGGTTTCCTTTTAAGCGGAGGCTAGTCATAAATAAAATAAACCAGGCGTGCTTTGTGTTTCCACTGCCTTGCCTTTCATCCCTGCTCCTCAAAGCCCTGCGAAAGGGAAGTCCTGAGCGGCGGGTGGGAGCTGTTCTGGGGACAGCAGCGTCTCCGGGCTTGGCCTCAGTTGCACTTGTGCCCATTCACAGCGCCGGCAGGATTGGGATCACCATCCCCTCTTGCCAACACAGGGGAAGAGTGCAACGGGAGACAAAGATTTTGCCTGAAATTTTTCACATTCAAGGCACTGCTCGGGACTGAACCGAGCTCCTTTTCTCAGTTACTGGTCAACAAGCATAAAAGCAGAGATCCATACCCAGCAGCTGCCCAAATGAGTGCCAGGGAAGATGCTGTGCCCTCCTCCTCCCCAGCAGCAGTACCTAACTGGGAGGATGATGGGACATGCTAAGGAGCAGCCAAAGAATGGAAAATCTGACAAACGCAATGGCCCCAGCAGCCACCAGCGCTGATGCAGTTCCCAGTGGCTCGGTGGCTCGTTAGTGGAGCTGACACTCCAACGAGGCGCATGAAGCTTGGTCAACACTGGGCCAGAGCCAGGCAGGGTGTGCCGGGGGTGTCAGCTTCTCCCTGTTTCTCTTGCCACCTTGCAGGGTGTGAGGTTTTTTCCTGTCCTTGCTCTCTGGCGAGCTGCCTTGGGGTGTTTCGGCTGGGCAGCTGCAAGGGGCTCCTTCTGCAACACATGCTGAGAGAGACTGAAGTCTCTCTAAAGCAGATAGGAGAGTCCCATCCCAGAGCAGCAGCAAGTGTTGCATCAGGCTCTTCTAGAGTTAGACCCATGTGTGATTTTTCTTATGATTATCATTTGTCTCAGGGATTTGTCTGGAGTCTCCAGCCCTCTTCTGGCCAGTCCTGTAAAGCACAGCAGGGTGAGATTGCAGACCTGTAGATAAAACAGCCTGTTGCACAGAGGTTTAACTCAAAAGGGTTGTATCCATAAATAGTTTTTTTCTCTCCAGCACTAAGCCTGGAGGAGATTTTGCACTGTCCAGCCCTGGCGTGGCACCGAGATGGCTGGTCTCTGGATGCTGCTTGTAGACAGCAGCGTTGGAAAGAGATCTCAAGCAGAGCAAGCAGGAGCAGGGAGTTAACACAGAGCTGTAGGTCTGGGGGAAAGGGAATCGGGGTGAGCTGGCAAAGCAATGTGCCAAAACCCTTCCTGGGGTAACACGTTCCTGAGGTGGCGTGGCTGGAGCAGAGGGCTGACTGCCAATTGCACGGGGGAGTTTTAGGAATTCCCTGGAGGAACTGAAATGGCTGCAGAGGAGGGATAAAGACTGCCAAGCAGCAGATAGGCAAGTCTGGAGAAGCCTCATCCAGGGGCATGCGCTGGGGAAATCACAGCTCCTGATTTGGTCTGGTGGGGGAAGGCTCCGGGAGACCCGTCTGGATTTGGGGTCACCCAGACTCACCCTCTGAGAAGGAGCTGAGCCTGCCTGGAGCACACAGCCGGCGGGCAATGCCTGGGAGGCCCTGCTTGCACCCAGGCTATTGTTTCAAGGTATGGTGGGGGTTTTTTTCTACAAAGCTATTGTCCTAAGACAAAGAGCATGGGGTTTTAGGAAAGCCAGTGAGTCGCTCTGGCTCCAGGATGGAGGAAAAGGCCTGAGCAAAGCAGCTTTGCACATGTGAGTCCACTGGCCACACGTGGCTGTGGGCCAGGAGCACTGGGCTGACTTGTTTGCATTGGTGTATTTAAGGAATGTGGGTTGATTTATAATCACAAGCCTCCAGTACATATATATTGCTGAGGTTCAGTGGATGCTATATATATGCATGTGAGTACGTATATGGTGAATATTAGGGGACAGGGCTGTGCAATAAGGTGTGAGGACATTTATAGCAACATAACGTAGGTGTGGGCACAGCCAGATCCGTGTGCTGATGTTTCTGGCTGGCAGGACAAAGATATGGGACAACACGTACCAGAGTGTGGAGAATACACCTGGGGTAATATCCAAAGGCACCATTCTCATCAGGGCTCAATTGAGTTAATCATGAGTTGGATGCCTCTTTCCTACGAGAGCTCAGAGTAAAACCTGAGCAGGTGTCAGAACCTGGAGCATCACACAGTGGGTGAACTGCAGAGCCAGGCAGTGCAACAAAGAGAAAACTGGTGTAGGATGGGTAGAGGTGAGCACTGTGTTCAGGTCCTGAAAGTCCAGGCTGTGTGTTTGGAGACTTCTAGAGATTAATGGAAATAATCCCACGTCCAGAAACACACCCAATGTAGCACAGGGGAGCCTTGCATGAAAACTCCCGTGGGGAGTGCGGTGCCAAGCTCCTCGCTGAGTGTTTCTGTCACCTTGTGAGCAACAGGAAAAAGACTTTGGGATTAACAACCAAGAGCAGGACATGAATAATAACGGCTTACGGAAAGGTGCAAACTCATGGTTGTATGACCAAATGGCTGGCAAATGCATCAGCAGGTCTGCTAATGCATCCCCTGCAGTTAACCAAGCCATCAGTTTATCATTTCCTTTCCTACGCTGGACTCCCCCTACCTCAGACTATATCTGTCTTTTCTGTATCCCAGGGGCACATAATCAGTGGTTTTGATTTTTTTTCCATCCGTCACCAAAGAAAGGGAAAAGTTATGGCAGTAAGAGCTAACCACCCAGTGCTGCCTCCAACATCTGAGATTTTAAACATATTTCCAGTCCCTTCTTCCTTGCTAAACAGACAGATGCTATGGTGGCTTCTAAGCAGTGGTACAACAAGCAGAAGGCAAATAAAGGTGCACCTGTAACATCAGCTGGTATTTGGGCACCATTTACTGGTGAAACACATGTATTTGCATCTTTCCCCAGAAACCTTTCTTGCCCTCGCTGAAATGCCAACAGGAAGCAAAGCACTGAATTTTGGGAACAGCTGAGCATCTCAGAAGTTGCTATCCCCAAAACTGGAGCAATCTAAATTCCTCCTCTTCCCTTGGGAGCTTTCCCATCTCTCCAAACCTGCCTTCACTGTGTTTTTTTTTTTGCTCTCCCACAGGGCAGCAACGTGGCTCCCAGTGCCACTTGGCTTGATGCAGCTTTTCTCAGCAGGGGAACAAATTCAGTGCCTGGTGGTGGTGGTGGCACTGGCAGAGGCTGCGGTAGGAGCTGGAATGAGACTCAGCGTGGCCAGGACATCACCCTGCCAGGACAGGCTCTGTGCACAGATTTGTGGCAAGCGCTTGGTTTTACTAGACAAATTAAAAGGCTACAGCAGCTTCTCTAGAGGTCATGACTCATCCTGGTTTCTGCACCACGTGGATGAGATGCAGCCCCTGGGCACAGAAAGGAGACGGTATTTGTCCCACCACAGCTTGCTAGACAAGGTCCTCTGCTATCCCACTGCACCCCAACCTGCCCTGCGGGGCCCAAGCCTTCCCCAGTCCACTGATTTCATTAGCATAATTATGATAAACTTTGCACAATTATTTAGCTTGCAGACCACTTCTCTGCTATGTGCAGGACTGCAATGCTGTCTGGTTTTGCCCACCGCCATGGTGGGTATCTCAAAAGCAGCCCCTTCTACCCCCAGTCCCTTGCCTGTCTGGCAGGAGAAACAGGCAGGGAGGGATGATTTGGGGGGGAAACACGAATTTGGATTCAGGCCATAAGTAGGAGACACGTGTGGCTGGGCAGATCGGAGAGGCCAATGTCCAGCATCCTACAGCAGCCCAAGCAGGGATGGGTGGGATGTCCCTGGCCTTGCCACCACCACCTCAGCACCTCGGCCTCCGGCTCGCAGCTCCCTTGCACGTCCCGATGCTGCCATCTGTAGCACAGAGCTCCACTCCGGTGCTCCCCGGCACGGCGCCTGGAGAGCCGGGACCTGAGCAAGGAGACCACAGCAGAGCTCAGCTTCACACGGTTTGGTTTTGTAGGAGTCCAAACGGGCAAATCCCAGCCTGGGACTTGGATTTTCAGCCCCGAGAGAGGCTGTTGGCTTCTATGTCTGCTGGATTGCATTTTTAATTGTCTGCCAAGGGCACCAGAGCCTGGGATAGTAGCTCTTATTCTGCTTATCTGCTGGAAATAAAATAAACACATTAAATAACATCAGCACTACAGCCCATACAGTGAGGAGGTTTTAACCACAAAAGCCATGGATTCCTGTAGGACCAGCCGGGGAACATCACAGCCTCCAGTGTGTGCCGGGATGGGGCCAGCATCTGTTTTTAATGCATTTACTCTGTAAAGAATGGTGGAATGCGCGGCCATCCCTCCCTTCCCCAGCTCGGCTTCACCCAGCCATGCATTAGCACATGCTGACTGTCAGTATGAGAACACCCATCACTGAAATTCGTTTCATTACTACCCACTTCTTGGCGTCTTTCCATGACAGAAAATATCAGACAAAGGCTCCCTTGCCCTGCTCCCAAATCCCGGTATTGTCCCCAGCAGGGAAGGGAAACGCAGAGCCGGGTCGTGCTGAGCTCAGCAGAGCAGCATCCTGAGCCCCGCCGGCCCCGGGGCGCCGGGGGGTGGAAAAGCGGCTGTGACAGAGCTGGCATCAGCTTGTTTCAGGTCGGGCTCTGACCCACAAAGAGTGATCAAAAAGGAAAACAGAGAGAAAAAGAAGTCTCTGCTGGTCAGGGTGAAGCTGAGCCCTGCTGGAGCCACCATTTCTCTGCTGCCACCTCCCTTCTCTCTGGATTTGCAGCAGATGGGACTCCCAGTATCTCCCCCCGCTTTGGAAATCCCACCCTTCCTTCGTGCTTTAAGTGCACCTGCCCCCTCGGATTACAGCCTGAATGGCCGTCTGCCCTGTCGCTGCCGCACACCGGCTCCATCACATCACAGCGCAGGATTACCCGGCCGCTGCTGCTTTGTGCGGGCAGTGATTAGCCCCGCACGCATGAGCGGGCTGACCCCACCGGGCGGGCAGCGGGATTTGCTGCTCCCCGTCTCCCAGCCATGCCCGACAGCCTGCTCTGAAAAGGAGACCTCAGCCCGCTGTCGCTGCTAATCCCCACGCACGTGGGCTCCAGGCCAGCAGCCCCTATATAGACCCCTTTGGCCGTGCACCCGCGGCGGGTCTGCAGCGCAGGGGCAGGCGAGCAGGATGGCACTGCGGGTAAGTGCTGGGGACAGACGCCGGCACAGCCTGGTCGGTCTGATGGGTGACGGTGCAGGGCCAGGCAGTGGATAAAGGAAAGCAGCACAGATAAGTGTAAGATAGGTAGAAATCCTGAAAGACGTGGGGATGCTACTTGCGGTGCTGCTCCTCTATTTCAGTCTGGTCCAGGCTATTGCAGAGCTGTGAGCTTCACGGCTGTCGGTAAAGGGCAATAGGACAGATTTTTTATCTTGGTTATACCAGGGCTGGGCTGGGGTAATGCTGCCCTGATGGCAGCACTTCTGGCTTGGAGGGTTTAAGCTGAGACCAAAATAGGACCAGTGCTTTAGCAGAGGAGATCGGTGCTTTGCCATCCATCTCCACTGGGACAGCTGGCAGCAAAGAGGGAACTGCTGTTTCCTGTCTGCGTGGTGTGTCGTTTCCTGGGGGTGTCGTAGTGATGACAAGCTAAGGGTCAAGACAAGGCTAACTTGGGTGCTGCCATCACCTCTCGCTGTTTGAAACCGTATTGTCAGCTCCATCAGCCCTCTGTGTTTCGTGGGGTGAACACTGGAGTGGTCAGAGCCTTGAATGACCATGCACAGGTTCCTAAGGCCACCCTCCAAAAGTAGCTGAGCACGAGGGCATGAGGTTGGCCATTGTCATATTTCATCTCCTGCCCCAAAAATGTGCATGTCCCAAAAATGCATTGGAAATGGGACCTCACAGCAGGGAAAGAAACAGGGGAATGAAAGTGCTGAGCTATCAGGAGGGAAAGCAAAGCATGCAGCTGGCAGGGGAGATGTCAACGCTGGAGAGATTTTCCCAGTGTGAGCAATAAGTTTGGGAGAGGGGGATGCTCAGAAATGCAAGATCATTAGAGTATGAAAAAAAAAAGTGGGGTGAAATGGCAAGCACTTCTTATTAAAATGAGTTATTTAATAAAACTATGAATTATTCAAAAAGGAACATTTTCCAGCTCATTTTATGCAAGTTTAACCTTGGAGATGGGGGAGGCGGGTGGAATGAGGGATCAGGCAGGAGCTCATGGGAAGAGTCATCCATGTAACACTGGATGAGGACAGGCTGGATGCCATGTTACACCCATTCCAGGATCAGTCCTTGTCTTTCACACCCTGCTTCAAAGCATCACAAAGTTTTCTGCTTTGAATTTTGTATTGCCCAGGCAGGGAGAGGGAGCAGAGCATCTTTGTGCCCTGCTGACAATGAAGGCATTCAGGTTCTTTAATTTTTGCTCCCTGATTCCCACCCGATTCTTTACAAAATTTGCTGCTTTGGGGCAGCAAATCCCACCTCATCGACTGAAAATTGTAGTAACTTCATTTCATGTCAATTAGAGCCCCTGAGATTATTTAGGAGTGAAAAAAAGGCAGGGACTAAGAGTGTGCCTGCATGGGAAGGGAGGAGGAAGGAGAAGTTGATGAGAGGGTGAGAAAGATGAAGAAGTGTAAGGAATGAGCAGGGCTGTGCACCTCTCCCACCTTGCCTTGCTTCACCATCACCTCCTCAATGGCAGTTCGAGGCCCTGTACCCAGAGGGGATGTGTCCCGGTTGGAGCATCGTGGTCAAGGGTGAGACCAGCTCCAGTACGAGCATGTAAGGACGCGCTCTGCTCGCAGGTCTCCTGGCTCATGAGAGCCAGCAGCATCGCTCCACAGCTCTCAATTATTTCTTTCTCTTGCCATTTTAGGTTTGAAATTAATCTGCTCTGCGACCCTGGAGACCAAATCGCTCTCCACTTTAACCCCCGCTTCTCCAACTCCAGAATCATCTGCAACTCCTTCCTCTCCAACCACTGGGGGAAGGAAGAGGTTAATAACACCTTCCCCTTCGAAGCAAAGGAGCCATTCCAGGTAACCTTGTGTCACTCCACGGGTGTCCTCAGGTGGGATAGGAGTGATTCAGCCAATATTGGGGTCCTCCTCATGGATCCTGCCAGCACCATACCCAGTAACATCCCCTCTCTGGCTCTGTCTTCTGTAAATATTTCTGTTGTCCCCTGATTTTGTTTCTCATTTACACCCAACTTGGGCACAGCCATGCAGAACCTCAGCAATAATCCCTGGATGCTGCATTTGTTTTCAGTTTAGGCTTTGCATTATCACCAGTTTCTGCTGTCACAAAGTGAAGAACTCAATTATTCCCTTTTGCCCAAAGAGGGGGTGAGCAGCATGTGTGTCAGCTCTGGTAGGATTTGAAGTGGCTTGTAGATGTATGTATGCTGACATGATGGCAGCAAGGTCCAGTGAGGATGTGTGGCCACATCGTGAACCTAACATGGTATCTCTTTCAGGTTGAAATCTACTCTGACCAGGACTATTTCCACATTTTCATCAATGAAAACAAAATCCTGCAGTACAAGCATAGGCAGAAGCAGCTTTCATCCATCACCAAGCTGCAGATTCTCAATGATATTGCCATTTCTTCAGTGGAAATCACCAAACGAGGCCTTTACTGAAGAACAGAGTTGGGACAATCTTGAGATCATTCCACCTTAAGCTACTAATCCCGCTGGAGAGCATCTCCTCATCTTCAGCACCCAACACATGCCATCACTGGCCAGGGAGATACTACGCATGTGCCCTCACAGTGGAAGTGATGGTCATTCCCATCGCATGCCACAGTGCTAAGGCAGCAACCAGCCATGTCGCTACCTGTATCCCAGATCATTGAAAACCTTCTGCCCCTATAACTTTGGGTGCACAATGGGACTTGTAGGTCTTACCATCTTTGCTGTTGGGTAGCCTGACAGATCACATCTGCCTCGAGTAGTCTGGACACCTGAATGTTAACCTAGAAATTGCATTTGCCCAAAAGTAGGGTGTAGTCCTCAGCTGGCCATGTGGTGAAGGATGTAATGGGTGTGGATGCTAGGGATGGAAAAGGACATTTCTTTCCAGGAGCTGGGTAAAAATGCTACCATATTTGCCAATAAAATCAAACAAGGAAACCCCTGCTGAAACGTCCCTCACTGGGCAAATTAACTGAGTTATTCTTTCCCTGCAAATCTCCAGGCACAAGGTATGCACAAAGGCTGGCAACCGGGCCGGGGGACACAGGCCAAGGGTTGCTTGTTTCCAGCACTGGGAAAATACTGCCGTCTTGCTTTGAGGGCTAACACAAAATGAAGGTCCCTTGTAGGGAGATCAGGATGATAAGATTCAACTTGCAAGATATTTCCAGAGATCCAGAGATGTTTGCTCAGCCTGAGTCTCGCCAACTCCAGGCTTGTTAGACAGAGTGATGTAGTGGGTCAGAAAAGGGTAAAGCTTAAAGAGATGCATAAAAGCACATGGTCCCTTCATCATGCACCAGGAATGCAGCTGGACTCCAAACAAAAGGATGGGAGGAAATCAGGGTCTAGAAATTATGATGAGTTTAGAATGAACAAAGTGCCATTATTCCTGTGAATAGTCTCTGGCTTTTCTCTTTGCTCTGCTTTCTTGTTTTCCTTTCTCCTCCTTTTCAGTTGTCTTTCAAAACAATCCACTTGTCCCTTGCACCCTCTTCTCTTTTCCACTCTCTTCTTTGGAGCGCAACATATCTCTGACTCCTTGACCAGGCCACAGCAGGCTATAAGATGTTATTTTTACTTTGTTTTAATTACACGCATCATAAGAAGCATAATGTCACAGTGTTAAATCTGAACAGGAACTCACTCCAAAAACGCAATTACAGCTGCCCCCAAATCACTTCTTTATTCCTCAGACATAAGACAGACCACATTCCTGATGCAAAAGGCAAAGATGCTCTCGCCTTGCCAGTCCTTTCCATCAAGGAGCAATCACTTGCTAAAAGTCAGCCCTGGCCCATCCTTGCCTTTGGATGGGATGTCTGAAGGTCACAGCTTTGCTCCAGCCTTTTCTCAATGCTTAAATTGGCCATTCCCAACTCTTCCCTCTATTTATAGTCTCAAGGACTTACGAGGAAGAGGTGACCACATAGCCAACCACCACACAGGATGCTACAAAGTTGACATGAGTCTGCTAAAAAGTTTATAATGTTTTTCCAGACCATAAAGAACACTAACTGGAAACCACCCTGTTCATGTGGTAGATTGCAACGGGAACACAAAATGGTCCCAAACAGTCCCTCCTCCCTCCAAAAAGAACAGAAAATACAGTTTGGAAATGGCCACAGTCTTCATTGCAAGTCAGGAAGGTTGGAGTTGGTGTGACTTCCTCTGGCCTAGACTAAATCCATCACCACCAGGACAAGAAGGTCGGCTCAAATTCTAGTTGCTATGATATAATTCAGGGGTTCAACAAACTTTACTCTCATGGCCATCCCATCAGTAAAACAGGCACAAACACAGACAAAACCAGGCCCGCTGGGATCTCTGTGCCATATGTCTGATAATGCTGAACGGCATTTGAAAGAAATTGTTCTTTTTATTTGTGCTTCTTTGGGGGTTGATAGAGACAGATCATTTTTCATGGAGGAAAAGTGATGAAATGATTTACAAGGGTAATACTTTGTACTTATATGGCCACAAACTCCATCTATAGCCACTGCTGCAGAAATACACCGCAATTTCATTGTTTTCCAGGAGCAAGCACAAAGAACCACAGACAAACAGGGCAAAAAAATATTTCAAGTACAAATAAATAAAGAGATGCCACAAAAAATCAGGCAGCGGCAGAGATTGTGCCCTGACTCCTGAACACGTTCTCCTCAGCTTCTGCCAGCGGCTGATCTCACTCCGTTACCATCTGCACTGAGAGAGCCCAATCTCTCCTGACACATCCGCAGCACTGCCGCTGGCTCCAGGATTTTATCTGCTGCCTCCTCCAGCCAAAACACTCCCAAGGGTGAAGGGGTCTTCAGAGCAAGAGAGGTCTGGGGAGCTACAGAGCATCTCTGGGAGGAAACCTCCAGGGCTGGCTGTTTATAGCTATCTTGCACAGTTTTGTGGGGAATGAGAGATGCCCTCCAAGTCTGTGACCCTCATCTGCCCCTTAAGGAGAAACTGGAGGAAAATGAAGCCCCACAATTATGCTGGTCAATTAAACTCTGAGGAGCTCAGGAGAAGGGTTGGCACATCAGACTTGCCCAGAAGCCTCACGTGCTGGTATTGAAGTGATCAAAGGGAACAAACCAAGTTTTCTTCTAAATTTAAACCAGTTTTCCTATTCATGACCTGGAGTTTGAAACTGGGGAGGGAACTGGTGCAGACGAGCTCCTGCCCAGGGTATATTTTGGAGAGCTGGAGGCCTTTAGTAGGAGAAGGAGCAGAGACAGCTGGGGGTGCAGCTCTGGGAGGGACCAGCATTTCATTGCCCAACCTAAAGGCCAGGATTAATATTTTTGCTGTGGCTGATTGCAGCACAGGAGCCAGGCTGAAACGCTTCCAGAGAGAGCAATTACTGCAGGACAGGATTGGGACTGTCCCAGACAGGATCTGCTTATAACACGGCAGCTGCTGCCCTTCAAGCTTACACGAACTGGAGAGGGACACCTGAGAGAGAAGTGTCCCTCGGGAGGCAAACCAGAGGAGGTGGTGACCTCCCACAAGGGCTCTCCGTTTCCCACTGATTCTCTTCATTTGGGTTGGATCTGCAGAGCTCAGTGAAATGCTCTGGCTTGTCCCCAGATCAATAAGAGGAAAATCAGACTCATAATCTTCCGTGCTTGAGCTGTGCCAGGACTCCCAGGGCCAAGGTCCCCTCTGGCAGTGTCACAGTGCTGCAGATCTCCTGCAGAGCATCTGCCGATGCATGATCAGAGAGCGCTCCTTGGTGTTGCTGACACTGCTGGCAATCATCGCATACCACAGCAGCAAGCACGGGCAATTTCCTCACAGGCTGGTGAGTGAATGGCTCCCACGTCAGCGACAGTCACGTCTCATCAGCAGAGCAGCAGCCTGGAGACATCGGACTGAGTGATGCTGTCTCTGCCAGCCTTAGCAAGGGACACTTGAACATCAGGCACTGGGACCTGCCTTGAGATAGGAAAGGCAGCACGGAAAAGGGCAAGGACTTGTTGCCAATGCACTGGGAAAGACTTCTAGGAAAGCACAACAAAAGGAGAAAGTCATGCAGGTTGCATCTGCCTCATACTTTCTGACTCCATGCCTACTTTTTCTTTTGACCTGGCCACTCCTCTAAACCAACAACAGCAACAACAAAACCAAAAAGCCTTTGATGCTGGAGGTTTAGCTACTTACTCATAGCTAGAGGGCAGCTCTGGTGAAGAAAGGCAGGAGGAGGGCAGCTGTTAACTGTTTGACTGACAATTCCCTTTCTTCTCCCATTTCGATGCCCCCATGAGCATCTCCTGATGGACAGCAGAGCTGCACCGCAGCAAAGACCTTTGCCTCTCCACTGCTCCTAAGCAACTGTGTTGTGGTGCAGCTCAGTAATCCTGGTTCCATGTCTATGGCTTCTCTAATTTCCCGCGTCCCCCACGGCCTCGGTTTTCCCAACACATCACCACAGAAATAGCTGCTAGGAAGTGCAGACCTGATCAGCAATTACTTTCTTCCTTACTTCTCTGAGCCCTTAGATAAGAGGCTGCTTATTCGACAACATGGGCTGTCAAACTCCTTAAATGCTCAGGAATCACAGGTGTTTGCTGGCAGGACTGAGGAACACAAAGGGGAAATATTCAGCCTTTTTCTGAAGAGTATGAGAAAAAAAAACAAAAAACAAAGGAAAGGAGGAGTAACTCAGTTCTGGCTGGAAAGAAGCAGCTCTGAGGCACCAGGCTGCTCCAGATTGCAGCTGGAAAGGAGTCTGCTGGAAAGCAGAGGGATGTTTCTTTTATTGCATTTAAAAAGAGCTTTATAAAGCCCTTTTAATTGTCACCATTTCCATCCAGAACCAGTTTAGAGAGGAAAGTACTCCTCTCAGCCCTGCTCTTGCATGCACGGTGGCAGGTACCAGCTGCAGACATTAAGTGCAGGCTGAAGAGGGATTATTTTCTGAAAGAATCATAGAATCATAGAATATTCTGAGGTGGACCCATAAGGATCATTGAGTCCAAGATCTGCTCTAGAGGTTGAAGAATTGGAAGCTGATGGCATCACTTTATTTGGCAGCTGTTATTGTACATCACTGCTGCCTAAGGAAAAGGTGACAGAAATTAGCCTGATGCCCAAATTTGCTGGCCCACCAGTTCTGCAGTCTGTTCAAGACCCTCTTGCCAAAGCTCACTGCAATCTATCATGTTACTCCTTCAAGCAATAGGAACATAGCTGGCCAAATCTCTGCCTTTACCAGAGCACAAGGCAACAGCCTATGGAGACCAGGGTGCTTTCTCTGCACCATTGTAAGGCTCTCTGGGTCTCATAAAGCACTTTAAACCCATAGGGATCCAAGCAAGCTATAGAGACAGAAGTGTCATAACACCCTTGTGCAGGTGAGGAAACCACGGCACACGGAGGGAAGGAACCGGGTGGTTTTGCCTCCAGCCTAGTGCTCTCACCCCGCAGCTCTTTGCCTGGCCACGCAGCCTGTGGGTAGGTTCGCTGGGACTTTTTGATCTATCAGAGGTTGCCCCAAGCCTTAATGAGCTAACAGGCTCAGTGCTGAACCCTTCACAGCCTGCAGCACGGCCCAGGTCACACAGATGAGCCAGCCACTTGTCTTAAATGAGGGGCCAGGGCTGCTGAGCAGCTCATTAGCCCAAGGAATTTTCCGTTCATCTGTACACAGGTATCGTTGCTGTGGTCTCAGCTACTAATCAGCATTTTTTCCAGCTTCTTTCATGCTCCGGCCCAGACAATGACCAAAGAGCCACCAACATCGCTTCATTTTCTCCCCCTTCCTTGATACACCACCTCTCCAAAGAAAGGCTTAGCAATTGCTGTGTGATTTATTGCACAAAAAGCTTGCTGGTTTCAAAAATCGGGAGTAAAACTGAGATGCGGTTATTTCACCTTCTAACCTTCACCTTCGTGCTAAACTCCAGCTATTGTCAGCTTTCATTTCTTGAAGTTGCTCTGCGCTGTGAGCACACACTGGAAGCAGAAAGACAGACGTGGTCAGCGGTGATGAGAGAAGGTGATTGTACTTCCCACAAATTGCCTGAGTCGTGCCGGATGAGTCACTGCACAGAGAGAGGTGAGGCATTATTGCTAGAGAGAAGAAGTTTGCAACTGATCCTGACAGAGTTTAACAACCTCTCAAAGTCTCTGCCTGCCTGATTTTCTACAAGTAGTTCTGGAGTTTCCTTCTAAAAAGCTGCCCAAAATAAACAACAGCCCACAGTTTGGTTTTGGTTTTTTTTTTTCTCCTCTCTCTTATCTTGTCAAAACATTAGAGCAGACTGCTGGAGAGCATTCCGACCCAGGATCACATCTCTCCCTGCCTCCCAGCTGATCCCCTCTCGAATCCACAGAGCATAAATCCTAAGGATTTCCTGATTAGAAGTACAAAATACAGAAAAGCTTATTTTTAAGCACATAACACTTGATCACCAAGCCCTTGTTGCAAACATGCTCAACTTCTAAATCTTATTGCAACCTGATCCCTGGTGTATCTGCTTTGTGACAGCTACCCACAAAACATTGCCTAGGCTGAGAGTAAATCATCTTGCTCAGAAAGACAAACTCCCTCCTACTGTATTTTCAAAAATCTTTATCTCCTCCCTGACACGAGCAGATCTGGGCCCTGAGAGTGCTTTTCTCAGAGCTTTTCCTTCCTGCCTCCCCGCATTTCCCCTCTGCAAGGCTGAGCAGCTGGGAAGAGGCAAACAGTGGCAAATTTAAAGCCTTTGTCAGAGACTTCCCCCAGCTGGCAATCAGCTGATGGAACCCAGAAAGCTTTGTCATCTGAAAGGCCCTTTATTAGCCTGGTGCACCTGGGTATAGAGCACCAGGGAAGAAATATTGTTATGCAAATCTGGCAGCGTGCAGGTAGAAGGATGGAGGACGGACCGCATGAGCAGCCCCTGCTCCGGGTATTGATTTGTCTGCCTCCCTTCTCAGGGGTGTCAGGGACACACTGCTCGGACCACTGGAGTTACAACGGGGTGAAATGGAGCCCCACAAACCTGATCAGACCACCAAGTTTCCTCAATTACCAAATCAGCTTGATTTGGGCTTTGCTTGCAGTCTGGTTCTAATTATATCTCCCCAGGGTTGATGGTGCCTGTGTTGATCAAGAGGGTGAGACCACCTCACGGACACGGAGAAAATCCCATCGTTGCTTCAACCGATCCTGGATCACAGCTCAGGGTAGAGAAGGGCTGGGTGCAGGCAGTGTTAGACGGTTGTGTTGCATGTTCAGCTGCCATTGCTGCCAAGTCCTGGCTTCTCTTAACTTCTCAAAGACTTCATTTATTAGGTGCTCAGTATCACTTCAAAACCTTGCCTGTAAATTTGTGCAACAAATTAAGGCTCCAGAGCACTGATTTCTCCTTTAAAAACCCACTTTGTTGTTCAGTACATCTCCATTTAGTGACTCTCCTTTTAACGAGACAGGGTCAAGTTCACTTGGTGTGGTCCTGGTTTTAGGTAGGGTCCCTGCAGGAGCACGTTCAGCCCCGCATTCCCCAGCCTGCCGCTTCCCTGCGCTTCTGCACAAAGCAAAAGCAGAGATATCTGAAAGACAGATTTTTCAATCACACTAATGCCAAAATGGTGTTTCATTGTTCTTGAGTGAGTGAACATCGTATCAGACAAATTCTTCTGTACTAAATTATCTTTTTATTTCAGCCACTACATTTCCAGAGCACTCAATCTGAGAGGCTTCCAATAAAAAGGACGGAAGATAAAGAATTTGGCACATATCTGTTTATGAAAACAGACATCAGTGAATATTCTCAGGCATAAAAATGCACACATTCTCCATTTAAAATCCTCCAAAGGACACTTGGAATAGTTTAAATGTTTCATTTTTTTGATAGAGAGGGAAGAATAGCAGGAGAAGAAAGGGTTTCACTCTCATAAAAGTAATTACAAACAGCAAACACTAATTCCCAGATGTTTTTTATTTGTTTCGTGATTTTATTTTCAAAGAATCTGAAGTGCACTTGGCATCTTCTGTGTATTGTCTTTGACTGTGCGCAGTGTCGGCCTCTTATCCCATCCTGGATTCACAGCCGCGTCAATGCGCTGACATCAGCGAACATCATGCCAGAGCTATGCCGAGGACCTGGACCGCAGTGCCAGAAATAGCTCGTGTCCCCACTGAAACCGCGGTGCCAGAGCAGCGATGGCACGGCGACGGAGCGGCCACCGGCAGAGGGAGCGGCAAAGCCGGCTCAGAGGTCCCCCAGATCGATGGCACACAGGAGTTGGGGAGCTTTGTCGCTGGGTTAGAGATTTGTAAGAACACATCCCAGAGAGGGATGGACACCTTTTTTTGTCCACTACAAGTTAGCAAACAGTGACACTGTTACTCTCTCCCTGCTGTTTCTATCAAGCACTAGAAATGCTCACACAGACCCTCCTGGGCTGCAGCGGGGTCCCCGGGAGGGGGAGGGAGTGTGCGCAGCACAGGGGCTCGGGGACCCTCCCTTACCCCAAGGTCCTCCCGTCTTCATGCCATCAATCAGCAATTGTGAGGAGCAGAAGGGGTAGACGGCAATGAAACTGAGTTTTAGCCAGCGCTTTTCAAGGGCAGTCTGACCAGCATCTGCCTGCAAAACCAGTGGGAAATGATTTATGATTTCACCAGGGTGGGTGTTCCCCCTCTCACATCAAGCTGGGATGTGCTCCCAGCTCACCGTCACTTCCCAAACACAAGCAGCCCCCAGACGGTCCATCCTGGTAGCACCAATCCAGCTGCTGGTTCACTGAGACAGGCCCTAATTTAATTTCATCTCTGTGAAATGAGCAGACCCCATCCCACCTACCTGCTGGGCAAGCACAGAGGGGGGAAAGCAGCCACATCCTCTAATCCCACCACCTCAAAACAGGCTTTCAGGTCAAACTGTAGCAGCTGAGACACATCAGGCATGTTGGGATACATGCTGGAAGAAAGCTCAGAAACCAAAGTGCCCTTTAGTTAGGTGCCAGCCAGCACGCAGGGAGTCAAGGGACACAGCTCTGCTGGGTCCACCCAGGACTGTGCATTCCCCGTGGGGAGGCACTGGCAGGCAGGAATACCCCTGCCAGAGCCCAGCCGCCAAACTGTGCCCCGTGTACTCAGCACGGAGAAAAGTGGGGAGAGCACATGAGCTGCTGTAAGTAGATGCAGAACTGGTGGAATTGCTCCACCTTCACACTCTCAAGGAGCTGGTCCATCTGGTCACCAGCATAAGCTGGAAAAGCCTCGGGGTTTCCTGAACTTACACCAGTTCTTGGGCCTGGGACAGTCAGAGCATCACTGCAGCTGTGTGACTCCCAGCTCGTGCTGCAGTGGGAGCAGGGAGGTTGTGCTGAGACAGCTATGCTAAATTTACCCCACCCTGGGACTCCGATGTGAAGGGGGCAGAGCAGGTTTGGGCGGCCGCAGCAGGCTTGGGAGCTGTTGTGATTTTTTCTGACATTCTGGCAAAGACCCAAAGTGGCTGACTCACTCCTCCTCTCAGGTCAGTTCTTCACAGCTGTAACTCCGGTGAGACCAGTGGGTTATTTCTGATGTACATTGCTGTACGAGGAGAGTCCAGTCCATTACCCTTGCTGGTGAAGGATGGCTCCTGTCTCCAGTGGGCTTTATTTAGCTTCTACTCAAAAGCCGTTTCGTAAGAGGGGAACCAATGCGAAAAGGGTACGGCATTTCTTTCTGTTGGAGATTCCCCATTGTGAGTTATTTGGTGACTTTGAACTTGTTAGAGTCAATGAACTCGTTATAATCAATGCCCTTGTCCTCTCTATCGACTGTACACAGCATATAGATTTGTCATTTGTTGTTAGAGATGACTTGGCATTTGGAGGTGTGTCAAGGGATGCAAAAGCAGATTCATCCTAATTATATTGAACCACTGATCAACTTAGTAGTCTAGTCTAATATTTTAAAGTCTAAAGGTTCCTTAGCAGTAAATCGTGCAGGTTACAAATAAAGTGCATGGGGGAAAAAAAAAGAAAAAAAAAAGTTAACTGTATTTATTAGCTTGAACATTTGGAAGGTAACTATCTGGACAAAATACGTTCAAAGAGCCCTGGCAGATTTCTTCACTCTCTTTCATCTTCTGTTAATACCTTACTAAAACTGTTGACTTAAACACCTCCATTCTGTTGTTTCCTATGTCTAATGACAGGTCTGCTCTAGGGACCCTGGGCAGTGGCTGGCAAAGGCTTGGGTGCATGGAGATTTCCAATTGCTAGCTTCGACTCTGGCCTGTTTGCGACAGATCTATTTGCTTGTGGAGCAGCTGTGAAATTGCAGCAGATTTTAGGTATCCATGAGAGTATCCGTGCACTTCACTGCGTAGAATAATGTGTACCTTGTGCTCTGGGCAACACACTATAATTAGTTTGTAGAAGTTGTTTGTCTCTGAAGATCTATAAATACACATACATAAAACTATAAGGGAATAAGCAGTCATATGCTTAAAGCAAATACATTCTAATACGGAAGAGCTTTATATACTGATCACACCCCCTCTCCCAAAGGTGGTTCCACTGCTGATCTCTCTTTCATTCCACGTAAAGTTGACCAAAAATATTTACTTTCTTCTTTCAGATATATAGACTAAAATGGATGGAGAATTTCCTGCTGAAATCAAGGGCATTTGCCATTCAGTGACAAAAAGCCTCCACCTGGGCTGTTATTTGTTACCTTGCCCTCTCTCGGAGAAGGCAAAGAAAGAAAATAAAAAATAAACACCTCAGGCAAAGGTATCAGTTCCTCTTGTCAAACATTTTCCCCTGCAATTCACTAGTATCATGAGTCCCTCCTGTCAAAAGCTTCATTTTACAAACCAACCTTGTTCCCCAACCAAGCCCTTCAACTTTTTCAAGTGACTCTTTCCCATGACCCATTCTCCCCCTTCCTGCACTTTAAGAAAAAAGACAAAAAGACGTGTTTCTTTCTGGAGTGCCCCTGCCTCGAGTGGGTTCCCACCAATCCCTGCTGTGGTGTTCACCACTGACGCACCGGCCTCTGCTGGAAAGCACAAAAGGAAGGTGGATTTGTCGTTGGAGAAGTCAGCACTGAAGTGCCTGGGTACCTCCCTGCCTTGCTGTAGCGGAGCCCAGGGAACCCACAGGGGAGGAGGAGGAGAGGAGAACACCAGAAAGAGTTCGGCGAAGCACATGCACGTCACTGCCTGTCCGGTCCCAGCCCAGCTCCTGCCCGGTCCTGCCCGGCTTGATCCCTGCCCAGACCCGATCCCTGCCCGGTCCTGCCCCGCCTGATCCCTGCCCAGACCCGGCCGCTGCCTGGTCCTGCCCAGCCTTGCCCGGTCCTGCCCAGCTTTGCCTGTTCCCTGCCCGCTCCTGCCCGCTCCCTGCCCGGCCCACGCGGAGCTGTCCCTTCAGCACCACGGCCGGGGCGGCACTGGGAGCCCGGCTGGACGGGCGGCGGGCACGGCTCGGCACGGCTCGGCACGGCTCAGCCTAGCACGGACCAGCACGGCTGAGCTCAGCCTAGCACGGCTCGGCACGGCTCAGCCTAGCACGGACCAGCACGGCCGAGCTCAGCCTAGCACGGCTCGGCACGGCTCAGCCTAGCACG
>VXBL01008624.1:1017-47135 GCA_013400195.1 Aramus guarauna
TGAAGTTGAGCCCAGGAAGATGGGAGGGGTGGGGGGAGGTGTTTTAAGATTTGATTTTATTTGTCATTCCTCTGTTCTGTTCAGTAATAAATTAGACAAATTTCCTCTCTGTAAGTTCAGTCTGTTTTGCTTGTGATGATAATAAGTGAGTGATCTCTCCCTGTCCTTATCTTGACCCACAAAGCTTTTCATTACACATTTTACTCCCCTATCTAGTGAACGAGGGCAGTGATAGAGCGGCTCTGGTGGGCACCTGGCCCCCAGTGAGGGTCAACCCACCAGCCGGATACAGCCCAGCTGCAAAGTGGAGGCCGGTGGCCACCTACACCCTGCTGAAGTGGAAGGCAACATTAGCACATCTTGTTAAGACGCTGATGCATCTCTACGAGCTCCTGGTTATCTTCAAGACTGTGTGTAGGCCCACGGTGGCATAGCAGGTAGAGCTGATTCTTGTTTTTTTCTGATTAGATTCAGAAAACCTGAACATCTGCACTCTCTCTTCAGTGAGAAAATCTTGCACCTGACATTTAATGTGCTTGCAAAGCATGTAGGTGGCTGTAACTTAAAAGTCAAACAACCTTCCTGGCATGATCCACTCTGAGCCCAGTCACCAGTCCTTCAGCAAAGTGCATTTGTAGATCCAGCTGGAAAACTTCCATCCAGGTAAGCATCCATCTCTACCAGTGCTTGGGAGCATGTAAGTAGATTTCATGAACAAAACTGCCTCTGAACCCTGGTGTTGCATTTCACAGCTCGTTTTAGGCTCGCTATGTGGTAATGGCAGTAGAAGGCTAAGCATGCTCTGCAAACCCCAGCGCAGAAACAGGGTAAATGCCCAGGTTTCTGGCCTCTGTGAAGTCCCTGATGGTGCTGTAGCATGGAGGAGAGCTGGTGTACCGGAGCCTTCGAGCTCTTCTGCCCACAGCACAACCGTGTTCTAAACGCACCTGCGAGGCGGGAGCTAGAAAGGCTTCGTAGCCGGCTCCCGTCTTCTGCTCATTTTGAGGAGGAAGCAAAATCATCTGTACCTCCAGCATCTGCTGCCTGAGGGAGCTAATGGCCTGGGGTGGGATGGGATGAAGGGGACACGCTGTAATTTAAACCAGCATCTGCAGGCCCTGACCCCCATGGCTGGTGTGCTTCCTGCACAGCCATCAGCGCCAGAAGAGAGCAGAAAATGGCCAGCACCAGGATGGCCCTTTACACTCTGGGGTTTCCTGTCAGCAGGCAAGTCTGCAGTTAAAATGGCTTCCTGTTTGCTTTACTTGCCCCAAAAAGATGCAGTCAGCATCTGGCCCAAATATTCTAAGGATATTACTTCAATGTATCTTCCAGCTTAGACTATTTCAATTTCCCAAACTGCATTCAGACCCATGAAAAAAAAAAGGCACCTTATAGACTGAGAGGACACATTTGTTTAAAAAAATAAATGGCAGTGGGTGCGTGCTGCTGGATTTATGGCTGAGAAGGTAACGCACAAGCAGTGCCCTGTGCTTTGATAGCTTAGCACTTCTGTGATGTGTGAATGAAGTCCAGCAGGACCAGGACCACGTTAATCTTGCGGTTTTGATCTCTGTCAGTAATGAGATGCCGGCAGTCTGTACTTCAAAGCCTCCACTGATACAGATAATCTTGTGAAAGGCTCTCTGCATTTTCAGCCAGCTTGTATTGGGGATTACAGTGACAACAGGAGGAGATGATGGAAGAGGAGGTGCTTGTTTGATGCTCATTCCTTCAGTTTCCTTCCAATATTCCTTTTGGTTTTAATTTCCAAAGGATGGTGTGGTTCCCCACACACCCAGCTCAGCAGGACTCACTCTGCCGGATGGACCCCGTACTATAGGGCAGATGGGGTGGCCAGGATGCTCTTCTGCCCAGAACATCTGTGAAAATACGGTCATTCAGTGCTGAAGTGGGGGATGCTACAGCATCTTGGCTGAAATACAGGCAGGGATTGCATTAGAAACTGCTCAGGCAGTTAAATGCTACACTTCCAGACTTCTGAGGTTATTTCTTTCTTGAAACAGTTGTAAGGGAGTAGGGGAGAGGGTAAAGATGACAGGAGACCACAGGCTATGAGAAGCATGTTATAAAGCAAAATGAGCACTAGTTTCACATATACAATTATGCTTTATGTTGAAAGTATATAATTTTCAAGGCGTGTCTGACCAAGGAACAGAACTGAAATATTTTTATGTTGACGAACCCTACTGATCTAAGACAAAAACAGTGACAAGGACATGTTATAAATGTGTACCTTAATTGCTCTTCCAGCAAGAACATTTACAGAAAATAAGACCAAAAACTAGACTATACATTTAATAGGAATAAATAGAGTTTAATATCTGGGACCCCAGTACTAGCTACATTGTTCTCAGAAACCTTGTTGAAGACTACTCAAACATGTATTTAAGCACAGTTAAACCTATATTTTCCAGGCCTAAAAAGGAATAATGTGGCATTGGGTCTGTATTATTGCCTGTCTTACAGGGACTGACTGCAGTGTGCTGAGAGAAATAAGAGAGGTAGCAAGAGCAGAAAAGTCATTGTACTGGACAAATTCAGTCACTGTCCTGTGCATTGGCTGTTTGCCACATGCAGACACGAAGAGCAGGTTAGTTTTTGAATGCTATCACTGACAGCATCCTGGCATTAGCAGGTTAGTGACTCCACAGAGGAAATCCAGCCTTGTCCTCAGGACAGAGCAACGCACAGGATCAGATCAAGCTCTCATAATGGAAACATCCCTCTGTGTTTTTACCATCACACACCTAGATCCAGCATCCCTACTTGAGCAACAGAGCCCCAGAACTCTTCCGCACATGTGATGAAATGCAAAGATGTAAACTGTATAAATGAGGAAACTAGAAATGGAAGCTAAGGCAGCTAATTTTTTCCTGCAATGTGGAGAGCACTGGATGGCAGATGGCACACTGGGAGTAGAGTGACATGTATGACACCCAGCAGAAGAGGCTTAAGAAAAGATAAGGGTTTGCTTGGCTAAATCACCAGGCGAAAGAGGTTGTTTGATTTCAAAGAGTGTCATTCAAGAAGCTTTATCCAAGTGGTGACAGTACACTCCAGTGGGTTAAATGTAAAAATATAATTAGGCCATAAAATGGTTTAAGGAGCAACTGCATTAAAAGAATCAAAGCTGCTTCTAAACACTGCTTCAACACATCAGGATCAAAAAGAATTCTGTGGGTCCAGCTGAAGCCCGGGGTCTAAAAGCAGTGCTCAGGTTGAACAAGACCTCTACAGAGAAGCAAGGTGAATTCTTGGTGCCCATGGTCTCTGGTAGCAGAACCTCGGAGATTCCCATGCAGGAACCTGCTTGGGAGAGGACTTGGCCAGGATGTCTCCAAAATTTGGGGAGGATTGCATGGAAAAAGCCATGGCACAAATAGATGGGATGGGTTCCACCAGACTGCCAGGAGTAGATGGCAAGACATTCAAGACCACCTAAGGATTGCCAGATTTGATTACTGAGATAGTGCCCACCTTGCTGAACACTTCCTTGATCAGGAAGCAAACATGCTACCAACATTAAGAAAGGTGTTAGGAGGTTCTGGAGACCTAGAGGCATGTAAGCCTGAGGTCTGTACCAGCCAAAATAATAAAAGTTACAATAAAAGATCAAACTAGTGGGCACCTTAAAAAAATATGATCTGGATAGATAGGATCTACTTGGTAAGAGCCAGCATGGCCTCTGGAAATCCTACCTTTACAATCTCTCAAAGTTCTTGAAAAGAGTAACAAATGTGTTGACAAAGGTTGTCTAGTAAAGTCTCTTCCCACAGACTTTTAGGGAAACTAAGGAGCCAAGGGGGAATTCCTGGCACAGAGAAATGGCTGAAAGGTAGGAAACAGAGCACAGAAGACATGGCTATTTCACTCAATAGCAAGAAGTTACCAGTGGAAATTTCAGGGATCTGCACTGAGGTCTGCTCTGTTCAAAATACCCATAAATAACATGGAAAAGGGCATAAGCAGTGAGAGACAAAGGTCACATATGATACAAAGTTGTTTAAAATAATAAGGACAGATTGTGATAAATTGCGGAAGCATCTTATGAGACTATGAAATGCCAGGTGAACTTTAGCGTAGCTAAAGAAAAAGCAATAAAACGCATGAAAACCAGTTCTAGTTTCACACATCAGATTTTGGTCCTTGAGTTGACCATTTCCTATTGAGGAGTAAGGCTTTGGGATTAGGACAGACAGCTCCATAAAGACCCAACTGCAGTGCTGCAGAGCTGTGGAATTCCTTGCAGAAGAATGCAAAGGACAAAAGTAGTTTTCATCAGTTCAAGAGGAGACTGGACAAGGAAGGAAATTCATTTCAAGTCACTTGACAAATTGCAATGGGTTCGGGAAAGCCTGGTGCCTCTGCCTCACTCCTCTCTTGCTCCACAAACCAGGTTGCCTTTGAACCCCTTACCTCTGTGGTCTTCAGGGGTTTATGGGGAAGGTGAAACCACAAATGGGATGAAGACCTGAGAGCCTATGGGAGTTCTGAGAAGGCCAAGAGGAGACTGGGACAAGGTGGAAATGAGGTGACGGTGACTGCATGGAGGAGTGAGTATACATAGCTGATACAGAGCCACTGGGTTACTGCCTCTGTCTTACACTACATATTTGTGGCAAAGCTGATATTTAAGACATGGCATGTCTGGAGCTGTACCTCACAAACTGACTAGGAATTTTAAAACAATGGTGTGAGATAATTGCTGCTCATGAAGCCATATGTGAGGGCAGTGGAACAAAGACTAGATGTATCTGATAATTATGAGAGACAGAAGAGCATACGTGTTCCCAGTGAAACTGCAGGTCTGCACGCAGAACCAGCAAAAAGGGTTTGACTGGTTTAGCAGGGGCTGACCAGTTGGGAAGAGAGCTGACTGGAGCAAGCGATGAGAGCGCATTTCTCATCTGAGCAGGGTTACAAGGGACAAGAGCTAGCTCTGCATTGCAGGGAATAGGGATGTTTGCAGATGGTCTGTCTCACAGGGTGGGTCAAACACATTGATAGGGGCAAAGAGGTCTATGAGGGAAGAGATTTTGAAGCAGGTAATTTTATATTTACTTTAAAAAATATCTTGATGGGAGTAGCCAGATGAAATAAAGTGGAGGAGGAATAGAGAGAGAGAGAGGAAAGATGGAAAGAGAATGAAAGAGCATTTAGGACTGAAAGGCTCAGAAAAAGTACAAGAACAGAAGGAAAGTCCATGCAGAAGACAGAGCCAGGCTAAAAAAAATAAGAAAGAAAAGAAAGTAACGGTCACTAGGAAAGTAAAAGATGAGTCACAGTCCATGGGGTAAAGCATGGGCATGGAGGCAGAACTGAGAGATACCCAGGTGAGGACTGTGTTTGATTTCAGTGACTTGTTATGGACACATCTGCTATGTCTCATACCCAGCTATATATTAGCTCACACATCTGTCTGCACATCAGACTCATCTTGTGTGAAATGTTCTGGTAAATAACAGAACTGGGACTTTCATTTTTTCACAAGCTTTGCAGCATTAGTCCCCCATGCAGAAGATGCTGCATATATCCCTTCCCCAGCCACTTCTCCTCGGTCACACAGGCACAAACACAATCCAACAAGCTCCAGGGCATCTCAGTTCCCAAGGAGGGTTGCAGATTCCAGTTCAGAAATCCTGGTGGGCTCAGCTGCTGTGTTCACCCTCAGGCCCCAGTGTACCAGCAGCCTCACAGAGAGCCTCCCTAAAGGCATGGTTGGTGGAAAGGCAAGGAATATGGAGAAATGTGTTTTTCCAAGTTGGACTGTCTCAGAAGCAGCAAACTGCAGCTGTACTATCAATTATATTTTGAAAAAAATACCAGAGGAACGCTGAGGTTCATAGTCTGTGATTAGGCAGAGACCTTAATTTATGCTTGCCTGTATCCAGAGGATATCTGCTACTCAGGGCTGAGCCTACCAGCTTTTGCACAGGGGGCAAAAAAGAAGCAGATGCCATCAAAGCAGTGTACTGACTTGCTTCATTAAAACCAGCAGCTGCCACAAAGAAAGTTTCCTGCAGGACCAGTAGTCAAACACCGTTATCTTTCAGGCAGGCTAAATCCCTGCTTTGAGTGCCTTGCTCTGACTCAGCTGCCTTTGGACAAACCATGCTGCAGTAAGTGCATCAGGCTGTGCATGGAGAGGGGATGGGGCATGAGGAAGAGGAGGGACACAGCATGAGGAAGCTGGAGGGGAAACTCTGCCCTTGCTTCCCACTCATCACACCACCAGCACTTTGCCATGCTGAGCACCTGCAATCTGACTCCCGAGGTGAGGATCAGGGGTATCTGCTTCCCCCCTACAGATGCAGCACTTCCCTCCTTCATCAGTGCAGAAGTGCAGGGTGGAAGGAAGGGTGTATAAATAAATAAAATGGAAAAAAACTCCCTGGCTTCAGAGATGCAACAGCTGGAGATGTTCTGCACTCACAGGAGCTAGCCGTCCTCCTCCAAAAGACAAAATCCAAACTAAAACAGCAACAAGAGATGCTTAACTATTTTTAAACCAAATTACTTAGTATGTAAATAAAAGAAACAGATCATCAAAACTACTGGCCTCCTCCTGGTCTGGAAGTGATCCTGAGTTCCGTTTCATTAATGGCAGGAGCAATGACTTCTCCTCTGTGAGGTAGTTAGATGTCTCTCTGTTTAGCAGGACAAGAAAAGCAGTGAGTTTAATGAACGTCTCTTGCTTCAGAAAGCATCAAAGAACAATTCTTTATAGCACATGGTAAAAAGAGGATTTGTTTGTGTAGTGTAATATATTATTATGTTCTATTAAATATATTTTCCAAATACATATCGCCATCCTGTCCCTGTGCTTCCACAAGGTGTCTATTTATACTAATTTATACACCTCCAGAATCATAAAGTGCTGCTATTCTTACTTCAAAGACTTTCTTGAGCATGAGCTGGAGATTTTCATTAGGCATTTTACATCACCTAGATGTTACTGCTTTTAAGTATCTTCAGAACACTAAGGAAATCTTTCTTCAAGCTTTTATTTGGTTGAAGCAAGCACCTGCAAGATACAGGCAGAATTATTTTCCTAGGAGACAGGCTTATCATGACTTCAGCCAGCGGGAATCTGTGTTTTATCTCACCTGATGCAATACCCCATGTTAGTCTTAATTCACACTTCACTTCTGGTAACCTCTAGGGCACCTTTAATGACTACTGGAAATCTTCTCTAGCAGGCTGTACGTTTTAGGAAGAAATTCTTTGACTGAAATCAATGGTTTCTGGCTTCTGGAAAGGTTTTATTCCTTGTTTCCCGCTACCACATACTTGGAAACACTCCCAAGTGCTTCTGACTATCCAGTGGGTGTAGAAATACAATTCCACTGCCAGGGGTGCAGCCATAAAACCAGCCCAATATCTCAGCAGTTCTCATTCTCTACTGCCTTATTTGCCTTGCCTGCCACCCCACTAGTATCCTAAGACATGTAGTTGCATTGTATGTAAAAATTCGTACCTGACATAAGACACCAGAGAATCAGTCTTGACAGCTGGCAAACAAGGTTCCTGCCCAGATAATAGTCTTCTGAGAGGTCCCACACTGCTGGCGTTTCACAGAGAGATATTAGTGCCTTCCCAGGAGGCACCAGCCAAAGGCATCTTCCAAAGTTTCCATCAGGGGCAAGAGGCTCTCCTCCATTTGCAACACTGCAAAAGCATGTCTGACGGCTTGAGTTTCATCCACCTGTGGAAGAAGAGGAGGTATTTTTAAATAATAACAGCACCTTTGCAGCATTATAACATAAACATTTTGAAGCCCTCCTGCCTTTGTGGTGCTGCCTCTGTTTTGCAGGTGAAAGAATAGTGAAGCAAACATCCATCATCTGTTCTGGATCAGAGATCAATGCCAGAAATTAAGTCAGTTGTTCTGACTCCTTGAGCTAAGACCATGCCTCGCTAGTCTTTTTAGACCAAAAGGCTGTTGTTAAGCAAGAAAGAAGGAGAACCAGAGAACCAGATCAGCTCTTGTGGTCATCCCAGGGCAGAGTACAGGTCGTTTCATGGCAGCAGGGTCGTGACAGCAGCAGTGCCCGTAGCACTGCGGTACCTGCCAAGTCCAGCCGTCAGGCAGCCCTCCTAAACATCAGGGTGCAACTTATACACGTGTTACTACTATGCAAAATGTTTTTCTAGTGTGCTTCTCACCTTTACAACTGATGCTTCATGGAATTAGTTTTGAAATGGAATCCTAGAATTAAAATTAAAAAAAATAAAAATAAAAATAAAAAAACCAAACCCCAAACCCAAAACCCTCAGCGCTTCTGGGAACGGTGAATGGAGATCAAAAATGGTATTATTGTACATGGAGAATCCACATGGACTTTTCTCTCGTGATTAATTTGTGAAGCTGTGCTGGTAAATCAGGGAAGATATTAGAAACTAATAGAGGAAATAATATGGCACATTTGGGGAAAGTGAGAGAATTTTTCCTTTGGAGATTTCTCATTTTAAAGAAGTAGGAGATAACTGTCAGCTCAGAAGATTTTCTGGTCTCTGTTCTGCATCATTAAAAGCCAGCTCTCTTGTGACCAGGAAAGAAATGTCAGAGTTGTTTAATTTTCAAATGTGCTACAGAAGATGGAAGAAAATAAGCAATGCATTACTTCTTTGGCAAGCCATTACCCAGTACTGGTATAATTCTGAAAACTGAGGTCTCCATCAAAAACTCAATTATTGCACCTCTTTGTCTGCTCTGAAATGTCTGCATTTTAAAAATAAACTACTGCAGCCTCTGACGTGATGAAATCTAGGCACCACATTGCTGCTGTTACTCTGCTGCATGCTTCCTTCACGTTTGGGACCACAGCAGAGCTCTTCACACCTCTCTCCTGCCAGGTGAGAAGAGGCTTGTTCTTGGCTGGCTTGAGAGTAGTGTAAGTCCACACCTTCTAATCTGTGATCTCCTTGTAGTATGAGAAAGAACAGGATAGGTCACACACGTGTACAGCAAAAGGATAAAGAAATAACTTTATAACTCACAACTGGGGAAAAAAATGTAGCAGAAGTGACTGGATTAAAGCTGTCTTGAAAGTCTCTATTTGCATCCAAAATTTTTATTTGCTTTTTTCTGATTTTCTTTCTGAACTGACATACAGTTATTTAGCCAGAATAATGTTGCAGACAGAGTCAATTTATTTTGTTTTCTAAAATTGCCACCTAAGGAGAAAGAGATACTTCTGGTATGAAAACAGACTGGCACTTAGTGACTCTGAAGTGGCCTACTGCATGCCAACATACACAGTGTGCACAGACAAGTGCCCATCGGCACCTGCATGATTTTGGCAGGGGTGACACAGATGCTTGTCTTTGAGTACTCACTGCAGACCAAATCTATTACACATTTAGGTGAGTTTTCCCTCAGGTGTAAGAACTAGAGCAGTTATAGCACAGCTTTCAGTCTGACAAACAGTTTTGAATTTTACTTTGCGGCTTTTCCATTATAGCCAATGCAAAAATAGTCCTACGATTTATTTATACTACCAAAAACCCCCAGCAGTCATTAGGTACTTTATATTTCAAAAATCTCAAGTTCATCTGTGTAGTATTACTGATCTAGAAAGGGATATATTGAGAAGCAGGGGTAGAACAAGTTTGGTCCAAGGATGTAAATATGTTTGATAGCTGCATTTAGGTGTGATGGATGCTATCAAACATATAGGGTCTGGGTCACCAGATTCCTGCTTCAGCAAGGGTAGGTCTCACTCAAAGGTGAATTATCCCATCCTAAAATTCATGTCTATGTAGGGATTCTGGTTGAATGAACGTAGCCAAAAATCCTATTATGGCAGTGCCTAAGCAGTGTATCCTACCTCTTTTCCAGAAGATGTGATTTTTCGGAAATCCATTTTTCAAAGGACAGTTTAGCTTTCATTGATCCCATCAATGCATGTTACAAACTCGGTATTTGAATTATCCCTCTGGAGATAACCTGAACTTGTCATAGCACATGAACGCAAGACACTATACTACTACTTCCTCTCTCTTTTAATGTTTTAATTTATTTATGCATTTTATTTGCTGGATTTTTAATTGCCTTTTTTGTTGTTGTTGTTGTTTAATCAAAAACTCATGCTTTGTATTTGTTTTCTGTGCAATGATGGAGGAATGTAAGAGTCATTGGATCAGCCTTGTAGATCAAGCCTGTGCTATTCGAGCACAGACAGAAATAGAAGAAATGTTTTCCATATAAGGCCCACATTGTAAGTCTGGGAGCAAGAAAATAAACTGTATAGGAAGCAAGATTTCTGAAGTTACAGCACCAAACAGAACAAAATTACACTGACAGGAATTTTTTAGAGCAGATAGCTAAGGATGCTGGGATTTCCATGTTGTTCTAGATTTTCTCTCTTATTTTTAGAACCGTCTGTTGACTACACAGTGTTCAGTATTGTTAAAGAAGCATTTATCCCGCTCTCCAGATCTGAATCACTGGTGGTTTCTTCTGGGACACCTCGCTTCAAACTGTGCTTAGAGCAGAGGTTACAGAGCAGCTGGTGGTCTGATTGAAGTCCAGACTATTGCTGCAGATCTGCCTTTGCAACTCAGAGTTATGGTATATACCTTCAAGGTGATATTAATACCAGTGCTACTAGAAACCGCAAGAAATTATTGTGGTTTGCAGTTTCATTCCAAGCTCTCAACTCGATCCAGATGTATGTTTCAGGTCTGCACATTTTTTCAGGAAATCCGGACAAAATTCTTCAAAAATTGAGTTACTTCATGGTTTGTGAAAAAAAAAAAAAATTAAAAAAAATTAAAAAAAAAATTAAAAAAACCCACCAAAACACAGTGTTAGTTGATCAATCCCAAAGAACAGAATTTAGAAAAGGAGGAAAAACCTGGTGGCTGCAATCAAATTTCTGTTTCTGAAATTTCTGTGTATGATACATATCCTCACACAATATACACTTTAAAGAGCTAGAAATAAGTAAGGTGATGTTTGTAGGGAGAAATAGTATGTTTTATTAGAGCAGCTGATCTAGTTAGAAAAAGCTTGGGGCATTAAGCTCTTGACCAGGTCTGAAATGGAAACTGCAAATTTCAAAGCTTCAAAGCTCCTGTAGGACGTGTGAAATGGCTTGATTCTACCTGAGCAGCAGGCACAAAGCCTACCCACACGAAAGGTCCTCCAAGGCCACACCATCAGCATCCTGCATCCTACAGCCACTCCTCCCTGGAAGCAGCACACTTCACCCCGGACCTGACCTGGTGGAAACCACCCAGGGGGAAGGGAGCAGCCACCCTGCACTGGGGTGGACCCACACGGACAATGGATAGACCTCTTACCAGGAGGAGAGCTTTTCTTATGCAACAGCTGTTCTAGCCCTTCAATCCTGGCTCTCAAGAAAAAGCTATAAAATATTTTAAACTGGTGGAACTCCACTGGTTGTTACAAATCATAGATTTAACTGCATATTTAGTTCAACATGATTCAACCTCATTCTGGCTCCTGCTCTCTCTTTTTCCTTTGAGATAACCACGTTATGACCTCTCCGTCTGCAGTATCCCACCCTTCGCTCCACAAGAACAAATGACGCTTGCACACAGGTGCGCCATCCATTACCATATCTAGTGAAACATGAACTGGTTGTTCCCAGTTTGCACTTAGCATTAACATTTACTGCCTCTACTTCAAATCTGATGTTCAGAAGACATCAAGATACAGGAATACCCTATCTGCCTTGGAAGTTTGTTCTACAATATGATCATCCTCACAGGTACAAACATGTGTGTCTCTCTCCCCTTTCAATGTCTGTCTTTGCTTTGGAAGAACCCTTGACTATAATGTATGTAATTGACTATATGAATGTAATTTGACAAAACGATCATGCCATCTCTGTTTTTCTTCTGAATAACCAGCCAGAATGAGTAGTTTAAAGTACCTCACTATAAGGCATTTTCTCAATCTCCAAAATCTTTTTCTGGCTCTTTTCTACACCTTCTGAAGTCACCAGACCTGGAAAGGGCTTTGCAAGAGTGGCATGATCAGTGCTATACTCCAGATTTGTAACAGCCTTTTTGATCTTTTCACTGCTCTTCCTTCTACTCATGTCATGTCAGGTCATGTTAGGTCTCCTTACTCTACAGCCCTGCTATATTGAGTTGTTTTCAACCACAGAAACACTAAATTTTCATAGATATTGCTTTTAGGACATAGCCTCTCCTTTTGTTGTATAGTTTTGCTCCTAACTGGAAAATTCAAATTTTGTCATATTAAAACAGACTAACAGCTCCGGATAAATTTGTAACTGGATCTAGCATCACATTTGCCATGATATGAAATTCAGATTAATAGCTGTCCAACTCATGCAAATATCTTTTAAAATATCATCAAATTAACTTTCTTAGGCACTTTTGAAATTAACATGGCATTTCAAGATTTATAACAAATAAGCATCAGCAAATGAAAGGTTTAATCTGCCAGCTATTCAAAGTATTTATTTCTAATAGCTGTTGTCCAATAGCCTATTTAGTCTGTAACAGACCGCAGTCATGTGTCACCCTCATAGCCATCCTCGTGGTAGTAGCACATTACGTTGCTCTTTCCTAAATGGAAAACAGTGACATTTATTGAATATCTTATTCTATATCATTACAATATCTTTTTCAAATAATGGTCCTATATCATTGCTTCCATTTCTGTGGTTTCTGATACAGGTAAAAAGTTTTTCTTTTCATTTTGCTTCACTAGTCACATTGGGGGCAGCTTACCATGCCAGTGAGGTTTTTGTCTTTCGTCTTCAGTGTTTTCTACTACAGAACATGTAATTTCTGTTCATTAGCATTTTGGGGGCATACTTGCTAATTATTTTATTTATAACTTGTTCTCAGTTCACCACTGCACCAGAATGAGCTTTAACCCAAACTTATCCCCTCTCCTGACTAACTTCCCTCACTATGTTTATTTTGTCCATCTAAGCAGCTCCTTTTAAAGAATTCCCAGGATCCACTCACATTTTTTTTCTGTCCATGCTCTTCCTCGCAGGATTTTCACTTGTAATGCTCCTCAGCTGGACAAGACCAGCTGGCTGAAGCACAGGATAACTCCCAGGTGGATCCACCTGGCTAATGGCTGGCCCCAGCTGCCAGCACCTACATCTCAGGGAGGTGGAAAGCTTTACCCCCGATGGATGAACCTTTCCCATGCCCTCTCTAGCATCATTTGATGCACTTCAGTATATGGAGTTTGTCTTTCAGATGCTGCACTGGATGTTACTACAGTGGAGGCAAAGTAATTTTAAATCCTTTTCCATTTTGTGTGATTCCTAAAGATGCTAATGTTAACCAGAGGAATTTCCCCAGTGCCCTAAGTCTCACTGGAGTGGGACAGGGGAAGGAGATGACTTAAGTTTGCTGACAGATGACCCTCTGCAGGTAAAAACAGAGGCACAAAGCATATCCATTACAGCTTCCTTGTAGGGAGCTGTAGGATTTAGGAATTTAGTAATTTGATTGAGGAATATATTATTTTCAGTCTCAGAGGGTGCCTTTTTAAATTTCCAGCTGTAAATTCTCTTCTTCTTCCTTCAGAGATCAGACACAAAAATAGTTTGTTTTCTTGGAAATTTAATTTTCCATTAATTCACTGGAAGGTGGTGGAAGATGCTCAGTCCACCCCATGGGCACAGCGTGTTTCACTTAAATCCTCATTAACGAAAGGAATTAGGGATGCAGTGCAATTCTGTGCGAAGTCCTATGATGCGGCTGTGATCCCCAGTCCCTGCCATGGCTCCGCAACAGCAGATAGAGAGGAAAGGAGCCAAATGAGCGTGATCTCCTTGCAAGCAGGAGGTAGTAGTGCCTGTAGTGAGTTAGGAGCTGTACTTGCATCTCTTTAGGCAAGACAAAGACCAGGAATTTAGTTCCTATCTGGGATGGACTAAGAGCCTGCTACAGTGATATTTGGGATTATCCTGCAGAGAGATTCCAGCACAATTTTATGCAGAGTTACACAACTCTGGAGCTCCTAGGCAGGAGCAAACACACAGGCTCATTAGCACATTACAAACCAGCAGGTCTGGGTAGGTCAAATGACTGGGTAGGAATAATTCTGTCTAGCATTTTTATGTGATCTCAGAGCACACCCTCAAACTGTGCAAAATTTACTTTGTGATATAGTAAAGTCTAAACACTTCAAACATTTTTAAAGTTTCCTGAGGCTTGTCAGAGCCCTGTCCCATTTTATTGAGTAGTATGTTTAAATTTATGAGTCTATCAGATGAATTCTAAAGTAAATAATATTTGAACAAGATGAAGAACATAAAGTTGCAAAATAAAAAGCTTTTTTAAAAGCACCCTATTACTCTGTTCAAATACCCCAGCATTAGAGCGCTTGGAAACCTCTTAGAGCTAAGTGTGCATTTTTAAGTAATGTAAGTTGTTCGGGCTGCAGTTACCGAATTCCAGCTTGACACTGAGCACTTAAAGAGTTTAGAGAATCCAGACTCTCTTATCAGCTTGCAGACAAGGGCACTAAATGTCATGTGGGCTTCCTTTTGGCTTGTAGCCACAAGCTGCGCATAGTATTTAATGTAGTCCCTGGTTCTTAAAGTATTAGGAAAACCTGAAAACAAAGTGCCTGCCATTAGTGAAATTGGTGCTGTCTTTTGACATTCCACAGAATGCATTTCTGGTTTGGTATGCCTCAAAACTTCCCTAAAAGCTGAGGCAGGGGGGTTGCCTGTAACTTCTTCACAAGATACAGAGAAAATTTTCGGTGAGGGCCCTGGAAGCATGTGTTCCTATTTTCCATCCATATGTTTGGTATGTTGACTAAATAACCCACTTTGCTATGTTTTTATGTCCTACACTTTACCAGAAAATAAGATATGGATCATGTGCATTACGCTAATGATTGTGGCATTTCTTTTATGCATAGTAAAATATTTTAATTATGGAATTAAATTCATCATACCTTAATGCTTAAACACAAAAAACATAGTAAGGAAAGATGATAAAATCATTGAATCTGTTCAATATACTTTTTATTTTTTAGTTTGTTTTTTTTTTTACATCACCAGATGCATAATATTAAAGAAAGGAAAGCATTGCTCTGAAAAGCTAGCTGTCAAACATCAATAAGTGTTTATAGAAAGATTGCTGTAAAAAGCTACAAACAGATAATAGCCTATATTGAAAGAAACGAGGCCAGTTTAATCTCAGTAGTAGTAGTATTAGAATGAAGCAGTAGGAAAAAAAAGGTCAGAGACATCCGCTAAATTATAAATTACAAGAGGGAAAAAAAACATGGCAGTAATAGGTACTTCAAGTGACCAACGTGTTGTGTATGTGGAGGGACATCCTTGAGGAACTGGAGAATATCCCTCAGGTCCCTCCTCGGGCTGGAATTTGGATCCTGGATACTGAGATGAGAGCACCTGCTATGCTACAAATCATTATGAAATTATTCAATGTCCTGTATTTTTTCACGGTGCCAGCCTGACCACAGCCCAATGCTGAGAGGCTGCCTCAGGGACCAAAGTGGCAACAGTATGGATGCTATATGTCTCTCTAGGTCCCTGGCCCGATACCAGTGGCATCCCTTAGCCTCAGTTCAGCTGCTCCAAAGCCTCCCACCAGGCTTTAGCCTCACTTTTATGGATGCCAAGGCATCTCAGCTCCTCCAGATCCGGGGAGTGACCCCTTGGGAATGTGGAGGGCTCAGGGCAAGCTGCCTGAGCTGTAGCCCCACGCTGCCTGCCAGCCTGGCTGCGAGCTTGGTGCCGTGCTGGGGCACCGTGTGGCTTGGCAGTGCCCAGCCCAGTGGCCCTGTGCCGCCTTCCAGTGCAGCGTTCCCCGCAGAGGGCACTCCTCTCAGCCAGCCATAGGCACCTAAACTGGGGTAGGTATCAAGAACAAAATAAAATAAAATATAATGGTGTTCACTGGAGAAGCCGGTTCCAGGGGTAACTCATTGCATCCTAAAAGAGGGTTCTTCCAAGACTTTTGGGCACTAAAACCCAGATGCAGCAATGCAGACTGAGGACTGCGTTTTAGCTCAATCAGAGGGTGAGCATCTAGCCGTCAGCTGTGTCTTATGCAAGAAAGTGAGTAATTGTCTGCATTTACAAAACAGGCAAATTTGTAGGAAAATTGCATGTTCTGAAACTGATTTTGTTGAAAATCTGTATTTCCTTTCCACATATGGGTTTCTTACTTTCTTTTATGCATTTTGACATTATGTACACAAAAGGGCTTTAATTCAATTACTTCTCTCAGTATTAAATTATTCTGACATTGTTTATTCCATTACTTCTTCTACAAATTTGAGGAGGGCTGAACACTGGTTTTAATTCTGTCTGTCAGTTCCTGATTCATTGCCATTGCAATGTACATCATTTGAAGTGGGAAATATTAGCAAAAGCTGGAAATTGCTCAAGGACATACTACTGGATGCACCCAGACTGACAATCTGGAGAGAGAGGGGAAAAACAGTTACTCTGGCCACAAAAACATCCTTGTTAGAAGGAGATCTGAACAGAACAACAGAAGTGAAACATTTATGTTTGACTATAAAAGGAAAGTTAATAGCAACATGTGAGGTAAAAATTAAATTGGAGCCAACTGATAGAATGGACAAAATGTAAAGAAATTAATGAAAATTCAGTCATCAGTGACATTAATAATGCAGTGTATAAAATGTGTTAGGAAGAAAAGGAGCTCAAATGAAGGGTCTGTGGATATTTAATAGATGCTTTTGCCTTCAGAACAAAGTAGGAGAATTGATTCAACTCATAGGGCATACGTGCACTAGAAAGTTAATCATGTTTCATGAAAGAGGATTCAAGCCAGAATCCACTAAAATTAAATGTTCTTAAATCAAAAGGACCAAATAACTTACCCCAAAGGGTCCTAAAGGCTGGGGAATTGCTGAATTTAATACTTCAGGAGTAAACACATTGGCATTTCCCCTGGCTTGGATACATTCTTACTTTTCCAAGACTGAAAAGGAGGAGAGGATCTACCCAGGAACTGCTACGTTGCTTCTCTACCCAAGCAAAATAATGGAACATATTCTTTATAAAAAAAAGATTGTGAGAGTAATACAGAACCAGCACAAGCGTGTACGGTTTCATGGAGCACAGATCTTGTCAAACAAACCATTTCTGTTTTGAAGAAGATGACATTTCTTGTTGATAAAGGCAACCATGTTGACTGATGCAGTTTATTTGAACTTCTCCGAAGTGTTTGGTTTGGTACTACACTAAATTTTAACTCAAATATTTATACAGAAATAAATGGGCACACCCGAGATTAAAAATCTGTGTCCCTCCTGACCTCTGCTATGTTCGTATTTTTACCAAGGCAATGCAACGGTGTGGGCAGCAGGGCAGGTACCGAAGTGATGCAGGCAGTGACAAGGCAGTGATGGGGAGGCTCACAGCAGGTCGGTGTGGTCACCTCAGGAGTGAAGAATCTGCAAGGGGACTCGACTGTGGTCGAGTCATCCACGGCAAAGACACCAAGAGCAGGGAGACCATTTGATGCTGCTCACAGGCAGCATAGGAAAGCCGAGGGCTTCCTCACGCTTGTCACTACGTAAGAACCGGTGACCGGTGAGGAAGAGTAACTAAACTCGAGGTGGCTTACCAGAGGTGGTAGGGTCATCACTGCCTGGGGTCTTTGCAATGGCATTTGGGACAGTGTGTGTGTCTCTGGCTGTTAGAAACACGCATGAGGTCAGCTTTTAGGAGGAAAGGTATCTGCAGCCTACGGATGGATATAGCATGTCACATCAGACCGCCTGAGTGGCTGCTGGTGGGCACCAGCTCTTTCAACCTGTGAACTGTTTTCCCAGTCCTGATGGCTTTTGTCTCAAATGCTCTCACAGGCTGAACTGTGAGTATAAATGCACATGGTAATGAGGTCTGAAACATTTCATGTCAGTTCTAAAAAAACTGTAACTCAATGTAACATATGTATTCCATAAAGGCTAATAAAATTACTTTTATTAAAAAATGGTGTTTTTATTTAAATATTCTAATCTTGTGAATTACTATAGACCTAAGAAAGATATGCAAACAATTAACTTTACAAGATATGTTTGCATGCATACAGGAATGGTGAAATCTTTGTCATTTGCATGCGTGCCTTAGTAGCACCGGTTAGCCTGATGCACTCAACACTGCATTTTTCACAGCCATTTCTATCTCTTTACATCAAACAGTTACAACGTCAGTAACATAGGTGCTAAAAACTTGTAGCTAATCTTGGACTAGCCGTGGAAACATACACATTTTTACAGTTCACTTACTGTTAAAAAAATAGAACAAAAGGCTGACAAACATAACTGAATCAAGTAACAACACATGAGACAGAAAACAATATGTGATGTATTCTCTGTGATTCTGGATTTTAAGGAACCGCTGTCCCACACACCAGGTTTTGCATTTGCAAACACGGTAAGATAAGAACAATTTCCTGTTTCCTGGGACTGCTGTGCTTAATTTTTTTTATTCCTACAGCAACTTATAACATTTTCAAGGGCAGATTAGGCCTGGATGTCTAATGCAAAGAGAACATTTTTTTATACCACAGAGGAGCAAAAAATGATCTCACTACTTTTGTGCTTTGTTGGTCACCTCTAATAGTCAAAAATAGGTGGAGTGGAAGAAAAGTAAGCTGATGCAGATTTCAACTTTTGTCAGAGAGATGCATCCAGATAATACATACAGAGCACAAATAGCACTTAACTGTAAAGCCTGAACCAGAAATATTATTGGTTAAAAAATTCACTAATATACAAAGGAAGTAAACATTGGAGTTTGAAGAATGTAGGAGTAAATGGGCGCCTTTTGCCATGGAGAAAGCTGGAAAAACTTACTGGAAGAGAAATTTGCTCATTGCTGTTCAGTATGTGCTATCTGAGCATAATTTTTAATATACTTTTTCATATTAGTAAAAGAAGCCAATTCCACTGGGCCACTGTTCAAATGTTTCTGGAGTAAAATGCTTATCTTATGTAGCCTGCAGGAAAATAAAATAAAACAGTGCGAGAACCAAACAGCCAAAGTATGTATGCTTGGGGTCACCGCCATGCACTCAAATAGCATCACACCGCTGTCACACCCTCGCTCCTGGGAATCTGCAGAGCTACAGATTTGACAGCCTGGATAATAAATAGGCCAATACACCTGCCTGATCATCAAAGTAAAAGGAAAAAAAGGTTGCTTAATTAGACAGTTTAGATCATTTACGATTTTATGTTTAAGTGTTTAATAGATTTCTGCTCTCTTAGATTTCATAAACATAAATCTCTTTAGATTTCATAAATACCTGCACTGGACCAGAAAACCTGAAATGAAGCTGAAACCAAGTCCTGGTAGTGACTCTGCATGGACGACCAAAGCCATCACTGATGGGATGTTGCTGGGTATGGTCCATGGCAGGACCTGCTCCTTGATGGACACTGCCCCAGGCTGGGCTCCCTCCCACCATCCCCTCATCTGTCCATCTGTCCATCTGCTCCGCGTGTGAGCGATGCCTGTTTGGAGTCGGGTCTCAAGCACTCACCCCTGTACAAATGAGAGATGGCTGCCCTGGCAGGATGAACTGGACAGGCGAGGAGACAGTGAGATCGGCTTCTGGTCTGCTGCTGCTGGGCAGCCACTGTACCATCAGAGGTCACAGATCTTGACCATAAGCCGCTATGAGTCTAAATTTCCACTGACTTTAACAGACCATGATTTTGCACACATCACTTTAAGTCTGACATGCAGATAGTATTTCTCCTTCCTTATTTATCTTCAACAACATTTAAAAATAGGTTTATCCCAGCTAGGTAGGTCAAAGAAGATTTCTTTCAGTTCCCAAAGCTTAATAAAGAGCTATTAAATGCTAAATCAAGCATTGAAACCATATTTCTCAGCCAGATTTCACAGATGTATAGCATTTAATAACTTAAGAACTCTTTATTTCCTCTTATTGAATTTCTGTTTTCTTTAATTGTGGGAGTTAATTAACAAGAGCACAATAAAAGTGAAATGGTAACCATTACTTAGGCAGCATTAGCAAACCAGTCACCCTGAAGTGGCATTTAAACTGCTTTACTTTCTCCCTGTGAAGCAGGAAACAATTGTTAACGGAGCAGCTGTAACTTCATGGAAAGCTTCAGTTTTTAATGTACCTTTTGGTACCGCTTGATTTTTTTCAGTGTTAGTTGAAGACATTTAGGAAGGATAACCTTAAGGAGTTGAGAAATCACATCTTTCTGGCTTTACGATCACCTTGTCTGTGTGCAAAGCTGTGCAGTTTAAATTTAGATTAGTCCAAAAGACAACTGTTCCTCTAGGCTCAATTTCACATTATTTTTCAAATAGCTTATTTAATTACTTTTTTTTGTTATGTTCTGCCAGGGTGAGTGACCCTAGCTAATAATCAGTTATTTTTTAATAAATATACTACCCTGCTTAATTAACTTTTTGTAATACTGTACTTGGAGTTATTGAATGGATTAGCCTGCCCCAGCTAACATGTTTTCCTGTAAAGAAGAAGGTAAAGAAATGTGGAATAAGCCTTATTGCCATACTGGGGCAAAAAGTTGAAGAGCAGTTTATCCGTCAAATCAAAGTTCAAAGCCCAATGTGTTAATACAGACTCAGTGTTTTGAGAAATAGCGTGAGCCGGTCTTGAGAGGAACAAACACCAAGCTGCTTCATTGATGTTCACTTTGTTTGATGTAAGTTTTAATCTAAATGGGAAAGTTTTGCCTTCCTCTGTGATGTGTGGTTGGTGCGACCTCATCCCTGGAGGGGCAGAGTGAGTAATTGCCATTTGATGCCCAGAAAATGTTTATTTTACAATAAAAATAAAACAAGTTTGATAGAAGAAAACCATTCCACCACCACCACTGCCAAACCGGCTGGGAGGATCCTCCACAATTATCCTCTGCTCGCCTGAACCAGGCAGTGCGGCTTTCTCTCCCTTAATTCAGTTCAGCACTCAGCTTTGATTTTGGAAATCCTATCATCATCGTGGCTTGTAAAGAGAGCACAAAAGTGAGCAAAGCCTGCTTTGAATTAGAGAATTACAGGGAAATGCTGTTAGTTAAGAACAATGTGAGCTTGTGATCTTTTTATCTTGGGCAGCTAGATCCCCAGTAACAGCTAAAGTATGTCCAGAGAGTGGGAACAAAGGTGGTTTAACCCTTCGGAGCCAACCCCCTGCCAGGGAGCCGAAGCCAACCTGCTGGGCAGGTCTGGCAGCCAGAGCTCACTGCAGCTCCTCTGAGTTATGGGTGAGCTCCCTTCTCTGTTCAGCAGGGAAAACAATCTCCACTGATCCTATCTGCAGGATTTCCAGTTGGTTTGCACCTCCAAGGTAGCACAAATCCTGGAGGTAAAGACAGAAAATCTGGCTGGCTGCCTGCATTCGCGGCAGGGCACCAGGGACAGCCCACCAAAATACTGCGCCCAGCTCCGTCCTGCCGCCCGAGGCATGGTGCCACGGGGAGAGCCGTGCTGGGCTGCATGGCCACAGCCTGCTGGGACCGATGCATGGGATCGAGAGGCAGCAAACTGGGCTCATTTGAAGAGAAGGTGAATATGCAGAGCAAGAACCATGAGTATATAGTCATCTCTTTCACTCTTTCTTTCCACCTCCTCTTCCGTAGGTAGCTGCTGTAGGAGTTCATAGGCGTATGCTACTTTTAATGAACTTTTCAAAGAAAAAAGATTATGAGAGAGCTCTGCGAGTAAAGTATTTCCCACAAAGCTGGAACATTTGTAGGTTCATCCTGCTCACCTTGCAGTCCCAAAAGGCACAGAGGTGGCCAACGCGAGCACATGGCAAGAAAGGAGACCCGGTCATGGGTCTCTGAAACTCATTCCATTCTTGAACAGGTTCACATCAGAAATATTGCCTCATAGCACCTCCCATCATGTCAGTCCAGTGTCAAAGAATACATGGACTTGAACTATGCAAGTGTCCAAAATGTTAATACAACCAAAATGAACCTGCACTTCTTTTTGTCAAGATATTATATCAGCAACTGCAGCAAAAAAATCTAGTAAGGTTTTTTAATCCTTTTAGAGTTTTAAAATGAGTAGAGTTTAAAAAAATCTCTAAAGTTTAAAAGTAGAGTTAAAAAACTCTAAAGCAAGAATTTTCCTTTCCATTTCACAGTTAGTACCAAACAAAATCAGGAAATTATTTTCAGAGAGATTTATATTGTAGGATGAAACATATATTAGAAATTATATTTAGGAATCCTCTGAGGGTACATGTTGTAACATACCACAGAAATCCTGTGAGCTAGTATGGATTTGTAAAAAGTAAATCACACCTGACTAACCCAATTACCGTTTTTTGTAGGATTAATACAGAGGAGAACCAGGAGGCATAACTGTAGCTGGATGACTAGAAACGTATTGAAAATTTCACATGATAAATTAGGGACCCACTTCTCCAAATAGGACTTTGAGTGAATGAAACAGGAATGAAATCCTATGTTGAAATCAGATTTCAGAAAAAAAAAAAAATATAAAAGAGTATGCTCTCAAGAAAAGACATTCTGGACTACACCACATGCAAAGTCCACTTGGCATCTTTTTCAGAGTTTCCCCGCTACTGAGTAGGGCTTGGGAGCTGGTCCTCACAGACTGGTTGGACTCAAGCACTAACCCTTCCCCACAGACCTGGTGTCTTTTCATCCACTGCAGTGACTCTGCACCATGGACACAGGTGAAATCCCCCTTTCCGCACACCCAGTGATTGACCCGATGATTTTGACCTTGTTTCTCAGCTAAACTATTTTTTATATGCCAAGTTTTTCTTGTGCTACCTATTGTGTCCCAAAACAAATAGTTTTCTGCCTGTTACAAGGCTGTCCTCCATTCAGAAAGTAATACTAATCTTTAAATCTGAAGAGAATAAATGAAAAGACTCCTAAAGAAACAAAACTGACCTTAAAAAGCATTTATGAAGTCTGTTATCAAATTAAGCCCTAACAAATGCTTCAGAGGCACTTGAAAGCTTGCATGCATCTGACTTTTTTCCAGCTAGACCAATAAAAGAAACTTGACCATGATAAAACCTTTACACAATACTGCATTTTAAAGCTCTGTCAACCCAGCCTTTTTCTATACAAAGAAATACTAAAACCCATCATCATTCACTTGTAGTGGCACTCACCCTAACTGATGACTGCTCTTGTTGCTGAAGCTAACAATAAACATTTGCTCATCAAAGGCTGCTCAGCCCATCTGCTTCCAGACATTATTTCCAGTTAAAATGTTGTCCTCGGAGAATAAGAAATTCATGTTTGTACAGTACAAAGACAAATACATGTATATATGTGGGCTGTGCTCTGTGCAAGGTATACATGTGTAAAGCAATAAATACATATTTACTGACTTGGTATCTGACTTCAGCCCAGGCAAGAGCGAGACAGCACAGATGTTGGTTAGCACCTGGGCCACAAGCAGAGCAGCTTCCCAAGGCTGCCCTGCTCTCCATGGAAACTCACACAAATCCAGTTTATATAGAGCTAATTAGGGATGGAAATGGCTTCATTCTGTTTTGGGAGGCTGGCAAGAAACCTTAACATTCATCCCGGGACCATGCACCACAGTCACCAGAGTAACTGTCGTGGACCCTGGAAAATCTGTGGCTCGATGCAGCTACTCACACAGTTCACTGAGGAGCACCGCAGTTGCTATCCCAAACCAGAGGCCAAAACAGTCCTGGCAATAGGGCAGCCCTATGTCCTAGGCACCGAAGGTACATGATCCCATCTCCCTATGTGCTCTGCATCCAGAAGCATAATGGTGGTGGCTCAGGCTACGTCCAAACGAAGCAGCAAAGAGCACTGTGTTGCCAAGTCTCAGAAGTTCTGATTTAACATCATAGACCCAAGAGGGCACCTGTGCCTGCTATGCTGTATCTGAAAATCCCACAGCACCTTCCCTTAGGTAACATGAAGTACTTCTAGCAAAGACCTCAAACAGCTTCTCTGTCTGACGCAGGGGTTCCATTTTGCCACAAGGTGGATATACAGGTTAGAGGGTCATCGGGACAGCAATAACCACGGCAGGATCTATCCCATCTGCACTGTGAAGAGGGCTGTACTCTGCCACAAGCTAACAGGCAAAATCATCAAGCTGTCCAACTTCCCCTCCCTGATCACTCTCTGATCTCTTCAAAAGGCTCCAAAATGAACATGAGCTTGGGTTCAAAAAATAAAGAGTGTGAGACAGATTAATGCTTGCACACAGGCTTGCATTTAAGCTATAATACAGATGTCCCCAGCCCCAGCTGTGTCACTAGGTAATGAGAAGGTTGCATGATAAAGAAGAACAGTATATGAAGACAAGCACAACATCAGCACTAGTCACTGGGGTAGTCCTACCTCCGACAGAGACCTGCCTTCATTGATCAAACTGTCCTCACGCTGAGCTGGCCAAATTAAGGTTTTGGGTTTTGGAGCACTGATTCCTATGGGAGAGCAAGTTCCATCCAATGGTCCAGCTCACCCTTCAACTGAGTTTCCAGGAGCTTGTCCATACACAAATGCAGCTCTATTTTTCATTGCTGGCTGTTAACTCAATACACCATGCATTTGTTACCAACTTAAAGCATGGACTTGAACTCTTATTTTGTACAAGCTGACACTTTTTACTTCATGGTACCAATCACTAAACTTCTACTGGAAGTTATGGAGAGTTCTGCCGTGACATCATTTTATGTATTCATCATGCACTATTCAATGCATTTCTACTAGACCAGTTCAAAACAAAAGTACTGGATTTTTCTATAGGTCTTTAAAAAAAAACAAAAGTGAAGGGAAGAAGCAATATGAATCAATGAAGTAATCCCTACATCCTTAGAAAAGAGCAGAGAAGTGATATTTGCCGTTCATGCCTGGTCTCACTTCAATGAGATTCCGAAGATGCCAATTACCAGAGCAAAGTTCTGGACTAAGCAGGGGCAAGGGGAAATGCTGAAGAATGATTTTTATAAACCAGGGATTGTTACGAATTTCTCATTAAGTCAGAGTAGTATTTGCCATATGTGATATCCTTTCCAAAGACAAGGCAAGGAGGGTAACTTTTTCAAAACCCATAAAGACACATGACTTCAGAAATGCTCAGGCTTTTAGCTGCCTTGTTACTTGACCACATCCACCCAAGGCACTGCTAAGTCACTGCCTAACTTTGTGGGCACTCCGTTTGGCCATTAGACTTTCTGAAGCCACTGGAGCCCGAACGTCTAAGAGCTAAGGGACTACTACAGCTGAAGCACAGTAGTCAAATTCTCTAAACACTTGTTTAAAGATAGACCATTCCCAGTTTTAAAGTCTAGAAGGGATGGCACCTGTTTGAAATGTGAAGACTGAGGCTCATGCCCCTCTGTAATGGCTTCTAGATGTCAGCAACGTGGTGCCTATTGCATCCTCCAGGCTGTGAGATGGAGTCACCCCTCTAAAGCTCTCCCTACCCCAGGATGTGGGATAGGATATGAGACATGTGGGAGTTGACCTTGTCTTGTAAAAGGATGCCTTCAGACAGGTGAGGATCCGGCCCAGAGTGCTGTTGGAGGCCTTATGTAGATTTACATCATCAAATGCTTTTTCTACTCTCTAGCTGGTTTCCACTTTGGTTTCCATATTATTTTAAGTCACTGGTCCTGGAAAGTTTGGCTTTGTCACAAAATACTGACCTTGGTATAACAGACACTATGTGCGAAATACCCATGCTGAACAGCACCTATGACTAACGTAAGCTAAATGTCAATCTACCCATCTCCTTAAATGCTGAATAAAATTTAGAAAAGCCCTACTTCGGCAACAGCAGTGCAATTACAGTCACAAACATCCATAGATTACCTCTCCAGCCACATGTCTATGCTAACACAAGCCAAAAGTAGCTGGATGTTTGCACTTGAATTCTCCAGATGAAGAATGTCAATGTAATTTAACCCAGATGAGACCAGTAAGGAGAAATCCTCTCTGCTACAGTAGAGACCATTGAAAGCTGCAAACCCTCCCACCCCCCCCACCAGCAGAGACAGTCTGCAGGAGATAAGGAATTCTCTTTGCTTGAACTTGGCCCATTTTCTTCCCTACTGTGATGAAATCCATGGCCAAACAGCAGAGATGTAAGAAAATTTCCCTACAGCGTAACAGACTTGACAATCAAAAAGGTAACATAAACAACGAGTTTCTGACTCCTGGAGGTACTAGGAATGCTAAAGCAGTGATGTCTGTCTCCTTACCTTTATGGCAGTACTGAATTAGAGTGGAGGAGCACCATACAGGGCACAGAGAAATGGAAACATTCAGGCACTGTACCTCTCCCAGGTCTGTTCCCAAACACCTTCTGCCCAATAGAGCTTCTCAGCTTCATTTTCTGGCATAAGTCAGCAGTAGGATTAAATACCAGAGAACATCTGCTGGATTGTGTGAAGGGGAACAGCTCCATTGGCAGGTCATAAAGATCCAGGAAACATCAAAGCAGGTGGTTTTTTTTCCAGAATTACGGAAGCATGGTACAATACATTGAGAAGATGCATTTCACCTGGTCCCCCTCACCCTGGTATAGGTATCTGGTTACAAGAACATCAGAATTACCAGGAGAATTTTTTTTTCTTGTAGCAAGTTTTTAACATCTAAAGTCTTCTCCTAACCTTTGCGGTGTTCCACACCATCAGTGATATTTGCTCCTTGTTTGTCACTAAGGGCATGATCCTATCAGTGTCCAGATCTCTCCGAGAGGACACTTGGCTATGGCTGCCAGGACAGATTCCTCTCCAACTTGTTCATGAAACAACAGCTGTCTCAAGATCTTGATGAAAAATTGAAACCTTACTCTTATGTCTCAGGTGCAACATTTTCGATACGTGTCTTTAAGGCTATCAGCATCCCTGAGCAGAAAGGGCACTGCCAGTTGACCTGGGGACTGGGCTGTCTCCTCAATGTAGTCTCCAAAACCAAGAGCTTAAAGAATCCAGTAGATTGACCAGTGACACCAATCGCACAGAGTTAGCAAGAGAAATTATTCGGGAAGATCATGGTCTTACATATTCCTTGACTTGAGGAATATGTTCCTGGACAATAGTAAAGTTAGGGTGTAGTGGGTTAGTCAATGGTTTATGTAAACTTGAATGTACTTCTTTTACAACAGAATTCTGTGAAACCCCCCAAACTCAAAAAGACAATAAGACCTGACAGACACCAATCAATGTAATATAGTCACTGTCATTGTGGGGGATACTCCTCTGGGTATAATTAAGAGATACTTGGGTTTGGGGTTAGGACTAATGATTATAATATACCCTACAGAAAAAGCTACAAGGCACAAATAGGTAGCAGAAGATGTAGAATCAGTGTAGCAGACACCTTACATTTTCTTTGATTGTATGGCTCAATACCAAGTTAGGGTTTAAGGCTGGGGATTCAGAATAAAATTAATCTAGAGTTGTTCATATTGCTGCATGCATGAGGATAAGCCCAGCGAGTTAAGGACAGGACTAATACTAGTAGCATTTAATTTTCTTGTGTGGATATGGGAAAATATATCAGATAGAAATGTTTAAAGATTGCTAGGCCAGAAAAGATAGGTAAAGGAGTAGTATTATTTACACCCAATACCTCTTTTCTTTTTATTTTAGAAGTACCATAAACTAGTTTACCAGGTACATTTAGTGCACAGTTCCAGAGTCTGGAAGCCTCGAGATACTTTTAATTTGGCATACTGAAGCAATGAGATAGTATGGGTCAAGACAGCTATTGTTGGTATCAAAGATATTATGCCGATACTACATTGCCTTTGACAATATACATCAACATCTAGGTAATTTTAAAGTTAAGATTAGGATCAGTGTTACAGAATGTAAAACTCTATAAATTAATTATTGCTGCATTCTGCACAGACAGGAAAACAACTAATATACTAAGTACTATAGGTACTTCTCAGCCTTACTTAATTTTTTTGTAATTCCAGGTGCCTGGGCATGCTACGAGTTTGTATTAGGGATGAAGAACCAAAAGCATCTTGAAGAACAAATTATTTTTGTTAAGCATTGAGGAAGATGGAAAGGTTGGGAGAAAAACTCAAGCAGAGGGGCTTTATTCCAGAAGAAAACACATCTAGACAAGCTACATTTGCTGCATCTTCCAGATCCCAGATCATTGTAGAGAAGAGTAGTACTACTCAATGCTATATAATGTGGGCTTTCTGACCCAGAAGCTTTGCCAAATAAGTGGATGTTAAATTTAGGTTTAGTGTTTGAGAAGCTAGGGGATCTACACGCACTAACATCATCACACAGAGCTCAGGCAGATATGACAAAGACTAGTGTTAGTAGGGTTCTCTGCTGCGTTGCCATTGAATATAGGCAACAGACAGGCTGGGTTTAAGTTTGTTCTATGACCTAATGCATTTGTCAGCATTGTTATTGGGACATATTGCAGCAAAAAGAGCACAAGACAATGCTGTTGCTAGTGATGCTGAAGGCCCTGTGTTGTGCCTTGTTAGGTGATCTACTACACAAGCCAGAGTACATTTCGGGTTAAGGTTCAGATTATGGTTAGTGTTAGAGGGAGGGATGATTTGGCTCCCTGATGACCTGATGACCTGGATTATTGGTGGTGTGAAGACCTTCTGTGGTGTCCCAGGCTATGAACTACTGTTCTTTTACATTTCATGCTAGGATTATGATTTCAAGTTACAGTTAGGACCTAAAGCAGTCAGGCAGATTATTTTCACTATATAGGTCTATGTCTAGGAAGTTGGGGACTTTTTAAGGAAAAACTTGTGAAATTCAAACTTGAAGTCGTATGTTACATTTTAAGGTAGCACTTTGTCTGTCCCATGAGAAAATCTCAAGGTAATGTTACAGTTAGGGTTAGAGAAACTAATAGACTCAAAACTTACTCTCACAGAGCTGTGAAGACCAAGGCTGAGTGTTAATGGGCTAGTGGGAGGGATGATTTGAGGGAACCTTTTGTGGTCTGGGGTTTAATGCAGCTAAATGTATTAGTATGCATCCTGCAGACACTAAGGGTGAAGCAGCTAATAGTAGAGTTGAAGGGCTTAGACTTGCTCTTAGTTTCTGAATTCCTATGTGGGTGCGCTTCAGGGTAAGGTTAGGGTTACAGAGGCAAAATTACCAGACAGGTTGTTTTTGTGGCATTCTGCAGGTGGATGAGTGGTGTATGTAAGGTCCAGGACCTTATTTATGACTTCAAGTACCATTTGGTTTCCTGGAAACATCTCACCTTGAGACTATTTTTTTTTGTGATTACAAAATGCCTCAAACCAAAGTTGGGGGGTTTAGGGTTGCATTTTAAGAAACTACAGCAGGGTAAAGTCTGTTCTTGCTGTGCCTTTTTCACTCTAGGAAGATGAGTACAGGATCTAGATAACCAAAAAGCTGTTTATCCCATACAGTAAATAACAATACAAAGACCAGAGCTCTTGTTCCCATAAAATTTTTCTGTGCTTTGCAGTACTGAAGAATAATAAACTTTCTGGTTGCATCTGGTTCTTCAAAACCACTCTGCTCCCTAGCTCAACCCCAAATCCCCACCCAAACCCAGCCTGAAATGCACTTAAGCAGGAGTTATTTCAGACTCAAACTAAGCTTCTGAATCCTTCTATCAGCTGCCTCCACCCTTACTGCCTGTAGCATGCAACACAGCACATGGTGACCTGGACCCCAAAGGCAGGTGGATGGGGAGCAGTACCTTCCCTGAAACCATCACAGAAGGCCTCGGGGTCGCCAAACGTCTCCTCTCACCTCATCCTCCTGACCTCTGCACGCACAGCAAGAAAAATGTGTTTGACTGCTTCCAGCTCCTCATCTCTACTCCCAAGCAGAAGTCCCAGCCTGGGATGTACAAGGACTCTCCATGTACACAGAGACACGAGACACAGCCTTCAGCCTGTCACCAGGTTTTCACTCTCTGCCTGGCCCCTACACCACCCCATGGGAAAGGCATTTGGGTCTCACAACCAATCCCTATCCATAAGCTCAGAAATAAAAAAAAGGCCATACCTACCTGAAGTCATGATAAAAGGATCTTGCCTTTCAAATACCACTCCTCTCCGTAAAACCCTCCTAGCTCTGGAGAAGGCATCAAGAATATTTTCTTTCACTTCTCCAACTCAAACCTTAAAGCTGACATTAAGTTAGCGTATTCCCTCATTCCTAATGGGACCTTTTCTAAGAATATGAAAGACTCTGGATCATGCACAATGATGTAATGGCTTCAACCTCCAGAGCAGAACTCTTCTTCCCCAAAGTCTTGTTGCCACAGAGAAACTTAAGAAAAATGTCTCTACATGTGTGGGTAGTCAGGCCCTGACTACCCACATACATGCATTGGGATCTGCACCCCATAACCCAGGCAGTTATGAAGACAGTACCATGCCATGCCTTACCTGAGTCTCTCAGCAAGGACAGTCCCTCTGGCTGCTTTAGATTTTGTCCCTAGCTTTAACCAGCATCCTGACAGTAGGAAATATACTCCAAGATATCCCCAGCCTGAAGCCCATAAACAGATGTCTGTCTTACTCTCTGTGCCCTGCATAAAAACACTGTCTAGATGCTTTATATCCCCATATCCTAATTGCAATCCCATCCCTAACATCATAACTTCCCAGGGGACCATAAGCTACATTAAAAGCCCTGATTGCCTTTCGTACGAATCCTCTCCCTATCTTTCTGGTCTGTGCAGGATAACAGCTAGTATAACTTGTTTGGCTGCCTCATTTTCTCTAACTCTAACCTGAAATATATTGTGAAATGCAAATATATATCAGGACACAACAGCCTTCAGCCCCCATAGTTTATTGCCTAGGCTTTACAGGATGCCTCAGTAAAAATGTCTTTAAATGCATTAACTTCTGCAATGAGAAATCTACCCCTAAAGTGATATGTAGCCCGTGGGGCCATCCCATTCCTGAAATCAGTTAAGTCAGAGAAGCAAAAGCAGCCAGACAGGTTATTCTTGTCACAACCTGCGGAGCCCAGAAAGGCGGGGAGAGAGCTGCTTTTAGTGGGGCACTGGCACTCACGTCACAATTTACAGAAGTGCCTGGTCCCCTGAGTACATTTGAGGTTAAAGCTGTTCAGAAGTCCGGAGCCTACAGCATTTTAGGGTATCATTACTGCAGCATCCTGCAGGGGCAGGACAGGGAGATGGGAGGTAAGAGGGGGCTGTAGCACATCAAGCAGAGGGTCTCTTGCTTTTTGAACTGCTACCCAGGTACATTTCAGGTTGGGGTTAGGGTTTCAAAATTTAAAGCAGGCAGACAGGCTGTTTTTGCTGTATCAGGCAGAGTACAGAAAGTCAGGGAGCAGACACTTGTTGGTTGGCTAGGTCCTTGTCTGGCACTTTAAGATATTAGCCTAGTGATCCAGAATCTACTGTATTTCAAGTTATAATTATTGCAATACTTTCCAGGTCTTAGAAAGTATCATCTAATTCTGCTGCTAGGCTGGAGGCCTTTCTCAGCCCCTGACAAAGTGACCTGGTGCCCTGTTGTACCGCTGGCTGGGGCAGGGGTAGAGGTTGGTCCCCTTGTCTTTTTTACCAAGTTAAGGACACTGAAATGCCTTGAGTTAACAGCAGTCAAAATTTGATCCTGTCCTTTATTTTAGGGACTGTTTTCTGGGTGTTTCACAATGGATCCAAGTGAGAGCCAAGGAATCTAAGGCATGCAGGAACCTTTTAATTGCTGAATGCCCCAGGGACATGAGAGCTGGGAAGAGACCGGGTGTGTGTGGGCATCAAGGCGGAATATTCTCTGTTATTGAAGGGCTTTGTTTCCTGGTTATAGTAGGGTTGAGGGTGGGGTTTGGGTTAGCATGTGGGAGTCAGTTGCTTTAAAAAAATACTTGCTTCTGATGGCCTCCATCTTTCAAGGGGCATGCTCCATAAATGCTGAATTGTTTTGTCTGGGAGTGTCTTCAGTGGTGCCCTAAACAACCTGCCCTGGAGCAGCTGCCCCCCTGCCACCCCAGCCTCGCTGCTCCCTTTGCAGCAGGTGGGTGATGGCAACACCCTCAGCAGACCAACCACAGCAGCATGGGGGAGGTGGGACAGGCTATGTGTCTCCAGCCTTAGATACTTCAGGAAGACAGTAGCAACAAATGTCTCCTTACCACCATAACCTGGTGAAGCCACATTTTTGCTCCCCTCCACTCATGCCTGTGGCTCTCTTAGTCCACCACGAGATGCCCCGCTGGCTTTCTGCCTAGCACAGACGACTGCTTCTGTGCTGCTCTCACTGCATGTCTGCCTGCGGACTTGGTGATGTGTGCTAGACATCAATTTCTGATTCTTGCAGGTCAGCAGGTAACCTTCATAAGCAAACGAGCATCCAAATTAAAGACAGGCGTGTTTCAACAAGGGAACTCAATCTGATTCCGAAGGTGAAAGATCAAGTTTATTAACTAAGCCACCCACCTCCCCAGGAATATTACATGAATTAAAACCAGACTTCCTGGTGTTATATATGCAATGGCTGTCAACAGCATAAATTATGCCTGAAGAGGTTTTAGTTGCTTTTCTGAAAAATATGAAAACTTCTTCTTTTGATTTAAGGGTTGCAAAGGTTTTTTAAAAAATAATATGGACAATATCCTGTCTTCTACTTAAAGACAGGCAGTGGTAGTAAGCTGTCCCTTAAGGGCACAAAGCAGATATCCAAAGACTTACGCTATTTGTCAATGAAAAGACTCTTTTTTTGTTGTTTAAATGAGAAACCCTCTTTAAACTGGCCATTCAAAATGAGATAATATGCTCTAGCTACAGTCATCTCTGAAACCTACTGATAGGATAAAAATTTTATTTAAAAATCAAGACTTGAATTACCAGTTCCTTTACAGTCATTAAGTGCATTAGATCCAGATAGTTTATGGCACTTCTCATACAAACACTAAGTGCTAAAAGTCAAAATGAACAGCTGATCTCAAGTATAATCAGTGTTGAAAGTTACTGCAGGGGCTAGAAAGGCTGACAGCTCATTTGCAGCACAAAGAGGAATTACCATACCATTCATGATAGACAAAGTTTGAACTAATAAGAAAGAAATGACCTTCCCTGCAGTAGTCTACTGATTAGGCATCTTTTCACAGTACTTCCTTGAATGGAGATGAGCATTATTGACTTAATTCAGTTCAGGCTGGTGTAAATCAGGACTAATTCAATTTTAATCAGTGGCATTAGACTAATACAAATAAATTCCTCATTATATTTTCTCTGTGATCGAATTACTGCATGTGAGCTTCAGCATGTCGTAATTTGTTCTAGCTTCCCCATCAGTGCTTAGAGTAAAAGGTCATAATAATAAATGTAAAGCCTCCCACCAGAATTAATTTGCTTAGCTGCTTACTAGGGCAAAGCTCATGTATACCTTGTGCTTGGCATGGAGGAGAGGCCACAATATGCATTGAAAACTTTCTGGAGAAATAGCCAACCATTGACAGTAGTTCCCCTGGTTCTTTCTTGAGCAATCTTGACAAAATTAAAACTAGCAATCTACATTTATTTAGTTATTTATTTAAAAAGAAAATCACTGATCAACCCAACAGCAGCTGGGTGAATTGACAGTTAGCCACTGAGTGGATTAATTTTACATGTGTGCTTGTGACTTATCTGAAAACACAGCAAAATCCAGAAATTTATTCATTCATTAGTACTGGTCACTATTACTTGCAGAAGCATTCTTCTGTGAAAGCACTACTCCACTCTAGACTGATAAAAGCCATCCTGAGCCTTCGAGATCATCTGAACAAGGACATGTTAGAGACACAAACACAACACCAGCCTGACCTACCAGGTCTTTATAACTTTCCTATTAAATGCTGGGCAATTTCGATCCTTATCTATATATACTTCTGCACCTTTTCACTGGAATGCTGCTTTGGGCACGTGGGTGCAATGGCAGTCCGGAGCGGCTGGCTGTGCTCAGTAGGCTGCCTTCCTCCAGGCCACCTCCTCAGACACTCAGGTGTGACCTACTCCAGCGTCCACTTTGGGGGCACTTTTAATGTACAGAGTTCTTGTCTCTGATCTTTAATTTCATTCTGGAAACAAGCCATACACAACAGAAATACACTTGCAGCCTTACCTCTGGGTGTAGAAGTGTTTTGTTTGCAGGCAGATATTAAACATGACCCTGAGCTCCCAGCTCTCATCCTCGTGGGGAACCTTCTGAAGCTGTGGTGATGCAGATTGAGTGACACCACGTGGGACCACAGTCTGTGAGTGTGGAGTGTCCATCATACATGCTCATGCACATCTATGAGGGTCAACAGTAGAGCTTTCCAAAATATCCAGAAGTGTGCACTTGCGCTTTTTGGACATGACTGCGGAACTCCACAAGAGCTTCAGACCTCCCATTTTGACCCGTGCCCACATATGAATGTGTGACGTGGGAGACAAAAACATCCTTTATCCAACTGAACTTGAGCAGTTTCCAACAAGGCCGCAGTTTTCTCCTCTCTGGGTGCAGAGGGAGAGCTGGCAGCACCAAAACCCACAGCTCCCAGTGCCGCAGCAGGAACAAGCGAGAGGCACTGGGGTTATGGGACATTTGCAGCACTGCCTGAAATCGCCGTCAAGGCGAACAAAAGGAAACTGTTGGGGAGCGCTGAGCCCGGCGTCCCAGCAGAGCTGGCTGGGTTTGCCGGCGTCACGGCGGGGCTCTGTCCCCACCCACACGTCGCAGACTGGCACCACGGCATCCCCAAGAAGAATATACCCATTTCTTAATGAGAAATTCAGTGATTTATCTGATAAGGGCGCAATTATCTGAAGACAATATCATCATTTGTGGGTAGGAAGCCGTCCTCCGTCACGCCAGGGATGTGACCAAACACAGTACATGTTTTACTTTGGACTAAGCATTCCCTTTCATCTAGACTGTGGCTTCCTTTCACAACTGTAGCTGGCTTGCATAAAGCTACCTTTCATCTGATTTCCTAATAAATAAGTTTTTTAATTCACATGGGGTCAGTTACTGGTGACTAGAATATTTTCCGCAGGAACGTGTCAGAGCAGATATATAATACACCTACCACAACATACCTTGATGAAGCATGAACCCTACAGGAGTATATCACAACAGTGCATCTCAAACACTGCAAATTGGCTGGGAGTGCCCTTCCCTCCCGGTTCACCTCAACACTGCGCTGCAGAAGTGAGCGGCAGGGACATCCCAGACATCCAATTTCTCCCATCGTTGTGGTCATTCCCTGTTTTCTCTTAGAGAATGCTTCTAATGGTGCTTACTTCCTCTGGAGGAAAAGGGTAAAGCTCAAATTCCTATGAAAATCTGCCTCTAAACTTTTGAAAGTGGGAATGGTTTCTCCTGCTGGGAAAGCAGCAGCAGCTTTAGAGCCCATTCAGCTGCGACTGCTGGGAACCCCAGCATGCGCCTGACCATGAGCTCATCCATCCTCCTGCGAGCCAAGGCGGATCTTTGCCTCCGCCTCGCCTGTAGGTAATCAGAGTTCTTTACATCAGTGTCTATAGGTGAGCAGAACTTGCAGGCCTTTCGGGTGAAGGGCAACATTCACTTGTTTTAAGTGATTTGCAGGACTGAGATGGCTCAGAGTCCTGCAGAACTGAATCATACCTAGTCATCATCCCGCAGTTACACTTTTGGTCCCTTTATTCCAATGAAGTAGTGGCTCTTCTTAATCTATTTCAAACCATACAGCACATACTCCTTAAAGAACATAATCCAAATCCCACTGCTTCCGATGCAGATGATTTAGTCTTTTTCACAGAGTACAACTATACACAGAGATGGAATATACATGGCTTTGAAGTAATCTTTAATAAATATATTTACTTACTGCTGCTTCAAAAAAAAATCCCTACCATCAGATCTTAATCTCTTCCCACAGAAAACAAAGAACAGATTTTTCACTGTTTCGCCTGTTTCCTAGCTGCTATTACCAATGCACTGGCATTAGTTTAGAAGAAGACTGTCCTACTAAGCATGACTATCCTTTTTTAAAAATAATTGCTAGGGGCAACTTAGAACAGGCTCAAAGAGGGTAGAGACGAAGATGGGGAAAGAAGAGAATTGCTTTTGTTTTGATCCATTGCCCTCACAGTCCCTCAAATCCTCTTTGATTTAGCTTCTTAGAGTGTTTTCACCACCCTAAACAGCCAGAATCACAACCTAATTTTTCATGTGTCAGCAGTAACACTAAAACTGAATCACAGGTACTAGTTTTATCTCCATTGGATTTTTTTTTTTTTATTATATGCTACAACATATCTGTGATACAACTCTATGTATATATGATGGAACTCTATAGGCTACAGAATAGTTGTAGAATAGTTGTCCAAACTGCCCAGCAGTTATTAACTCTGTGCAGGGCTTTCCCCACATGTGATTTCCATATGTTGGAACAATGGGATATCACGGTTTGGAGCCCCTCCTGCATCTAATGTGGATAGTTTGAAAGACGCTCTAGCTCTTAAATCTGTATTAACCTGGTGTTAAGTCTGAGATTGTATCACAGCTTAGGGGTAAAATATTACAGAAATACTATTATTAACCCCAGACAGGCAATCCAAATCTAGGAAATTGTGATTAAACATTAAAAATAGACTAAAAAGATACGTAAAGGCGCAATGAGGCACCTAAATAATCCTTCTTTGAGTAATACTATATGAGGACTGAACAGTTATGACTAGCTCTTTGTTCACAGTCTCTAAATTTTTGAGACATCTGATTTTTTTTCTTAATCATCTCACTCAAGAACAAATACAAATGCTACAAGCTTGTCAGGATGGACACGTAACAGGAGAAAAATTAGGAGTAAAAATACTCCAAGTATCTTCAGGAAGGATTAAAGCAATACTGGAACAGCACACACGTGGGATTGCTCCATATATGCAGTTTATAATCTTATTCTCAGGAAGCTGCTGAGAGATATTAGCAGGCAGGAGGGGAAGTACTTCATACTCAAGTGGCTGAATAACATTTTGCAGCTTGTATTGAGGCACAGCCCAGAGCTGCAATTTATCCGTATCAGGGCTGACAAGCCTTGGGATTTCTTTTTCACTATTGCTTCTGTTAGGCTTGTGGCAGAGACACTGAAAAGCACCAGCTCCCCACATATTAAGAAATGTAAAATGTGAAAGTAGACAAAGTCCATAAGCCCAAGATCACGCAGCCTGAGGAAAGATAAGTTTAGAAAAGCAGATTTTCAAAAATAGTGAGAAAAGCATTTAAAATTCAAAGACTCTTGTAGCTCTTGGAATCCTCAGTGTTACAAAGACTTTTTTTCATGTCCTGGAGTCAGCAAAGGCAAGGCTAAAATGGGAAACCTGAAGTGGGTCCCTTTCAGTGAAGATGTGCAGACACTTAATTGCCTGCCCAAGTACACCCTCAGCAAAAGAGGAGGGATGCTAGCAGGAACATTGCTGGACTGACCCCATTCCCTGCACCTCCTCCTCTTCCTCCAGTGTCACAGGTAAAAGGGGAGATGGCCAAGACAGGGGCTCTACCACTGCTCACATCCCCCGTGTGAGAAGGAGTCAGCACGGGGCTGCAGCAGAGCTTGGGAAAGCCCCGACCATGACCCTGGTGCGATCATAGCACGGGAAGAGCTCTGTCTTACACCATCAGCTTATGTCAAGGTGAATGGGAAGGGAATCTGGTGCATCTAAGATCAATTTAAGTAAACATGCAAATTGAAAAATGTTTCAGTGTAAAGTAGAGCGCTCTGTACTCCAATCAGAGATCCCTCTTCCAATTCGTAGCTCTCCTACCAAGCAAAGAAGAGGCTTATGGACTGATGAAAATAATTATTTTCCAGACCTTTTTGAATGACTGTTTGCATTAGTTTTTCTGTGTCCACACTTCAGCTTTTGCTGGCATTGTTATTACAGAAGGGGCTGGGAACAACAACATTTTTAAGAATAAAGGGGGCTTCGGTTGCAAAAGCATTTCCCACAGCTGCCCAGCTGGTACAGCAGTGCCCCAGGCTGCAGTTAGGAGAGCATTTCCCATAATAGTAAAGCTTGTTTAAGAAGCTCTTGCCCCTGGCCAGTAGTTTCTGTCTTTGTGCTACATTTCAGCATCTTTTTGCTTGCACCAGTGCAACTGTTTGTTAAACCATGCCATAATGCAAATCATGGAAATGATCTGAATTAAGAAACCTTCCAAGAAAAAGTTGCAGGCTTGCGGGGGTTGTTTTTGTCTTTAATGCATCATTTCCGTGTCTGGTTGAGAAAGCCCTGCAAACAGGATAACGACACGATGAAGGAGACAGTGAACTGCAGCGCAGGCAGGAAGGATGGCGGCTTGTAGCAGGGATCTTTTAAATAGCTTTGCTCTCAGAGAAACCACATGTGTAACTGCAGAGTGAGATGCCCAAGCACTGCGGGCTGCGCCCTGCCCTGGTAGAGCCCTTCTGCTCATCCATCCTCCTTTCCTGCCATTTCCACCTCTGTGGGTTTGGGAGGGCATGCTTAGATGCGATGAGCTAGCTGTCTTTCACCAGATTCTTCAGAAGGTGTTATGATACTGAGGTTTTATGGTTCTATTTTCACCCCTCCAGGTGTTCATGTAAAAGGGAAATGGAATTCATGCTTTGGCTTTTGTGACATTTTTGTTTTCAAACTCAAGGTCCCCAAGAGGACTTTAACTCTTCCAGGCCCTCAAGCACAGCAACCTAATCCCACTGTAGATGATACCTATCTAATGGCCTGAAAAGGAACGTCAGAAGGGTGCCAGTAAGAGCTTCCCCTCTGTCACGTCAACAAATCACCCAATAAAATTATGCAGGCAGATTTGACAAGGTATTAAAAAAAAATAAAAACAAACAAACAAACAAAAACCCCACCAACCACAATTTTCAGGCCTTCTTTACACTCCAGGTAAAGAAACAACAGAATGCAAATTCAGTGTATCTGTTTCCTCCATGGGTCTTCTTTAAAAACGGTATCTTGTCAGTTAGATTAGTGACAAAAAGGAAATAGAAAGATGATACTGGCTGGATTGCAGGGACGTGATAGTAACATTCCACCGCTTATTCATGATGGGTTAATCTGAAAGAAAAAAAGACATGTCTCTGAATCGCCCTCATGATAAGTCTTGTGAGAATAAGCAACAGACAGCGTGGAGCCCATCTGGGATTTTACCAGTTAGACTCTCTCAGGACAAAGACTTCGTATTGCATTAAAATATTAACTTGAAAGACACCGTTTGACTCTTGCAGAAACCACATCGCATGTATTAAGCTGAAATTGCATATAACGTTATGTCATTTTTATCAGTTACTTCACAATTGTGTATTTTGTTCCTGCATCCAAGGCATTAAAGTTCATTAATTTAATTTCATCTTACCAAGCAGCAGCCAAACAGATGCTCAGTGAAGATGAGGAGAAGAAAACAAAAAGCTTTTTCACTCTAAGGTCTCTGCTGTATGTCATGGGTGCTTACACGGGCTCACAAATCACTGGTGATAAAATGGATGCCTACTACAAATCAAAGACATCAGCCCAAGAAGAGGGAGCCAGAAAGCCAACTGTGTGTGACAGCAGCCAGAATGAACTTTAAACCAGTTGTTCACTGTCATATAAAATCTCCATACTGGAGTAATAACTTTTATTATGTATTCATACTTGCAGACTAGTGCTGCTACAGCAAGTGTGAAAGACGACTATCATGTAGAAACACAGCAGCAAGCGTGCTGGACACTCAGGCTCACAATCCAAACACACTCGCTTATTTTCACAAAACACAGACCTGCAGCATTTTCCTACACAAGCAGCAGCAATACCCTTCAAAAACAAGCTTACTTTGGTGTTTTATCAACAAATACTGAACATGCTTTTTGTGTTCATAAGAAAATGGATATTTCTCTGTCCAAAACCCTTTGTAAGAAGAATTCTTGCGCTCATTTCACTGGCTGCAATCTGTGCAGATGGAGTCTTGACAGGTGTTGTGGTTTAAGCCAGCAACTAAGCACCACAAAGCCACTTGCTCACTCTCCNTGCTTGGCAACAACTAAAACATCAGTGTGTTGTCAATGTTATTCTCATCCTAAATCAAAACCACAGCACTATACCAGCTGCTAGTAAGAAAATTATCCCTATCCCAGCCAAAACAAGGACAACAGGACAACCACAATGGTCTAAATATTTCTTGATATTAATATTTTCAAGAGTGACAGTTAAGTATTTCAGTTAAACTATACCACCCTAAAATGAGATGGCATATAACAATTCAAGAGATCAAAAGCACCAGCAACAGAGAAAACCAGGAAATTTTAATTCTGGGAATGAAATTCACATCAAAGGATGCTGTGCTTCCATTTCTTCATCATAGCCTAAACAAACGAGATAAATCCAGGCCATTCACTGCTCTGGATTTCAAACAGGATTTATTGATTTCGGGGCATTAATACATGACATAGTCTACCAAAGGCGCACCACAAGACTGTACTTATTCTCTGGTTCTGTCCTTCTATATGCATGAGCATGGAAGCTTCAAAAAAAGTTCAATTATACTTTATTACCAAGTCAGGCTAAATGCTCATCTTACTCCAGTTTCAGGTCTCTGACCATGGCAAGGAGCAGATGCTTCTAGAAAGATTACAACAGGACAAGTATAGACCAGTTCTTCTGCTGGAGAGGAACCATAAGAAATTTCTTCGGCCAGAGGCTAACCTTATTTAAAGGCTACTGACAAGCTATGAAATCATTAATCTAGGTTGAGAGGAAGGAAAATGTAGATTTCTCTGGCTTTTGGAAAAGCATAAAACCCACCCACATGTCAGCTTTTTGGGGATTCCTCTATAATTAGGAATAAAGACTGGGGTCTCTACACAGTCTGTATCTCCCAGAGCACACCACAACTAACCCATTGTGCATACTAGTTGGCAAGAAATGCCTTGACACATCTTAGAAGTTTGGAAGGCAGGCTTGCTCATCTTCAGAAACAGCATCAATATAACTTAGAAACAGCTGAGCTGGTCCCATGCCCTGTGTCTTGGCAAGGCACTGATACAGACAGATGGCTGCTGGCACCAGGCTATCTCAGCCAAAACCAGCTGGGGAATCTCAGCTGAACTGCATTTCATTCTCACATCAAAAGTTTTGTTGATAATATTCAATAAATATTTTTAGGAGGCACTTTAATAAACACTTTTTTTTTTTTTTTTCATTTTTGCAAATCTGACAGCAACTATTTTCCTTCACCCTTGACACCAATGCCCAGTGGACCCAAAGAAACAAACCAGTGCTGCATGAGCCTCTAACCTCAATTCTCCCACGGATGGAGGAGCCATGCCATAGCAGGTCAGACATGGGCTGGGCATCAGGAGACCAGGATCTTTGAGTAGCTTGGCACTGACTCATTTTGACCTCGGGAAGCTACTCATTCTCTCTCTGCATCACTGTTTCCAGCTGGTAAGAGGAGATAATGTTTACCCATCTTCGTAAAGTGGTCTGAATGATGAAGGTGGAAAAACACGCATAAACTATCATGCTGAAGATGCCAAACCTAGGGAAAATACAGAGATAAACCAGATGTTATTGATGGTCTTATTTCTTGGGGAAAGATTTATGAGAGTGATGTGATCAGATATGATAGTGGATGAAAAAGAAATAAAACAGAAGCTAGTAAAATATTAGGGGTAACAACAGCATAAAGCAACAACAACAAGCTTGTAGGAAAAGAAAGTTGCTGTTTTGCTGATGGCTGCAAAATTGGTCAGCAAAATGCTCAAGGAAAAGTTGAGTAGATGAAGACTCGTTCGCCTTGAGTGCCTACAGTTCATCGATTTTAATTTAGCAGCATTCACAAGAAAGTCATTCTTGGTTTATTCTCTCATCAATTTATTTGAACCAGTATGTCTTTAAAGTCAACCAAATGTAATAAAAGGATATTTTCCAGCGTATATTGTTGCAACAAAGAAGAGAACAGTGGAACACATTTTTCCCAAACCATTTACTAGTCTCCAGGGAGATATAATTTCCTTTCAAACTGAACTACATTTCAATTCATAGGACATTTTTATTAGCCATTTTGGACTAAGTAATTGACTCTTTTGGAAGCAGTTCCCTCATTGTCACAGTATCAATTAGTCAACGAAGTATCATAAGGTAAAGTGAGAAACTGACAAGATACGCATCTGCTCCGGCTCGGCACTTCAATTAAAACCTCGTTCTTTTACCCAGCCACTTAGCTGATACTCACAGCTTCATATCGCCATATCTAATGGTGAGCAATGAGGAACAATTAATTGCGGAAAATACCACTATGTGAAAAAGTCAACAAGAGCCTTCCCACCTTCAGTAAGTAGGAGCAGTAAAGCAGGAGACTGCTGTATGCTGTGGGAAGTGGAGCTCTTCTGAAAGCAGATGCAGTAACTCACACTGGACCATGGAAGGGACAAGTGCTTACTTCAGTATGAAGCTGCGGCTTGAGGATGCTGCTCTCTTGCAGGTTTAGTAGCTGATGCAGTACTTCAGATCATCACAGCTACTGATGATGCAGGGAAAAATAATAGTAGGGTAGACTGAGCTCCTGAGAAGAAAACCAGTGAACAAACAGAAGGTGGAGCCTCTGGACTCACCAGCCGTGTACACTGAGTCTGCTTTGTGTAACTGCAACTGCACAGAACCAGGGATTTGGGCACAGAGTGATGTATGTACACTATGCATGTTGGGTTGGATGTAGTTTCCTTTCATGCTCTGTTTTGAAAGAACTTACTACCTGGGGCGGTTAAGTAGTATAGGAAAGTTTGCAGTTAATGGCTAGCTGGCCATCGCCGCTTGCTTTTATATCCATTCCTCTTTTGTCAAGGAAAGATCAATAGCACATGCTCGGCACAAAACTAATGCAATCAATGCCATGTTTTGAAAGATTAAACTGCCACTTTGTCGCGAAGTATCAGAAAAAATAATCTGAAAACCTGAAAATACTCCTGAGCTGTGGAGTGCATAAACTATGTATTGCAAAGGCCAGGAAGAAGATGATACAAAACCTTCATTATTGCAGACTGGACTGAATCACCAATACTTGTATGACATGATATGACATGACATATGACTGTTACCAACTGAAATATGATTAGCAACTTCAAGTACAGTAGCTTTTTAGAGCTGTATTCAAACAATGAGGAAGCATTAAAGATCCAGGCAAAGTTTCACAAAGCAAATATTTTCCTTTTAATTGAAACCGTAAGGGCATAGTTTTGGATGCAGTGAATGCTCTGGAGCTCTTCGCTTCATTTGAACACAAGTGATTTTAAGCGTATTATTACATGAATATATTGTACTACATCCCTCACTTGAAAAAAAAGGCATGGGAAGGCAACAGAAAAATACAGTTCCCTCATCCTTCCCATTCTGAATGTGGCATAGCAGCAAGCTTTTGGCATGGCAGCATATATTAATAATACACATCTATATGGGAATCATATACCACATTTTTATGCTGCAGTCTTAGCCAATGTTTCCTTCTTGTAAAATATCCAAGGTTTCTGGTGGAAGCTTTATTACAAAAGATGCATTGTTTCCACTGAGTTATGTACTAAGAATAATCAGGCAAAATTGTGATATTAACCCTAATGGGAACAAGACATCCCTTATTATTTGCTGTTGATGAAACTTTGTGATTTGAAGAGACCCCAAAGAACTATGATTAGCTTCAGAAAGGTAGAGAAAATGATATGAATTCCTATGTCTTCATTTTGCAAGCTGCCTGGTCTTAAAGAGTTCCTTAATAGAGGCAGAAACTCAGACAGCTGCAGGATCTTTTCCCGTTTTCCCCCTGCACAGGGGCAGGGATGAGAGCTGAGGAGCGGGGCGAGGCAAGTACTGCAGTGGCATTTTGCCGGCTGGGGACATGGTAACTGATGGTCTGCAAAGTACACAATCATCTCATGAAATGCTTGTTGTTTCCACTTACTAAATGTCATGAAAATAAGCCTAAACACTTTAAATAGTTTCCACACATCTCTTTACCACTGCTGGAGTTACCTCAGGTATGTTCTGTGATCACAGGTTAAATGTTCTGGGCAGTTTTAAGTGGAAGAGCAGACAGCAGGGCTAGATCAAAAAATAAAAGTGGAAGCACTTGCATGCATGTGTGGCTGAATTTCAGGGGCTTTTTTCCGCTGAACCCATAGTATAAATGACTTCTCAGTGGAGTATGGACAGGAAAGCAATGTGAACAGGGAAAAATGTGATCACGCAACTACTACCTCTGCAGAGCTGCCCCGTGGGGGATGCACACAGTGCAAGTGCTGCAGCCTGGGCAGGTCGAAGTACCGCGCATGGAAAGCAGAATCACTTCTTTTCTCCCACACAGTTCACTAAAAATGAGGGGTTTAATGAGATTTCAGGTAATACATACTATTACACTGTTTGCTAGCTTAAAACAATAAAGGTACATTGCTTGTCCACATAAAGCTGTTAGCATGAGCTCGTATTTGCTAGAGTCCAAAGCTGGCTGAGGAAGGTCTCTCTCCGTGCTCAGAATAGGACAAACTGCCATTTTCTGAGTAATTTGGGGTGTAGAACAGCGTAGAGAAGTCATGCTCTCCTTCATAAAAACTTAGGTAAACATATGTCTATGTAAATAAAGTAGCCACATAAACTAAGACTTTACTCTCTATGCCCAGCTAATCAGATCACAGTTTTAAGGACACAGTTCCTTTGTATTCAAAGAGGTAAGGAATATTAAATGATAATTTGTATTTACCCAAATCATCCACTATCATATTGTAAGACTTACACGAGTAACAAGTTTTTCAACAAGTTTCTATGATGCTGTGAAGCTATCTAAAACACATAATGACTTTTGAGTACATAGGAAATATTCATAAGCATAAAGTTTAGCAAATATTTAAGAAACATGCTTTCCTAGTGAATTTAATCATTTTTTCCTCCATTTTGCAGTGTAACTTGCACAACTGCTCCACACCATGTAATAACGAGTTCTGACAACCCCTTGTCAGATAGTACCTGTGGCATCCATAGCGCTACATGAAAATCTGATGAATTATCTGAACTGTGTTAGGCTATAATTGTTTAAACAGAGGGTTCATTATCATAGTATACATACTTATTAATATTTTATTCTGATGTTGCCTTTCCTGTAGAAAGTTTTTAAAAATAGGGTGATTTTAGAATGAAAAGTACACATGGGCGATAGCTGAATTATGTAGCACAGAGAACTGTGACTTTTGGATAAAATATTTTGAGAACAGACTTTTAGATGCTGCAGTGGCAGAAAAAGATGAGTTCAAAACTCTGGCTTGAAAAGTCTGCAGTTTTCTAGGCTTAATGCAACTCATACCACTTCGGGAGACCTTCACACAGTCCCCTCACAAGTGGTCGCAAAGGCAGTGGTGAGGGAGATGCTTTCCCATCCCCAGCCTGGAGTATCAGGAGTTCTGCTAGGAAGCAGCCGCTGAAGAAATGCCTTTTGCAGGGATGGAGATTATGTTGAAACTTCCCTGCACATAGTGTGCCTGTTCACCAAGGACAGAACATAATTGCCAGCAAATCCCATGACCTCTGCCCAAAGACGGAGTTATTAGAAAGCCCAGCTTGATATCCCAGTACAGTCTGTGCAAATAATAAACTGAGTATAAACTCAAGGCAGCTCTGCGATGAGGTTCTCAATACGGCCAAATTGAGATGCTGGTCTTAGGTTTCTTTGGGCTGCTAATGTAAAGCAGTAAATAGCACTGCATCACTTTATTTTTTTTTTCTTTTACTTTTCAGGCTGCAAAGCCACTGAAACACACCTAAAGACGGACATTACCACCTGCTTATTCTAACTCGGCTAATAAGTTGGCTGAGACGTCCCTCTGGGTGGGGTGCAGGCATGTTTCAGCCAAAAGCCATCGGGCCCTCTCACAGCTTTCTCCTGCTCTGAGCACGAACCCGGACTGCCAGGGAGAGGGAAGTGGGGCAGGCAGGGCTATGCAGGCAGAGATGAACAATGCCTTAACAAGAACAAAAGCAATTTCAAATCCCACCAGTTTGTCAGATCACTTAAAGACATCTGACTGAATGTCAAAAATGTTTCAATGAATCATTTCGCCACCCAGATCTTATTTCTAGGCCCTCTTTTGGGGAA
>VXBL01008624.1:47181-152866 GCA_013400195.1 Aramus guarauna
AGTAAAATCCTTAAACTTAGTGATTAACTACTTAATTTCAGGTTTCCTCTAATACGTGTTTATAATTCCATTGTGCAAATGTGACCCAAAGCAATAAGGCGTTGAACCAGTTAACTTGAATCTAGAGAAATATCTTTCCAAGTCCGGTTAGGACAAAAATTAAAACCTCACATCCAGTTTCTGGAGTCTTCCTAATGCTGCTGTTCTGCCCTGACGTTTTTGCAGATGACTGCGGGCATGTCTCCCACACCTATTTGGTTCATGCCCAGCAGCCTCGCAGAAGTGATCACCTTTCTTCCAAATGGATTTGGTCTGCTGGGCGCTGGCTTAAATAAAGTGTGCGATGCCATGTGTGCCGTAAAGAAGCATGACAATGTGATTCACATGCTGCGTACAGATTTTCCGCAGTCTTTTTGTATTGTAGGGCTTGCACTCCTTCGTATCATTTGGAGGAACTCTCGGAATAATGATTTGGCATGTGTAACTGTTTTTTCCATTTCTGTCGTTAAAGCTGCTTTCAGGGCCATGCTGAAATTGCAGAAAAAGACTTTCCCACATCACAAATCACTGTAGTACTTGGTGTGCACTATATCAATAAAAAGATTAGCTTACTTATAGGAAAAGGATGACAAAGTCCACAATTGTCCAAGCCATGAGAAAAATGAGGTTCTGTTTCAACTAAAGTAGCTAGTAACAATGTCACATGTTAACCCTCAGCTCCTCAGGTACAGCACAAGGCTCACAAGTGGATTTTATCTTCTGTGCAGCATTAAATTAGTGCCATTAACCTTGTAGGTCAGCCCTTTGAAGTCAAGCAGGCATTTTGCTATTGATTTCCATGGAGCCAGGATTTCATATTTATTTCCACTGACTATTTATTTCAAAGCATCAGGAAAATTCTCTGCTTAGAAGCCCAGAAAAGAGACATGGAACAGAAGGATGTGGGAAGAAGGATTTCTCCCTTGGTGTGAACGCAGCATCTCCCAGTACCATCCTAACTGACAGCAATCTATGCAGATTCTGAGACAGCCCTACAGGGACCGGCAGAAGTATTTAAAATACTTACAGAAATCAATTCTAATGGCTTTCCAGGAGTGGAGAGAAAGCAGCAGGCAGACAAATGACTCAAATGAAGTTGAGACAAACAGAAATGGGGCTGGAGGAGGGCAGAAGAGACTAGACTCAAACCTGGAATCATGCTGCACTGAAAAGATGGAGCAATTACCATACATATCCCTGTTCAGATCCTGGGTTTTAAGGTTCATCAGAATGAAATTTGACTGAGCCAGGTAGAGGAATCTGAGAGAGGTAATTCATATTTTGTTCCCATTCACGGGAAAGAGAAAAGCACCAGGCTCCATGATTTTATTAGTTAAGCATTTTAAGGAGTGCCAAGAGTTGATAGCAAATTTCCAAAAGGCCTGGCTTCTGTCATGAGTAAATCATATTCTGTAAAAAGAAAATAGCCAGCAATGAAAAAAAGTATCAGGAGAAGGGAAAAGATACCTGGCCAGGGACTGGTGACGGTGAAGTGCACACTAAGGAGCTACCAGTGCAGGGTTTTCCTGGACTGCAGAGTTGGAGAACCACAGGAAACCACAGGGCTATGGACGTGATTTCCAATATGTAAGAATGGGCACCGTACTGAAATGGTGCACAGTAAACAGAGGACAAAACAATGGCTCTCTGCATTGGAGAGCTTCCAGTCTAATCATCACTTAATCCAAAAGACTACTCAAAATGCTCAGGGTTTGGACTAGATGACCTTTAAAGGTCCCTTCCAACCCAAACCGTTCTATAATTCTGTGATCATACTGGAGCCCAAGCAGTCACACTGCCCCTGCGTCAGTCCTATCCAAGCATGTTAAACAGCAGTTTCAATCAACTTAAAATAGTTACACAAATTCTTATTTCTGAATATAAGAGAAAGACCTGCTTCTAGTGAGCATGTAAGAGAGCCCTACAGGATGCTGAAGACTGTTTGCATACTGTTTTCTATTCCTTCTAAAGGAAAACAATTTTACATCCCTTTTTCTTTGGTATTTCCATAGCCCCTGGGGTTATTTTTAATTTGTAACTGAGGACTTGAATTTGCTGGGAAGGATCAAAATAGAAATTCTTATTTCTCTGTGCATTTCCTTCCAGGCAGCCTACACAAACCCAAGTGGAATTCATTGTTTTAATGAGAAGAAAAAGGAACGGTGTTTTAGCTGCCTGTGGGGGATCCTCACTGTGTAGCAAAATGTACTACACAGCATCAGGCTCTCAGGTTCCTTATTTTTTGTTTAGAAACGTGAATATGATTTTTTTAAAAGGAGTAGTGCCCCACTGCAGAGACAGTAATCAGAGGAAGCCCGAGGCTCTCAGAGCAATCATGCACATTGAAGAGGAACGGGGGGGTTGTCCCTTTTCCTGGCTGCCTGATGCGATTCAGAATCTGATTTGTTGAAGTTCCCAAGCCCTCAGTCAATGCAAACTGTGCTTTGCACATACATAGTTCAGTCTGATGCCAAATGCTAGAAAATCAAGGCCCTGGCATCTCAGGTAGCAGGTAGTCTCTGACGTCAGCCTCTGTGCCTGCTTCCCAACTGGAAAATGGGGCTATCCCCTACCAGGAGACCATTTTGTTCAATCCCAGTCAAAACATCTTGTGTTTACTTACGAACTTCATGCAATAAGACAGTATAGGCAAGTTAAATTTTTCATTTCAAGTTCATATTTAACGTGAAATAGCTCCAGTTTTACCTTTTTTCTTGCAGAAACTGTTTACTGGCCTCAGCACAGACTAGTGAACTATTCCATGTCCTGAAAATGCATTACAAAGAAGGAATTATGGATCATAAATATTTAATTTAATACTGCAGATAACATTTTTACACTATGTTTCTTAACGCTGTTTTTTTCAGTGGGGAACCTTCTGGAAAAAGCAATAAAATACCACTGTCGGGCAGCATCCTTGTGACGCTGGTGCAGTCCTCAGTGACAGCTGGACTCGGTACATGGATTTTAGCCACCTGAGAAAGCAAAGCAGCAGCAGCAAGCTGTTAGCCCTAATTCCGAAGAGGAAAGTGGCAGGACGTGCAGTGCTTTGCGTGAGGATGTCAGACGAATGATGAGACTGAGCAATCTTTGTTTCGTTTCTTGAAGGAAATGTGCCGTAGCCCACTTGAGCCGGAGCTTGACCCCTTCTGCTCCAGGCTGCCTTTTCCCCAGCTGTCCCCTCCAGCATCTGCTGACCACAGCCCTGCTTCCCAGGACCTTATCGCAGCATCAGTCTGCCTGATTTGCAGTTCCAGCATCTCCCATCTGGGTCTCCTGTCCTCATCTCTGTTTTTCTGCCATTTCTCCTGTTACCTAGCTATCCTAACTTGTCCCTAACCAGACCCTTTAAAGATAGGGTTTAGCCCATCACTAAAAAAAAAAAACCACAGAGCTGCCCCTGAGATGGGGAGTGGTGAAACTCAGGAAAAGAAAACAGGGAAAGGCAAATGGTTATGGGGACAACAGTAAAAACGCAGGAGGAGAGGGCAGCCCATGTGTCTCCTCCTAAAGCAGAGGATTAGCACAACAACCCACATGAGACCAATGTCCTGAAAAAGTCCAGGTTTGGCTGTTGTCCAAGGACACAGTGTAGCAGCAATATGCACGGCAGAAGGAGAACACCCAAATAAAATAATTGCTGTGTGTCATTGCTGTCCTTTCCTGAATCCTTTCATTGTCCCAGGGACACGTACAAGGTCTTTCTTCTCTCCGCACTCGGCTGCCCAGCTGGACCCCGTGCCCTGTCCTGCTTTCAGAGTCATGCTCAACATGAGGACAAGTTTGTCCCTTCGCTGAATCATAGCTATCTTAGTAGCAACCACATTGCACTGAATTTATTTCCTGCTTTTGGGGGCTTCCCTGTACCAGGCAGCGCAGCGGTCTGGGCTGGGATGCTGTAAGCAGGGCAGCCGGAGGTGTGAAGGAGGGCTGGGTACCGCTGCAGCACAGCAGCCCGTCCCGCACACGCCAGGCACAGCACGGGGACTCTGGAGTCTCAGACAAAAAGCTCCTGGTTTGGAGTTTGGTTGGTTGTTCTCTCAAGCAGCAAAGGAGTATTTTTTTTCCCACGTATTTCTTGCTAAGATTGGTTTTGAAGAGACAGTTCTTTTAGAGACACCAAGCCAGCTTGAGGCAGGCACCAGCAGGGGAAATTTCTGCACGAACAGTTAAAGTTATAAGCATGAAAAACAGCCCTATAATTAGGACCGAGAAGCGTCTAAACAGGCAAGTGCCTGCAGCCCCCACCCGCTGGCCCAGCCCCACAGGGTTTGCCCTCAGCCTGGCTCTCACTACTGCTTTGGGGTATTTTTCCCCCCCCTGCCTCATGCCTACCTTCTTAGGAGCTTTTTAAGGGAGTTTATCAATGGCTCTTTAGGAAAGTCAAATAAATTATGTCAATCAGTTCTCCTGCCTAGCTATTTAGTGACAATTTTAAGAATTCCGTAAGTTTCGTTAGGCATGATTAGTTTTCCATTTAGATATAATGTTCCTGTTCTGTGTAAGAGTGATACTTACTGATGCTATTTTACTTCTAAGTTAGCCAGGTTTTCTGCGTTGGCAGTGTGTGAGCATGCAGACTTTGGCAGGGTTCGATGCATACAGCGATGGGGGCATTGTCAATACCTAGGCAAATTAATAATGTAGCACTGAAGAGGAGCACAAGTCAGTTAATATTAATGCTAATATCAAAAGTGTCTAGAGCAGCAGACAAGATAATTTTTCTCTTTGTCAGGAATAAAGGGAGATCAGCAAGGGCAAGGTATAGATTGCATAGCTTGGCTTTAAAAACACTAAATACTTTGAAAAAAGCCATTCTGGTTCCTCTTCTTTAAAGAAATAATCAATGCTAGTTCTCTCTCTGACTTAGTAAAGAAACTAGAGCTGTGCCCTTAAAACAGGGCTGTCAGTTTATGTTGACAGACCTTAATGAATATAATTACAGAGCACCTAACCCGCGTAGCAGCTGAGGGGGAGAAGTTAAAATGAAAACCTAATATTGGAAAGAATTGATCAGCCTTCTTTCCTTTTCTCTCTGGAGCCTGCTCAAAGCTCATTTATTGGAAAGACTGATGGCAGCACGGAGACTGCGGGACTAGTCCGGGCTCGCTGTGCAATGCACTTAAATGATTAGGGAATATTGGACACCTTCGTTGGAGTCGGCTGTTTGTCCTCCAGCCCGGGAGCCGCGCGGTGCTGCTGCCAGTCGTGCATCAGGGCAGCCCCGCGCGGAGCCACTTAGTGCTGCTGATGGCGCGGGAGCCCTCCCTGATCGATGGCCCCGTTCCTCCGCTGCCTCGGCTAAGAGCTGGAGAGACTAGTTGGTGCATATGTGATGACTAGAATTTAATTATATATCAGATTGATTTTCAATTACAACTTCAAGGAGCTGCTTGCCAGGATTTCAAGTTCATGAGAAAGGCCCTGCGTCTCCTTTCTGAATTCTTTTCTCCCCATATTCCTGCGCTATGTGGAAAATTTTACAGACTCTCTACCTTCAGATCTCTGTCTGGGGATAAACAGCTTCAAAGTTTCCAGTAATAATGAGAAGATCAGCTCTATCTGAGACTGAACCTATTCAAAGCTGGAAGAGGAACTTTTAAGATGTGGAATAAAATTAAAAGGTCTAGTTATGATGGTGATTTTTTTTTTTTCTTTAATGTAAGTTTCCCAGTGCTGAGTTAAGAAGCAGAATCTGCCTCAAAATTGAGGTTTTTTGACCTTGGGCATAGCACCAAAGGGGGCTGAATTCAATCCAGTCTGTAGAAATGGGAATGTGTGAGTAATAAAACATTCTCATTTTATAAACCCATCTAAACCTGGTCCTGGATGAAATTGGGAATATTCTTCATAAAAGAGCAACCAAGTAGATCAGAATTCAAAAGTTTTCATGAAACCCATCTAGATGAGTTTTATTTCTTTTGGGTGTCCTTATGGCTGTTAACATCAGAGATTTTAATAAGGCTTTCAAAAAAATGCAATCAGTATGTGAACTGTACACTGGGTAACTACTTGAAAAATTAAAGATGGAGCTGAATTTCGGGGGTGGGAAGTTAAATTTCAGTGCTGGATCTGATCTGCTTACTCCAAAATAGGGAGACAAAATTTACCAGTGAACTCATACTGAAATATTTTTAAATTATATAAAGTGGAAATCTACAAGAAAAAAAAAACATATAAAATTTAGAGTGAACTTAAAAATTGATTTGTTGCAGACAGAAAAAGAAAAGCCTGAACAAATGAATAAGGAGCAGGAAAACACTAGCAATCAAAGGACTTAGGCTTACATTTGCTGGGACTTTGCTCGTGATGTGGGCAAACGTGTGTGACGCAGCCATCTCCACGTGCACCACTGGCTCTTCCAGTGATGGCATGTGAGCTCCATCAGGCCGCCATGACATTGGGTACCACTGATGAGAGAGCAGCAACAGTGTCTGCCCCAAGGGCTGCAGGAAGGATGGCAGCCCCTTTGCCTGCAAGCAGGGCCACAGGCTAACACCCCACTTGGCCAGCTACCCCATCTGCCCCATGCCAGGTAAATGTAAAACACCCTTTAGAAGGTACATTGCTATATACATATAAATAGGTATATGCTATATACAGTCATAAATTAGTCCTGAGTTCTGTAGCAAAGCCTCTGATTTTTGTAGAATAAAATTTTAACCCGTTATTTCCAGGAAGCTGTGGCGGAATAGAGATATGACTAACAGTAAGTGAAGGTGAAGCCATTCTTTAATAAACCTCTAAACTGCTAAATAAACGCATTGCCCAGATCCATTTGAATAGCAGTACTGCTGTAATGTATTCTTATTTAGATGTTCTTAATTTTCTGAAAAACTTGCATGGAAATCTTGGCAACACTGTCAATGAAGCCTTTTTCTCCTATCCAGTCACAAGCCAGATACCTTCTTGCGACACCCTATCTACAATGCAGATATGGTTCACTTCAACTGTTTTGAACCTGCCACCTGGTTCCTCTTCCATGTTCTGGTGATAATCATGCTTTTGTTTGCTGTATTATACCTCCCCTGTTACCTTCTTTCCAAAAAGAATAGTTCTACCTGAATTACTGTCTCTTTTTCAAGCTTTTAATTACCCTTCTTTCCCTTCCACCTACGTTTTCTAGTTCTATTCTGTCCTTTTTGATCAGTGGGAGAACAGGTTTGCACATGATGTTTATGATCCAGGCACACCTTGTATTTATACTATTTGATGTTGATAATTCCTGTTTTTTCTCTGTTCCTTTCCTAATAATTCCTAATGTTCTGTTTACTTCTTGTGCTTGCTCCCATTCGTGAAGTTGATGTTGAGATAAAACTACTTACTGGAACTAACTTTCCTAAGGATTATAGAATAGCAGAAGAGCTCAGGTTGGATTTTGGGAGGTCATCGAACCCAACGGGCTGCTCAGAGCCATGAGATATTGGAAGACTTCCAAAGCCATCTCTTCTCTAGGCTAGACAGGCCCCGATCTCCAGCCGCTCCTTGCAGGACAAGTACTCCAGCCACCACCATCCTGGTGGCTCTCCACTAGGCTCACAGCTACCAAAGCCTCTCTTATACTGAGGGCCCAAAACTGGACACAGTGTTCCAGGTGTGGTCTAATAAGTACAGGGGAAGCCTCACTTTCTTCAGTCTGCTGGCTAGGCTGCACCAGCTATTTATACAATTATTTACACAACCCAGCCTCCCATGCATGTCTTTGCACTTGTCAGGATTACAAAGTTCAACTATCACTTCGTCACCCAGTCACCCAGCACTGTGAGCTCCTTCTGCACCTTGCCAGTTAAGTTTGCTTCCTCTAACAGTCATCTCAGTCTCAGCCCATTTCTCCAGATTGTTTTTGAATATATTGATGCATTATGATCCAAGTACCAGGACAGTCTGATAACTGAATTTATCCTATTTCAATGTTTTGCAACAGAAGCAGCCATACCTTCAGCTAGAAAGCATGATTAGCCTCAGCCTTTCAAAAGCCTCAGCATCCTTCAAAATATTTACCATATTCTCCATCTTTACTGACTGCATTTTTATTTTAAATGGGGCCCAATCAGCACACAGAGCTTGCCTCTGTAGGCAGCCTCATTGCAACCACGGAGAAGCTTACAATGACCAGCATCATAGCTGGCGTTAGGCAAACACAGGATGAGGTCTTCACTGCTAAATCTTTAGGGGTTGAGTTACAGTAGCGATGCACAGCACCTGAGTAGGGGAGGCATGAATAATACGAACATCTTGTCTGTGTCTGGGCTTCTGAACACCACCAAGATCAGGTACACAAAGTTCACCTAATCAGCAGGGTCCATCTGTAGAGCCAACACATGTGGCTGTAACTGATACTGGCCTTTTATGTGAAGGTGAGAAAAATTTTCAATAGGGCGGACTTAAGTGCACTGAAGCCAGTTGGGCTGTCACCACCACTGCTTCAGAAGCCTCTGTTATCTCTTTTGCTTCTGTTTCTCAGATTTCTCTTGAAAGCTCAATTGTGTCTTTGACATGAGGATGCTAAAATGAAAATGGAAATGTCCAATGTTTAGAGGCAGGGGTCACCTGAATACTCTCAGGAACTAAATGAGACAAAAAGAAAATATCAATTAACTTTACTAAGAGATTAGAAGCACTTCATGATTCGGGTGTTGTTCTTCTCCTAAGGACTAGACTCCCCCTTTCAGCCAGGATTTCCTGACATGAAGCAGTCAGGGTGTGAGAAGGGCACGGCACAGCGACTGCAGCATCAGGGCAGCAGCATCCCTCTCGAGGGAGGGTCTCGTTCAGCATTTTACTGCTCATTAGAATATTTTCTCAGACAATCATAAATGAAGGATTAAAAGAAAGGATTTTCACAGAGAAACAAGCCCTTGGCAGAGTAGGAAACAGGATGGTTTTGTACCTTATCAAATAGAGGACAGGCCCAGGACACATCCTGAGTGCTGCTGTGTTTAGTCCTCCAAAAAAGAGCAGCTCTACAGTAGCAGCAACACACATGTATGAGCACAACAGTTTAAGGATCAAAGGAATTAAAGGCAGGTCAAAATCAGAAGCATTGTATTTAAATCCTCATGGGCGCATGGCTGTTTGATGCAGAGAGTCTGCCAGGGTGTAAAATGTTCGGATTGCCTTTTCTCCGGTAAGGCCAGGCTTTAGCAGCTGCCTGCACGTTGGAAACAGGGTCCCAGAGGCCATGGCTTTTCATAGACACCTTTTCGTTTGTCCTACAGCACGTTGCCAACAACCATCTCTGCTGAGCCTTGTGTTCTGTGCAGGAAAACAAAGTGCATGTGAGAAGACCTTGTGTTTTCCTCCAAGAGGACTGCTGAGTGCTCCTCAGCTACTAGAAGCTCATGTGGTGAGAGAAGGTCCAGTTTTAAGGCAAGGACAATGCAGTCACAAGTATCCAGGGAATGCCATCTGATTCTTCTCATCACGAGTGTCCTGAGCCTCATCTAAAATGAACCGCATCAAATCCATCACATCAGTGTCTTCAGCAAGGTGCCTGTGCTGATGTCAATGGGCTCAGACACACTTTTGTCATGTGTATCAGAGGAGAGTGGTCAGTGCACTGCCTGAATGCTGCCTGAAGGAACCAGAACATTTTGCTCCTGTTCTGTGGTTTCTCTTCTGATGCCAAAGTCCTCCTTATTTTCCAAAATCTTAGGCTTGCCTCATCTTCTGAGCGCCCAGACACCAACACTGTACTTGTTTTTTGCCAGTCCCTCTGCCCCGCGCCTGTTCCCTGATCTGCTCTTTCACTGCTTCTTTTGCTTCTTTAGGTACAACCTTTCTGAACCTGAATCTCAAAATATATTCTCCATTTCTCTCCTTATCAGAAAAAGAATCATTCGTCATTGCGCATTTCCCACTTCTACCACAGTTCACTGTCTTTGTCTTGACTCAGCCTAAATTTAACCTTTCTGTAATGTACAAACCTTTTTCCCACTGCCCAAATTTTTCCTGTCTAGTCCACTTCTCATTGTCAAGTTTTCCTCAAGATACTTTATAGGGATGATGCTATATAAATGTTCATTGCACTGTATCCTAGGGAACTAGCTGGTTTTAGTGTTATCAGTGGCATTATTAGAATGAACAATATTACAAGCAGTTTTGATGGGAATTACAGAAGCCAGGTTACAGATCTACTGACATCAAAGAGAGAGACAGAGAACTTGTAACGTGGGAAGAGAATAGATGACCACATCCTAAAAGTCTCATAAAGGATTTCTCTACAGCCTTATGTAATCTAAAATAATAATAGGTCCTTATAATCCAAACCTTTGTGTCCCTCCCACAGGCTAATGAAAATTTTGATGTGCCTCTTGCCACCTTTTACATTCAGGCAACAGAATGAATATTTCCAGAACAACTTTTTTCACTTTTTTTTTCCTTTGTTTGCCTGAAATAACTGCATATCCCATAAAATACAGTCTGCATGTGCCGATCACCACACTGAATATCATTAAGAGAAGACGATATATGGCATAAAATAGGCAACCTTGCAAACTAGCACTGCCAAAGCTGTGACACCAAATTCCCAAGGACAGGCTCAGAAAATCCATCTGCAATCCTCAAGAAGTGGTTGGCATAACTGACTAGAAACCTGCCTTGAGGAAGAGCAAGGCAGTGGCACACTCGTTACTTCTGAAAATCTGTAATTACAATGAACTTCAGACCATATTCGACACTGTTCTCTGTGTGCATCAGAAACTTGGATCTCACCTCATCTGTGCACAAAGCCCTGCAGGATCTGACACTGCGGGATGCCTTCCAGGCTGGAAAGGAATAAGATTCTCCTCCATTCCATGAAAGAAACAATCCCAATTCATATCAACTTTGGGGACATGGCCTCAGGTAGACCCAGCCCCATGGTCCCTGCTCGTTGCACCCTGAGGGACTCTGAACCAGAGGTCCTCCTCCATTGCTGCCATGGCCCCAAGGCTTCCCCACCAGCCCTGCCAAGCTGCCAGGTGAACAGCCTGCAGGAAAGCAAGAAGGTGTCTCCCTCAGCTGTTTTCTGAGTCCTTCTACCTTTATATATTACTTTTTTTTCACTGTGGGAGGCCCAGAGTGAGGAACCAAGAGCCCACATGGAGCTCGATCACATAGTAAATGTGTTGCCATAGTGGCTGGAGAGGAGAAGCCCAAAAACCTGACACGAGTGCACTTAGAAAAGCAAACAAAATTATCCTTTCTGTTTTTAAGAAGTCCTGCAATTTTTCAGCCTGATTCATGATTTTCTTGTGAGAGGCTGAATTATTTGGGAAGGAGACAGTCATACTGTCTAGCACTGGGCAGCCAATAGCCATGCTTTGAAACATCCTTGGAGAGACCGCTCTTTGACTGTATAGGGAAATTTGGCTGCTTAAAGTGGCCTGAATCATCCTGCAATTAAGTGTCTGCAATGGGGATTTGAAAAACGCATGTGATGTTGGAATATTTGTCTCTGACAAAGCTGGAATGAGTGTGGATCTGAGGAGCCTCTCTGCTTTTAAGAACGTCACTCTTCAGTGCATTGCTATAAATAAAGTCTATTGGTGAGGAGGCAGTGGGCATCAACTAAAGCCCTTTTGCCAACAGGTAACAGGTTTATGCCCAAATGAAGTATAACATCCTGGAAAAGTACTTTCATGCATGCATAACAGAGTCTGTGTTCTGGCTTTCTTCACATAAAAATACCTCCAAAATCAAAACCCCAGCTAACACCACTGTCAGGTACAATGTGTCAAGCTTAAAGCCTGAAGATGGGCAGAGATGTCCCATGAGGCAACTTTGGGAATTCCGTTGTGCAATCCTGTTTGCCAGAAGTGTGTTGCCCGAGATCTTTTTAACTAAGTGGTTTCAGAAATAAGATTGAAAATGGCTCAAATTCTCAAATCCCACAGGCTCAAAATCAGAGGGTAAACAAATCATGACAGTTGAGTGACATGGCAAGTTTTGAGGCAAGACTCGAGACCACTTTTGTGATTGACCATTTCTATACCTCCGTTTTATGTGTGGGGTGCAAAGAGAAGAGTTACTTGCAGAGAAGTCATGTGGCAGAGCTGACAGTTGTACCCAGGCTTTTCCAGACCCAGACTGGACCCTTCCCCACTTTTGTCTGATACATGGGAGACTTTTGTTTTCAGGAGTCAGTTACTTTTAATAAATTACTTGGTGAGGAAGGAGAGAACATTGTGGGCTTGTGGGCTTGGGGGTCAGCCCATCGTAAAGACACATATGTACAGCTGGAGAACAGCAATAGATACCCAGCTTTGAATCCTACCCTGAGGAAGTGGCACTAGAGACTTTGTCAGAAGTTAATGTGATCTGGTGGCGGCTGAAAATTCCAAGGAGAGAAGATTCAAGAACGAGGAGAGATTGTATAGCACAGCTGGCTCCACTCCTGGAGAGCAGCTTCCATGGGAGGTTGAGAAGCCTTTTTGCTTCCAAGGGAAGAGCTGATAAAATAAACATCAGGCATTTGAAAATGTTAAGATCCACCACAGTGGAAAAATATAATTTTTACTGTTCGATATTGTTCTTTACACTGATTTATGACAAGTTACCACAATGAATCCTGACCATTGAAAAGCTATGTACTTTTCATGCAAGACAAGCTCCTTACAACAATGCAGTGGTTTTTTTGAAGCCAGGTTCAGTCATTAGCTTGAAGGAGACCGAACCAAAGTAATTCTCTGCCCATGAGTTTCAATAAGTTGGGGGTTTTTTTAATCTCCCAGGCAAAAAAAAGTTGTTGAAAAAAAATTATTTTAGGAAATAAATATGGAATGGGTTTTCTGTACTACTGACAGCTGGATATTCATGGCTCATTTCGGGGTGAACTTTTCTTTTTCCTGCCTTAACATTTTATTTTATTTTATTTTATTTTATTTTATTTTATTTTATTTTATTTTAGTAAAAAGCAGCAAGGTAAGTAAGAGCACTGTCACAAAAAAAGCAAAGAGCTGGAAATCTGAAACTGGAAATCTGCAAAGCCCAAACATCCACCATGATTCATGTTCCACTGATGTGGCACGCGCTGGAAGCCGGGATGAGCACCAGCCTCCGGCATGCAGCGGGCTGGTCTTGGGGGGAAAGCAGAAATGTTGCAGATGAGTAGACTCCACCAAAGCGCACACACTGGAAACATAATGAAGAAATGAGCCATGTGCATTAGAGTGTACAAGCCGTCTTCATGCATAGGAGCATTTGTGTTGTAGAAAAAAGCAGAAGCATTGTTTACAGCAAAGCATCTTGATTTTGTTGTGCTGTGGTATTAACAGGTGACTGGTTTTACTCTGGTGGGCTCTGGTCCATTAGAGCTACTGCACAAGCACAAAATGGCTTTTGGGCACAAGAGAGCTGGAGAGGGGAGGACTCTCTTTGTTATCCTGTGTTTCTTAAAGGATATTGAACACATGCTATGCCACATTTTGTAGCTATATCCAGCCATGTCTATAAGGATTGCACTCCTCATCCACATCCCCCTCCCGAAGCTACTTGAGGGTCACAGCCCTCATTTCTAGGATAAGCTGGATGGAAATGTTTCTGTTTAAAACTGGAAAGGGTTTTATAGAGAGCAGCTCTATTCTGTGTAGGCAATTTCTGTAAGAAAACTTTCCTTTCCACAGAAAATTTATGTGGGAATTTTTTTAATAAAAACCAAACATTTGAAAACTCTCCCTTTCTCTAACAGAACACGTCACCTCCCCATGCTTCCTTGCAATGGGGATCTCCAGCCAGACTTCATTCCTCACGACGTGTAGTGGAGAGGTTTCCCTGTGATGCAGGACCTTCTCTTATAAAGGAATTTTCTGCACACACACCCCTTGCACCCTTTTTTCAAGACAAGCTCTGGTCCAAACTCACACCCACTGGAACCAAGTGGAACCACGCAGGCAGACTGCAGGCTTTGAATCAAATGCACAAAAACCACCTCACTCATTTTCCCCAGCTTTCTGGCTGCCTTCTGCTCTTTGTTTTCCAAACCAGGAGGAGGGAACCCCACAGCCTGTAGCTGTTACTTGCCTTTTCCTTTCCCCCTTCTCTGCTGAGGTCAGGAAATAAAAGCAGCCTGAAGGAGTGCTTGTCCATGCATCACAAAGTAGCCTGAGGCAAGGTGAGCCTCAGTGGCTCCTGCATGGTTGCCCACCCTTGATGCTCAAGCAGGACGAGCAGGACCCATCACAGCAGTCACTGCCGAGGCTCTGAAACAGATACCAGCACCATGACAAGCAAACTCAATCACATCACTTATGCAGCTTTTCTTCCTGCTCCAGCATCGGGAATGATCCTGGTAGGACACCTCCCAGGCAGCTCTGCGTCACAGATACGTTTTTCTTGTGCTGATTTTCCCTGTCCTCTTCAGGCAGTTTGAGAGATGCTGTTGCTGACTTTGCTGCTGTAAGGCATCCCAGAACCCAGGTTTTGTGGTTCTCTAAAATACAAGAACCGAATGTACATTTTTCAAGCTCAATACATCTTGCACTCAAGGACACAGACAACACTTTTCTACAGAAAGAAGGGAGAGTTAAAAAATATAAAGGCTAATGGTAACAGCTGAATATTATTTCCATGAGCCATTTTAAACCAGAACTAAATCTGTCTGCTTTAAACAAAAGGAGATAAGCAAGCATCTCTCCTGAAACTGATTATGCCTTTATTTATTGCTGCTGCATTGCTAGGGTGTGAGGCAAAGATGGGTGTAGCGGGGATTAGCCCTCGGTTGCCTGCACTGAGGCCGTCACTGCTGCTCGGTGCCGGAGGCGCAGGCAGAGACCGTGGGTACCTGTCCCGGAGAGCAGCCTGGAGGCACCTCAGCATCACCCACCGCAGAGCTCTGTCCTCTTCACTGTCAGAAATGACCCTTCTTGCTCTGCACTTACCATTAGTCTCTAGGGCAATTTTGACAGGGGCCAGGCTTACTGAGAAAGAGATAAAAGTGAAAAGGTCGCACCTCTGGGTCAGAGGCTAAAAGGCAGATAAAACACCCTGCCTGCAGAAGCAAAATCCAAGGGAAATCAAACCAGCTCCCAAGAAAGGGTAGCTTGTAGGCTGAACTCCAGTGGGAGGATGCAATTGCTCTTCTTTTAGCAACTCCTCTCCTTTTTTTTTTTTTTTTCCAACATGGGTTAACAAAATATATTTAAGCACAAAACAAAATAAACTCAAATGAAAAACGCAGCCTGCCTCCTCTCCAGTGGCTGATTTAATGGAGACTTTTTCTCTGCAGGGTCATCTTTTCATCTCTTACTGAGGGCAGAAGAAAAAAATATTTTTAAGCACAGGAAAGACAAAATTTGGTATTAAATGTCTTCCTTTAACCAAACAGAGGCACAGCTATTCTTCTGGCTGGCAACTTCGAGAGGTCTTGGGACAATAAATCAGAAAATGTCAGCTTTCAGTTAGGTGGGTTAATGAAGGGGATAGTGGCAAGTTGTGGGAGGGAAGAATAAACCATGAAAAGCGAAAACACGGATAATACAAAACATATGTAAATGAGGATCTAAGGAACCTCTTTAGTGTATTTAGCAAGAACCTATTAACATTTCTATAAGCAGAAAAGGCAGCTTTGAGGCATCCCAGCCAGAGTCAGCCAGATGCACACGCATGTGGACTTTTACATATTGAGCCACAGGCTAAGAGAGAAATTGTGTTCAGATCCCTTTGGATCTGCACAAAAGAAAACAAATGTTCAGGTCACTTCTCCCAGGGGAATGAGAGCAACAAGGGTGGCTGAGGTTTGCACGTGCGCGTGTGAAGCGAGATCCCACGGCAGCTCTGCAGAGATGAGCATGCCTGCACAGAACCTACAAATCTATGTTTGCACAGATGGCTCCAGTTTCTCCAACATTAACATTAGAAGATCAAACTTTTGCAGTTTCCCTTCTTTTGGTTCATATTTCTGCAGTGTGCTGGTACAAGCAGCTAATTTAGGAGGCATTGTATGAGAGATGGATGTTTTCTTGTGTTTACACAAGTGCCTAGTTTTACGTAGCCCACAATCTGTCCCTCTTCAGCTTTATGGCCATGGATCTGAGTCTCCCGTCCACCAAAAACTGTGAAGGTTTTGCCATTGACTTTGCTTGATTTCCAGCATTTCTCCCCTACTTCGTTTTTTCATTCAGCAGAGTTTTAAACCTTCAGACTTCTCTGCATAAGACCAACACAAGGAAGGAATGAGGAAATTCAGTTTTCAGCTTAACCAGGACAACTGCTGAGCCATTAGAGACTTGTGAGGGGTTTTGAGGCCCCAGAGCACTAGAGAAAGGTTGACATGCTATCTTGTGCAGAAATGGAAAATCTGGGGAGCAACACACCAGTTTAACCTCAGCAAGATACTTGAACACAGTATTAAGCAACTGCCTCACAGCAAATAGGAATAACTCTGATAAAAAGAACTGGTTAACTTGGATTTGTGAAGAATGAAGAATGTCAAACCACAGTCTCTTCCACCAAGAGAGAAAATGTTTTACTGTCTGGAAAACGATCCATGGGTTCAAGTTTGAGTTTAATAATGTGTTTTCTGACATTTCCCTTGACAAGAACATAAGTTTTAAACAACAGTTCTCCAAACTAGGTGCACCGTTGGCTGAAAAACACAGTCAGGTAATAACATTCAGGACATCACTGTCCAACTAGGAAGACAGACCTACCAGAGTGCTGCAGCTATGTCCCAGGCTTTTATGTACTAGCTTTTTCTTCTAACCTGACTGAGTGTGCCATTCACAGCTGCATCTAAAAGCAATGGTTTAAGCAAGAAATAAATAAAGCCATATTAGCCATCTCTGCTCCCTCCAGGTCTAAAGTTTGAGGTGATGAATCGCACTCCTGGCTTTTAAGGCATTTTCCATGCATCTACGCCGGGCTTCAGAGCAGAGCTGGCTCCCAGGTGCCCAGCTTCCAGCTGAGCATTTCACAACATATAGGTAGCCCTTAGGGTAGATACTGCCAGGCTGCGGAGAGCACACCTATGTTTCTCTGAACTCCTGTGACAGAGGAACTTGTTCTAGATCATAAGGAGGACTGTAAGAGATTAGGATGCAAATCTAGATCTCCCAATTCACAGGACATCCCCTAGCCATGGGACATGGAGGGAAAAAATATATCATTACAGATATGAAATAAAAAAAGCAAAAAGTATGCTTGTTAAAATATACTTTGCTGCACACTTCATTGCTTGAGGTTGTAAGAGAAGTTTTATTTTCCATGTGGTGAAACAGTCAATCATGCTTTTAACACATCTAGGATCAGCTAGCCAATAGAGCCGTACAGCCAAAACCTGGATATGAGTCTTGTCTCACAATGTTCAAAATCAGAATCGCAAGTAGAACTCCTAATCTAGTGGCTGATGACGCATCGTGTAAATCATTACATTAAACGATAAGTCCACTGGGATTCATTTTCAGCATATGGCTGATCATTAAACCTCTTTTAGGTCTTTTAAGGTTATTCTGAAGTTAAATCAATACTTAGCTTGTCTTTATTGTCCTTCATTGATGCATAGAAAGGACACAACCCATTTCTCAAACAAGGGGAATCCTCACTCTGGTTTTAACTAAAAACTCTTCATTCCAGTTTTTGGAATATTGGACTATTCCAGGAAAGCTCCTGAAATGAGTTCAGTGAACAGTTGCTCAACCCCCTCCTTCCCTCCCTGTTAATCTCGGGTGCTGACCTGGCCATTCATTCCGTGTTTGCAGTGGTGAGCTCTGCAAACCGAGTTTCCATGGCAGCCCTAATCCGTGAATAGGGCTGGCTCCATCGGTGGTCACTTAGGACAGGCTTTGTCCTCCTCGTGTCCTGTCGCTGGCTGAATCAGAAGACAGAAAACAAGCGCCTTCGGTAAACATGACCTAATGAGATCCCTGGCTCTGTGACGGGGGCCTGGAAAGGGAACATGTGGGGACACCCGCCTCTTCTGGGATTTTCCACTGAGGTCTCCCAATGGTTTCCTGCCTGGTTTTATAGACTGTTTTATTTAAGCTGCATTTCTAGTCACTTTTTAAGAATTAAAATTTAGGTACAGATATAACTGAATGAGCATGGCAAAACCATGGTCTGGCTTAGCAAGAGCTGTGTCCAACACTCTCTCCATTCTGCAGGTGCCAGGTTGTCCTCTCCCCACCATCCTGGCTGACCCCCTCCGTGACTGCAGGACCCCCACGGCATCGAGCAGGGACTGAGGGGTCTCTGCGCGGCTCCTGCAGGGCTGAGAGCAGAGCCCTGCGCTTCCAGCCTGTTCCTCCTTTGGGTGTTGAACAACAGCATGCTGGTCCCCTGCTACAAACCCTTCCCCAGTCGGTGCTAGGAGCTGCCTGGAGGGCTTCTGCAAATGAATTGAACAAAAATTAAACTCTACAAGTTCCTCAAATAGTGCATAACTTCTTTCATTTTATGCTGAATAATCACAGTCAATTCATCTGGGCATTAACATGATTGCTTGCGAAACTGTCTAAGAGGACGACAGCCAAACATTTCCAGAAGATTAGGCTTTTCAAGCTGCTAAGACATTAGGAAAAAATGATACCATGTAAAAATGCCTGAAATACATCGAAGCAGACAAGCTGTGTACTTTGAGCATATGTTCTATACATTCTTTAAAGTATAACTTTTACTCGGTTCCTCCAAGCTTTTTTTTTCCTTTGCTCTGGGGCATGAAAGTCTTGCTATCCATCTTCTTTTTAACTCATTACGTGAGGCACAGCCCCAAAGGTAAACGTGCTGGGCACCATGTACACGCATCTGGCCTTTATGCACTGTCAGTCACTTCTGCAGTGTTGGATGGGACTCAGCCTGTTGTTTAACGTCTGATTGCAACTGTTTGCCCTAACGTAACACAGAACAGTTGTCACAAAAATGCTGATCATTATCTCCACATACTGCAAATACATTTCAGAGAATACAGAGGGCTGAGTCACGTAGTCCTTATTTTGGGAAAACTCCCACTGCCTCCACATAGCTGATGTTTTACCCACAATTAGCAGCTACAGTCGATGTATTTATAAGAATTCCTCTGAAATCGAAAACACAGGCAGACTAATGGGATATAAAAGAAAGAGAAAGGAAGTGACTTTGGCCATGGCATGCTTCCACCCCATGCAGCCGAGGCTGGACAGCTAAGGGACCCCTGGCCCAACGCCCTGTCAATTACCTTAATCCCAACCCAAAGAGGCATGATACTAAACACTCCACAAAAATGCTTCCAACCATTGCCATGGGAAAAAGGAAAAGCATTAACCCTGCCTTCCCGGACACGGCTTTAGTAACGGACACATTGCATTTTACATGGAGAACCACATGGACATAAAAGACATACCCTCCAGTGAAAAACTTGCACAACCTCTCAGAATGAACAGAATTAATTGTAGGGAATAACTACAGTTCTAAACAAGAATATTTATGACATTACATAAACACCATTAAAACAAACTGAAGAGCAATAATTTTTAGAAAGAGGAAAGGAGGAAGTGAGGCGGGGGGGACGAAAACCAATCAAAGTTTATAGTTGAAAAGATAAAAGTTTGCCTGTGTCAATCATCTTGGAAACTGTTGCTTCAGCCATCACTTGTCCCTTGTTTACTTCCCTTAATAAAACAGGGAAAGAATTTTGTTTATAAAGTTAGCCAATATTGGGAGTTTAAAGCATTTTTCTTAAAAAAGATCTTTCAAAAGCAAGAAGAAATGTGGAAAATTTCTTTCCAAAATGTTTTAACTTTTCAAGAAAAAAACATTTCAAGTCATTATCATCCCAGCAACCCTCTTTTCTTCCTCCCTCCCTTTTTTCCCTTTTTCCCGAGGCAGGGAAGGATGAAGGGATGAGGGAGTTTTCCTCCCTTGTTACTGAATGAAAAAAATAACACAACTGTATTTTTTAAATCAAAACAAAATGAAAAGAGTTGCAAAGAAAAGCATTTGGGGATTTTCTTTTGCAATATACTTTCCTAACCAATTCTAATTATTAGAGCTGGGGCAAAAGTTTTCTATGCCTTTTACACTCCAAATTTTATTTGGGCAGTAAGTGGGGGGACTTTTACCAACCCAGAAATGGCCTGGCAGTTCCTCTTCAGGAGAGATGCTCTTCACTCCCTTGGGTTTGGGTTAGACAGGTTGCCGGTGGAAGCAGTGCGTGCATATGCCACAGGCAGGTGGAAGTGGTTTAGAATTGTTCCATGTAAAGAAAGTTTTTTGGTCAAAATGCTGTTTGTTTAATTTTCTGTTCAGACTTAGGCATATTCCAGCATCAGGAAAAGGATGAGAACTGACAGAACCGGGAGCCAGAAAACACATTTATCTGCTTTAAAATTCCCTCTTTCAAGACCTGGGTTCTGGGAAGTGCAGCCCAACCTTCTCCTGTACGGACCACTGGCCCGAAAATGGATACGGGGCTTTCGTGACTCAGGCAGAGAGCCGGGATCTCGGCAGGCTCGCGGGTGGCTGTGATGAGATGTCTGTGGACATTTCATGGGCTGGACTTCAACAGGAGGGAGCTGCTAGACAGGGACCTGCGTTTGAAAGCTGGGTGCACCTTTGCCAAGGGCAGCAGAAATTTTTAGAGGTGGAGTACCATGGCTTAACAGTGCTACATCCCTCTGGACCAGCGTAAAAATGCTCTCAGCTGGCCGTGAGCTGTGGGATCAATATCAAGCCTGTGATTTGTACACAAATACTGCAATCTAATTGATACACATGGGCAGCAGATATGCTTTTTCAAATCAGCTGTGATTACTAGGATCCCTCACAGGACTCAATAAACAATGTCTGGCTTCGGGGCTGCAGAACACACACACGGCTACGCAAACCTCCCAAACAATTTTCCACTCTGCCACCCAGGCTCCATCAGCCAAAAGCTTGTAAAAGAGCATGCGACAACACGAACAGCTTGGGTTTAGCTGTACAAAACCTCATCTAGCCCAGTGCAGTCTGCATCCAATTCCCCGTCTGCCGTAGCAAAATGTTTCACTTCCCAGATTTATCCTTCAGTACCCTTAGAAACAAGAAGAGATGCACTTTCCCTCCCTTACCCAGGCACGCTCCATCCTCCCCTCCATCTCCTCAGAGCTTGAGCCTCACCTCCAAGCGTGGCTGGTCAGATGGCAAATCCCATGTTGCCCCTTCCTTCTCCGTCTTCCCTGGTGCCAGGCACTTCCCCACTACCCTGATTTACTCGTTGAGGTGTTGGGGAGAGTTTGCCCCGCCAACTTCAGGAGTCAGGCAGCATTTCCTGAACCAGAATGATGGTTTAAGTGAGGTCCTTCCACTGACCTCCCCGTGACACTGTGCTCATGAATAACCAGGTCTGTCGCTGCCCCTCATGCTTAATTTTCTCTGAGGAAATCTTCTGTTAAGGGGCAACAGTTTTCCATTTCAGTGTACAGCACTACCCAGCTGCTTGTTATTTCACTTGGCTGAGCCTGACAAGCTAATGGTATGTTTGATTTGCACTACCAGTTCCTGCTAGAGACATCATAACTTTTATTACAGACGTGGTTCTTGTTAGAGACTCAGTTGTCCACAGAAGGAAAAAAAAAAAAGCACATTTATTTCAGTCAACTTACTGGTTAACTCATTATTTGCAAGCGCAGTGCCGGCATCTAGCACACAATCTGCTGTATTTCTTCTTAGCTTATTTCACTGTTGTTTGTGTGGCAAACGGAGAAATCATTCTAACTTTCTTTTGATATGCATTCCCTTTACTGTCCTAAATCCTCTGAGGATGATCACGTTTCTGATTGCTAGAACATTTGCTGTAAACTTTCTTAGACACTGCAGCTGAACTCAGATCAGCAGTTGCCATGGGGAAAAAAAAAATGGGTGCAGAGAGAGGATAAGCAAGAATACATTTAATTGGACATAGCTCAGCATAAATTTTCTGCCTTGGTTTTCTTGCTCAGTGTTGATAAAGATATCAGAGTGTCTAAGGAACTTAAACATCTGCATTATTCTTACACTGCCAGAAGTACTGCATGTGCCATGTAAAACTAATGCACTACACTTTGCAAGAATAAAGCAGCAAACCAAAAGGACTAAACTGCCACAGTCCTGCTTGTCTGCAAAACAGAGAATGGATATTTTAATGAGGAGACCACTTGGATTATGAAATCTGTTTCCCCATAACATCTTGCAATCCTTTCCTCCTTTCTGTATAGATCACCCACTCAGGACAGGACAGTACCCTCCAAATGTACCATGACACTGATTTGGAGCACCCTGATAGTTGTGTCTGTGTATCTCACACTCAGCAACGCAGACAGCAGGATCCCAAAAATAAGAGTGCTTATGAAAATTTGGCTGCACTCCCACTCCATCTCAGTTTAGGCACCAGTAAAAAGGGGATGGTATTTGTGCACATCGCCACATTGCAGCCCTGTGTAAAATACGCTTGATTAAAACACAACATATACAAGCAAAAATTAAGTAGGCTCATGCTGTTCACTTTTCCTCAGAGTCAGAGTAGGTTTGTCACAGGCAGGCTGCCAGTGCGAGATACCCATTTGCAGCGTTATCAGGCACGGTTAGTTTCTCATGCAGAATTTTCTCTAATAAAGGCCCTTTAAAGCTCCTGAACTCTTGATCCTCAAAACAGCCAGTCTGGGGAGCGTTTCTTCCAGTCTTTGAAGTCGTAGCACTCATAAAGCTGACCAGCGCTGTTTGTGGGTTTGTTTTCTTTCCATATCTCTCCTTTTCCTTTAAGACCAGACAGAAGATGACATTATTAGCAGGCTGCTCACAAGCACCTAGTAGTTTAGGGGCAGGCTTTTTATTTCTGCTTTCAAGCAGAGATGAAAGATTGTAAAAACCTTTCTTTTATTTTTTTTTTTCCTTAGGGAATTACAGCTCACAAAAGTTCTTATAACTCCTTACAGCAGCTATTTTACTACTCAGGGAGGATATTTACTAGGTCACTTTCTTCCTGCAGCAGGCCTCAGTGTTAATAAACGGTGTCTGTGAGTTACTTTATGCTCTTGGTGCTTTATTTTGATCTAGCTGTGTGTTTAAGGAGCTAAAGAGAGTGTGTCTTGATGAACTACTTACACCAGAGTTTCCTCTAGGCCAAAATGTAGAGAGGGTTTTCTTCTGGCTTTTTGTGTTTGTTTGTGTTTTTTAAAAAGTTTTTGTAGGTACATTGAAATCTGAAAAATGGGGCGAGCTGCCAAGGTTGCTCTGCGAGTCTGTTAGCTTCTGCTCACTCAGCATTAACATCTGTCTTCACTAAAGCGTTACTGGACCCCCGGTACGCTACGCGGAGCAAGCTCCAGAGGCGCTTATGGAAAGCAGAGCTCAGGGAGGGGGAACCCACATCCCCCAAGCCCCCAGCTAGTAGCACTTTTTCGGTGAAATTAAGGCACAGCTTTACTCCAGGAGGCTCTGTCCCAGATCAGCCTGCCAGTGAGCCTTAATATCGAAGACAACCACGGGAGAGATCCAGGGAGATTGTGCCAAGAGGAACCTGTACCTGCATTCTCTCTCTCAGCCTTTTGTCCCATTCAGAAGGTGACATAAAATACAGCAAAGATTTTTTTTTTTCTCTTTCCAAACAAGCAGTCAGATGATTTTAGTGTACAGTTGAATCTCAAAGTGCAATATCCCCGGAGGCCAGTTACCCCTAAGCCCTCGAACGAGGCACGGTCGTTACAACACCAAGCTCTGCACTAACACACCCAAAGCAAGGCAGTGCCACATGCCTCCCTGCTGAGGTTGCACAATATCTTTGTACCTAGTTAACATCTATGTGTCCATCCTACAAAGAAACCAATTCTGTGTATACGTCAAGTACATGAGTCTTACCCAGCCCCTTCCAGGTTCTATCAAGGTGGGGGGGGGGGTCAAATAAGCCCCCCATAGCAGCTGGTTTGATGTCTTACATGGGACTTGGGTGCACTCACGTAGGCTGTGCTCGTAGGTAACAGCCAGCAAGTTAGTGAATTCAGGATCACATCCTTGAGGTGAGAGCAGCATCCTGCTCTGCAATGCGTGCAAAACCAAGGAAGCTACCGCACGTGGTAAACAGCTTCGTCTTCAGCGTATGCACCATCCCATTTTACAAAGTAAGGTCCAGCTTTCCATGAGCTGACAAATTTCCAGGTTTTTCTTTGTGCACTGTGTGCTTACATGCCCGCCGTACAATCAGCAGTGCCTGGATTTGTGGATTTATTGGCTGTGACCAGACACGGGCTAAGTAAGTAAACAGATTAATATGTATTAACATACTGCATTCGTTCAAAGTTCAGAACTTGTGCGCACATGTGAAGGTGGTATTTATCCATGGTTCTTACCGAGGGAGCTGATTAAAAACAGGATCGTGCAAAGTAAGCAGTGCAGTAAAAAGATGGCATTAAAACATTTTTTTACCTGAAATATCCGGAATAATGGTTAGCTGATTTAATGGCTCATCAGACTATAGCTCTCACATAATCTTCAAGGGTTTGGTGGTTTTATGTTGCAACTTGTAGCTGATGCTGCAAGAAGTGAGAGTTCTTATGAAATTATTTCTGTATTGTTACCCATAAAAACCATCCCTAAGAGAAGTCATAGTGCCTTGTCTACAAAAGGCAAAGGAAGAGAAAGGACAGGCGGATATCGGTCACCTAATGAAAAAAAGATCTCAAAACAGAGACGGGACTTATTATTATAGCACCTTTTTTTTTAAGTTTTTGGTGTGTAGTGTTGAAACCTTTGGGTATTTTCTGTGTAAATATGGTGGGACAGTAAGTTAACTAAACTTCCATTTTATAATAGCAATAAAAAGCTCCGGGTGTGTGTTAACACCATCAGACCTGCGGGTGTTAAGTACAGCAGTGTGAGCTACCACCTCACCCCCCTCCCAGCAAGGCTGATCAAACCCCTCGGCCGGGCTCCCTGCAGGGAACCTGCGCTCGCAGCCCGGTTTGCAGAGCAGCACGGGGATGCATTGCCAAGGCTGAAGTGGAGGAGTTCATTAGTGTTCACTCCAAAGAAAACGTCACTTTCTGTTACATAATTTTTAATCCGAAACCTAGGATTAATCAGGAATGCAATGTTTTTTTACAGGAGAGGATATCCTGGGAGGTTCGCATCACAGCGGGTGCCTGGCCCTCAGCTCTTAGTCTGGGGAAGAGGTGCCTTGCAGGCTGCCCACCATGAGCCATCACTGAAACCTTGATGCTGAGAGAGAAGAATCAATCTTCATCGGGAAAGTGATGAAAAGAAATTTCTTGTTGAAAATGTTTGTGAGGAGGTTTTTCCAGCAGCCACTCAGCTGCTGTCCCATGGAGGAGGCCAGGCAAAAGCGGGATGATCAGAGGTGCCACCAGCCCACGTGCTCTGGGATGTGATGATCAAATTTGTCACTTCAGATCTAAAAAAAACCCACCAGCCACTTGTTTCAGTGCCTAAACAGCAGTTCAGATCACTTGATAATTTAGTGCTTAGGCTTGTACTAGGTGTGCTATGTGACACTCGCTTTTCAAGGAGCTGTGGTTAGGCTGTCACTGTCCCCAACAAGCAGCTTCTCAACTGGACAGAGTCTCTTGCAGAATGGAAATCCTCACCGTTAACACAGGCATTTTAAGCAAAGCATTTGCAGACCTTTTTCTGCTTCTGTTCTCAGCCCAGACCAAACTTTTCATCTCTTTTATGAGATTTAGGCCTGAAATTTTAAGCCAGATTAATGATTTAGGATATTTACTGTCAGGTCTCCTAAAGAGCAGGAACCTAGTGTCCTTTATTTCTCTCAGCCCAGGTCTGACCTGGCCATGGCTTTTCCATACCGTATGTATCTTTACAAGCTAGAGGGTAACCAGTGTCTCTTTCTCGCTTACAGCCCCCAAAAGCACCTATTACTACAACATACAACCAAGTCAACAAAGAGATGGAGGAAAACACATCTCAAATTGCCTCGAGCACTTCCCTGCGATCTGAGAGGACCTGAAACCAGGTGAGAATTTAAAAGCAGGTCTCCCTTTCCCAGTACAGCCAGATACAGTACAGAGCAGCAGGCAGGCAGCCCGGTCTTGGGCATTGTGCCCTGTGCTGTTTGCCATGCAAAGTCTGAGACACCAAGCATGCCACGAGCCTGCCAGCTGGCTCACGCTTCACAAGCAAGATAAGGCAGTGGCCAGGTAGGCAAAGGCTTATCTGGACCTCCCTGCAGCCTAGTGATGTCTGGATCGGGGTGGCGCGCCAGAGGAAATGGAGATGCTGTGGGGGCTTTAGGCATCTACAGGACTGGACAAAGTTGAAAGTGAGTTTTCTAGGATCTGACTGTTGAGTTGAAGCGCTTGAGGTGGAGCTCTGGTGTTCATGGTGGATCTACCAAGCCCAAATCTTAGACTAGAGAAAATGCAGGTCAACGTAGCTTCTGACTGAAGTATCGTCTGGAATTATCATGCAGAGTTTTGTTGTGACTCCATAAATAGCCTGTGACACCACTAGCACTGCTTGTCTGTCTTTTCCAATTAAGCACTTAAGAGTTTCCCAAGGTAAATATTAATACTTCAGAAAGGAAATACTAACATGCACAAAATCCTTTCCAACCTTTCTGCTTAAATAGCTATCATTTTTTAGTGAGGTCACAGCATCCAGTTTTCTATAATAAAAAATAAGCAGGATAAGTAGTTTTACTCCTGTCAAAACTTGAATGCAATTTTATGTTTTACTTTGACTTACCCTATAAATATTTTTACTACAACATTCAAAGTTTATGAGATCTCTAAGACTTGTAAAGAGGTTGAGTAACTGGAAACCAAAGACTAATACCTACCACAGGGACCTAGGGTTTTTTCTTAAGCAAGCCATTTATTAATATTAACAAAGGGTATTTTACTGATGATCTGTTTACAAAACTGAATATTATTTTACCTTTCCATTCCAGTGTAAACAAATCAATGAGGAGGGACAAATAAAGACCAGCACCACAATGCCTGACAGTGTTGTTTGAGGGATCTTTTCTCAGGTTACATTTTTCTGACATTATCCCTTGAGCTGAGCTTCTGCAGTTGAATCGCTGCTGAGCCCAAGTGCAGCTCGGGAGCTGCAAATCACAGTCTCCCTGAACCAGAGGAAAGAACAAAGTTAGCTATTTGTTGTGGATGCCTTTGACAAGCTGTGTCCTTTTTCCTGTTCGTGAGTCACTCACCAGGAGACTTTATCTTTTCTAATGAGTTTACTATCTATAATTATAGTTGCAACAGTTATCCGCCCATATAAGAAAATGTTACCGTGCCTGAACATGACCAGAAGGAGCTGTGTCACAGGCCAGGAGGTAAGAGTTGATCTGCCTGCACCCACCGTGGCCACAGGAGAACATGCAGGTTTCGGCTCATCTGCTGGCACAGCTGAGGAGAGCTCTGTGTCACTGCTTATTTGCTAGTCGCTATTTTATTTCTGCTCCCAAACCATGATTTACTGACTGAAGATTAACTATTCCAAAAAGTTTGCGTAAGCAGGCAACCCAGCCTTTTGTGCAAACATTTGTGGATAGCCATTAAACAAGTAACTTGGGCCCAGCTGAGCAAGGAGCCAAAATATTCAGACTTCAGCTAAGTCCAGACGAGCAGAGCCTGCCACCTTCGGCCGTCCTCTCTCTGGCTATCCTATCTCCTGACTGCCTTCAGACCCTTGGGAAGCCCACCATGCAACTGCAATCCTGAGGACAGCTGCTCACCCAGAACCACAGCTGCTCCAGACTCTATTTCTAATCCTCCTTTCTTTACAGATTAAGGAATTAAACATAAATAGGGATTAAACCTTTCCCAGCCATAAAACTCAGCACTGGATTCATTCACACAGTTGTAGCTCCCTACCTACCCATGTAGCTCCCGGGTAGATGAGGAGCTAAATCTGATCAAACACTTAAAAAAGAAGACAAGGTTCTTAACCAACCAAAGAACAGAAAAAAAATCCAAACTACATCCCTTTATATACATGTATGTATGTATGTATGTATGCAGTCAATTCCTTATGCAGGCGTATGCATTTGGGTTTTGTTACCGTCCTCTGTTATGCATCTTCTCAGCTGGTGGATTCCTTCATCTGTACACAAGCCATACATCTCAGAGCTCCACTTGCATACACTGCTGCATGTTCAGTTTATGCTGTTCATGCATAAATAATGTATGTGGACATTTCCTGATCTGGACGGCCTCTCAGTAGAACACCACTAGTACCTTGTGTAGATCTGTGTTGGCCCTTTAACGGACTACAGACATCCAACTTAATCTGAAATCCAGCTGCTTATCAGTCACTACCTAAGGACCTCAGCTGCACAGCAACCATAGCCAGGCTTCCTATTTTTCAGGCTGGATAGCACTGCATTAGTTTATAGATGCTGTTTGGGAAAAAGGAGAACTGGAAGGAATTGCAAGGGATTGCACCACTTGTGCAGTGCCCAGATCAAGTGAAAGCAGAGCTTCCATGACTGACATGGCTCAAATCTCCTTATAAAACTGCCCAGTGTTGGGATTTTGCCACTCTGTCCCAGTGTTTTGCCACCCAGATTACAGGAGAGAGATTCTCATTGTTCAACTTCTCATTGCTAAAGCTTGTTGTGTCTTTTACTCAAGGATCATGTGAACCCAAGGCCTGCCCTTTCAACCTTGGGAGCATAGATAAGAAATAGAAAGTAGGCTCTAATATTGTAAAATGAAAGAGAAGATTAAAATTGTGTATTTTAATAGACAAAAATCATGTTGTTTCAATACACACTGGATGTGTTTCAGTGGCAGTCAGTGGGAAAGGACAGCCAGAACCACTCCGGAATGGGCTTTGCCACCAAGGAAGGTGTGTGTGATTCAGCCTTTGTGCCATGCTCTGATCTGCTCGGCGCAAATGCCATGACTGTGGCAAGGGTAATGATTAATATGAACAAGCACGGTGATGCCTGCATGTTTGTGGACATGCAGGTGAGTAGACTTTGGCAGCAGCTGCCTGGAGATTTTGATTACAGGGCAAACTGAGGAGCCAGAGAAGGAAAGTGAGCAGACCTTGATTTGGAGTGGTATTTCCCTGTGTGGCTTCTCATCCTAAGTCTCTAGCAGGGACAAGATCCTGAGCTCTCTGGATGTGCCAGTCTTTCTCCAGCAGCTGTACAGGGATAGTTTAGACCAACTGCTTTGAAAATAGATGGAGTCAGAGAAAATTGTCTCAGCCATTGATAAAATGCTAATTTTCTTCCTTCCTTTTGAGGTGGCAATTACCCTTTTCTTCTGAGGTTTGCTTCAGGACAGGAGGAAGCTTTGAAAACACTTCCCATCTTGTATAATCCTTGACATGGGAGCAAAGCACTTTGTTGTTAGGTGGCAGCATTCAGCCAGCAAGCAATTGCCCTCACCACACTTCCCAGCTGTCCTCCTGCTCTCGCAGTGTCAGCCCAGTGCAGACCTTTGGCACACGACAATGGTTTGGACTCCAAAAGGCAATGAGAAGGTGAGAAGAGGAGCGATATTGCTACTGAGCTGGGTGGTGTGAGCTGGGGCTCAAAGGGTAGTCCCTGGTGAGGGACCATGTCAAACTAGAATGCTGTTGTTGCATTACACTTTCATCTGGTACCTTCAAATCAGCATAAAAACACACTATAAAACTAATAGGATTCTGTGGTAATTGTTCTGCTACAATAAACATGCCTGACATGAAACGCAGTGAACTTTCTGGCTTCTCTGGTGCCCATTTCTTGAAGGGGATCATAACAGGGTGAGAGAAAGAACAGGAAATAACTCCGGAAAGAAAATTATCAAGATTATCTGGGTGACCGATGATTATGGGATTTGATATCACAGGGAAATTAACATTTTAAGGATTGGCCAAGCAGAAAAAGAAAAGCTCTCAGCTCTTTCCAAAATAAGCAAGCATTGCAGTGCACATCTCTCGCTGCAGTTGGATGACAGTGCAGGGCATATTTATTACTGCTCCTGTTTGTAGGCTGCCTGGGGTTTGCAGGCTGGTCCCCAGATCTCAGGTACTTCCCCACCACGTTCTTCTTCCTTGACTCACAGTCAGCAGCGCCCTTTCTACCAACTGCCCGGAGGTGCGCACTAGGATTTTGGTGACTCTCCTGCAGACAGGACTGAACTTGCCAGTTTGGAAGAGGATAACCAACTCCAGTCTCTCCAAAGATGTCCATGTAGAGTTATTGTGTTGGCTGTGAATTCACTATTTTTTTCTGGTTTTACAAAGGAGCATTCTCTGGCTGCTGGCCACCATTTAAACAGAGATGACTTCTGGTCAAGATGACCAAGAAGCAGTGGAGGGTATGCAGGTACAAAGAGAATCTGACAGGTATGAAGCAACGTGGTGAAGCAAGAGTGGGAGATCTGCCAAAATAAAAATAGCAATGTGCCCATAAACTGAAAACAAATGTATTCCCTGCAAAGTGGAGCTACTCATGGTCATGAAGGTTTGTTGACTGCAAAGTAGACCCATATATCACTAGAATAAGAAATTTTGTTTTGAGGCAACTTGTACACACTGTCTTCAGTTTATCCAGTGTGGTGCTACTGGTTAGACCGGCTGTCAGGACCTCCTTGTCCTTTGTACAGGGTCACTGAGTTTGTCCTGAACCTACTGACTTTCCTCTCTTTAGAGTGTATTTTTAGAAGTCAGAAGCATGCCTGGTTTTCTCTGCATTTTAAATCCAAAAGACGATTTGCCTCAAACATTCCAAAAAGAAAAAATAAATCTCCTGTGGCTTCACATTACATATGAAGTGTTTCAAGCCTAACATAGATTTGGGGTTTTATGTTTGGTGGCAAAGTTAGAAAGTATTTCAGTTCAGATTTAGAATACAGTGCTCCCTATAACCTCAACCCCAAACTCCGCAACTCCAAGTTTAGTTTATGGACTCTATCCATAGAATGAGCTAAATACCTAGCTGTTGCCTAAGTACTACTTTAGGCGGCAAAGTCCAAAATTTAGATTCTCAAAGCCCTCACTCAGCACCACATAAGTATCCAAAAGTACTCTGCATGCATAAGTATAAATTTTCTGGGCACGCATTTCTGAGCAACCCAGTTTCTGCTTCTCAGATTGTGCCCGTCATATACAGCTAACCCTTTCCCTGAGGGAGGCTTTGGATGCCATATTTCCTTCCCCTGTCACCCAAAGACCTTAACTGGCATTCTCAAGAGTCAAATACTGTCTTGGTCTATTTAGTCCAAATCAGCTATCCATAAGAGAGGTCTACCCAGGAAAAGTTTCTGAGCATTTTCCCAGAAAGTGTCTGAAATGGGTTCAAGTCCCCTCAGGATGCTTTGGGGTTTGAGCCAAGGTGTCTGGCACAGCTGGCGAGTGCTGACACAACTGGACAGCCAGCACCAAGGAGGCAGGGAGGAGATGGGAGGTAACGGTGGGGAAGGAAAGGATAAAGCAGTATTCCCTCTGCTTCTTACAACATTTCTGTTTGTTGCCACTGGCCTTTCTGCATCACTGCACCATATTCTGAGACATCTTACAGTACAGACATTGTAACCTAGTGAGGAAGGAACAACCTGGATTCACCTGAAGAAGGATCTCTGAGCTGGAGTAGAGGAAGTGAAAAGAGATTCCTTTGTATTCCAGTATAAAAAGTGTTCAAGATTCAAGAAAAAGAAAATCATGTAGATATGTTTATTATTTTGCTTACATCTGCATATTTCTTGTGCTACCAAACCATTAACATTTATTTAATTTCATAGCTTTTAGAGTTTCCATGGATCCCTTTCACTGTCCTTATCTGTCTTTGTTCAGCAAAGCAGCAGCTTCTGAATTTAGATTGTCCGTAAGGCTGATGCTCCATCAAAGGGGATGTTTAAGCTACTATCTTTACTGAGAAAGAGGAAAGTAAAGCCAAAATACAAATGTATAGCTTTAGAGAGCTCTTTCTACCAGGCTGGACATTAGCTATATGCACAGTCTATCATGCTTTCCCTGCCCAACAGGTAGCAGCGCTGCCTCCTCTCTGGCACATTTCCAAGTCGTAGGAAGTCTAGTGCTAGTTTACAGAATTGAGATTTTTTTTACCCAGCTGCCTAAGGTCTTCAGGTCTCATACTAATGCCTGCAGAGAGTAAGACACCAGTTTGAAGCCAGAGGCAAAAAAGGTTAGTACTAGAATTATAATAATATTCGCTGAACTCCTCTCAGAGTCAAAAAGTAATCTATTAGGGTGTATTCCTGCCAAGTTTTTAGTATTCGTATAACTCAGGCATAGTCTCCAACAGCAAATAGAATAATAGTATCCAGAACACAAGCTTGGCTTCCATTTCCCATTGACATTCAATAAAGGTCAAGTCTTGCTTCCCCTGAATTCAATGTGAAAATCCTAATTAACTTCAATAGAAAGCAGAATTGGCCCCAAAGAGTTAACAGTAGTAGGATATAAAACAGAAACAAAGCAAACTCTTAATAAAAAAATTATGGCGTGCAGCTAAGAGCAATCTCTTTGGGGTTGTACAGTTCAAAATAGGAGCAGAAATTCAGCCTCTAACATTCATTGATATCATTTGAGATGTAAAATTTGTGATCTTTTCAGTGCCAGAGACAACACGTTCCAGTATGCATAACATTTTACTTACTTATCTTCTATGAGTTGCAGGGCACAATGTTTTTCACTGTTTAGAAATAACTCAGCTCTGAGTCACCACTGAAAAACCCTGTTCTAAATTGGTTTTCTCCAACGAACCTGGACTGTCTCACTTAATTTGGAAAGTCCAAAGAAACCACAAAACCAGCTTTACAGCCCGTAGTCCGTGTCTGCTGTCCTACAGCTATCTCACATGGCGTGGGAGGAAAGAGCAGGTCAAGGCAATGCAAGGGTGAGGGTACTCCGGGGATCCCCAGTCTGATGGAGACGACTGCACCGCACGGGGCAAGGGGGCTGGAACAGAACCATGCTTTCAAAGCCATCACCATCATTCCCACCTCCCGCTAAGCAGCAGCACATTTCCAGACTGAAACCCTTGTCATTGATTTCAAGGCAGTCAGACTCCCACTGACTTTCAAAAAGCTCTTACTTTATCTCCCACCGTGCCTGTGCTCAGCACCGCAATGTAACACGTTATCAAGCAGGCACTGACAATGAGTGGGAGGGTTTGGGATGCAAAGCTGGGTTTCCTGGATGCTTCATAGCCTAGTCCTTCAGCTAAAGGATGACCACACAGGCTTGATTCTAATAAAGGTCTGCACAACTTTATTATGCTTCTTAATCTAAGGTATACATGCAAAGGCTTGGCCACAAACTACACAATTCATGTTCTTTTAATGGAGGGTATTTCTATCAGTACAGGCAAATATTTTTTTCCATCAGCTTGTTCACGCTGTAACTTTTGTGCCCACTAATCTGGAAATCTGTGGTTTCAGATTTCACACCTTCACCTGCATTATCAAGGCTTAGAAGCAAGGGAGTAATTTAACTTGCATTTGAGTTGTCAAGGCTGCGGGAACAGCTGTGCTCCAGTTCTTCGCTTTGCACCTTGATGCTGAAGCAGACGGTACAGCTCCCGTGGGCCCCGGTCCTGTGCCACTACCTTTGCAGGCAGAAGGACTGGAAAGCATTGCAGGGAAAGCTTTGTACTAGTGCTGCCTCCTGCGAGTCTTTAGGAACCTGAGCAAGTTGAGCACTTGCTAAGGCATAACTGAGACCAGGCAGAGGTTCCTTGCACCACATTCTCCGTGAAAGCTCCTGCAAAGTCCTGGGGTACAAGAAACTTTCCTGTCCATCATTTTACTTTAACTCTCTCAAACCAAAGAATTTCTTCTTAGTGCTCCAAATGTGGAGCTACCAGTCAGACTGAGAACTGTAAATCCTTAATTTATTACTGCTCAATGGGAAAAGAGCATCAAATACAATATTTGAGGGGGGAGCTAGGAGGGAAGAAAAGAAAGACATCCTAACTAATTTGCACCAAGGTGAATCCAATTCACTTTGACAGGTTTCTGAACTCAGAAGTTTGTATAGCATAACTGTAAATAATATACCAATAAAGGTGAAATATCAGGTCATGTCTGTCCCACCTGAAATTTTTATTTTAAATAAACATTGTCTAAAATTTCAAAGAGATTTACAAATCTCATTTGACAACCAAGTGGGCCATAGAGTTACTGGAGAACTTAAGCAAGTGAAAGTGAAGGTATTTGCATGTGCTTTTAAGAGCTAGAGATGTATGATTGGTCTCCCTCTATTTGGGCAGTGATTAAAACATTGTACCATTGCTTCTTTTAGCACTTCACAAGCTTTACTTCTTGTTGAGAATAAGATTTTCTTGCACGACGATCATTGAATTCTTTGGCTTTTTTTCAGACTGACAAGCCCTTTGAAGGAAATTTTAAAGTTTTTGAACTTTTCAATTAATAATTTATACTTTCCCTTAATAAAAGACATATTCAATGCTGAAGTTAAATAAAAACTTTTATTGTGAGAACAATGCATAGCTTTAATAATTTTCAGCAGATCTAATAAACCTTCATGAACTAAGAAAGCAGCTCTGACAATGCCAGCTTGCACTGTCTCAAATCCTAGCTTAGAGTGAATTAAAACTTCTGAAAATTATGTTCTATTGAGCACCAACAGAAAGGTTTTGTACCACTTCACTGTGGAGCATAGCTAAAATCATCTAGTAAATTTGTGCTACATCAAATTCTCTTCTTTCTTTCACTACCCCTACAGTAAAAGAGTTTTTTCTTCAGTAAGTGGCCTCTTGTCTGTCACTGGGCACCACTGGAAATAGCCCGGGTCCATCTTCTTCGTTCTCTCCCTTCAGACATTTGTATCCATGAGTAAGATCACCCTGAGCCTTCTCTTCTCTGGGCTGAACAGTCCCAGCTCTCAGTCTCTCCTCATATGTCAGATGCTCCAGTCCCTTAATCATATTCATGGCCCTTCACTGGACTCTCTCCAGTGTGTCCATATCTGACTTGTACTGGGGAACCCAGAACTGGACATAGTACTCCAGATGTGTCTCACCAGGGCTGGGGAGAGAGGAAGGATAACATTTCCTGACCTGCTATTGATGCGCTTCCTAATGCAGCCCAGAATACCGTTAGCCACCTTTGCTACAAGGTCAGTCTGGTGGTTCATGTTCAACTTCGCATCCACCAGAACTCCCAGGTCCTCTTCTACAGAGCTGATTTCAAGCTGGTTGGCCACCATCCTGCCCTGGTACATAGGGTTATTCCTGCCCAGATAAAGAACTTGACACTTCCATTTGTCAAACTTCATGAGGTTCATAGAATCATAGAATGGTTTGGGTTGGAAAGGACCTTAAAGACCATCTAGTTCCAGCCCCCCTGCCATGGGCAGGGATGCCCTCCACTAGACCAAGTTGCCCAAAGCCCCATCCAACCTGGCAATGAACATTGCCAGGGATGAGGCATCCACAACTTCTCTGGGCAACCTGTTCCAGTGCCTCATCACCCTCATAGTGAAAAATTTCTTCCTAATATCTAATCTAAATCTACTCTCCTTCAGCTTAAGGCCATTACCCCTCATCCTGTCATTACACTCCCTGATAAAGAGACCCTCCCCATCTTTCCTGTAGACCTCCTTTAGGGACTGGAAGGCCTCTGTAAGGTCTTTCTGGAGCCTTCTCTTCTCCAGGCTGAACAACCCCAACTCTCTCAGCCTGTCTTCACAAGAAAGCTGCTCCAGCCCTCTGATCATCTTTGTGGCCCTCCTCTGGACTTGTTCCAACAGCTCCATGTCTTTCTTGTACTGGGAACCCCAGAGCCAGACACAGTACTCCAGGTGGGGTCTCACCAGAGCAGAGTAGAGGGGCAGAATCACCCCTCTCACCCTGCTGGACACACTTCTTTTGATGCAGCCCAGGATGCAACTGGCTTTCTGGCCTGCGAGCACATACTGCTGGCTCATATTCAGTTTTTCATCATCTAAGTCCTTCCCTGTGGGGCTGCTCTCAATCCATTCAACCCCCAGCCTGTATCCATGTTTGGGATTGCCCTGACCCAGGTTCCCATCAGGCCATTTCTCCAGCCTGTTGAGGTCCCCTGAATGGCCCTTCTAACACCATCCCTGCACTGTCGGGCTATGTCTCCATATCACTTCCAGGTCACCTGACTCTATTTCCATTTCTTGCATGCTTGAATTTTATCAGGAGCACCTCGTTTATGCATATAGGTCTCCTTCTGCCTTTGATTTTCTGCACATTGGGATTGACTGTTCTTGAGTTTGGAGGAGATGACCCTTGCAAATCAACCATCTCTCCCAGAGAATCTCTCCTCTCCGGGATGGCCAGCCTATTAGCAAAGATTTTTGCCCTGCTTGGTCAGGTGGATCTCGTCTCTTCCTAGTAGTCCCCAATTCTCAGAGTCCCATGGCTGTAAAAGGGCCAACACCATCTGTGCAACCAGGTGTTGACCTGCAGGATCTGTCCTGTCCTCCTCAAGCCCTTCACTGTCCCTGGCATGATTAAACTCATCTGGTCCCTGGGCCTTTGGCTCTTGCCCCAGAGCCACATAGTCACTCTTGTTATACGCTCCACATAACCATTTAAGCCAAAACAAAAAGGTGAAACAAATGATTCAATTTTCTGAAGCTGTTCATATTTCAAGGGAGGTGGGAGAGAGACTGAGAGATGGGAACATGGATTTCATTTCCTTTCCTATACTCAAAGATTTGACATTTGCAGAATCTTTTATTAGGTTTGCAAATCTTCTCTTCTTGTAGCCCTCAAGGAAAAGGGAAAAAGAAATGTGAATCCACAATTTAAACAAAACACATTCCCTGCCATTAGCATTTCTTTGATGATCCTTTGGTTTATTGTTGTGCATTAACTTCTGTATAATCACATAATTGCTACAACATTCATATAAATAATGCATTTGGAAGAGAAAGTAAACAGTGTGTCACTTTCTATTCTCCAGTGAATTTAGCGGGACCCTCTGGCTTGACTTTAGTGCTAAAACTGTTTTTTTGCCTTGGGGTAGCTAACGCCTGTTAACGAAGTTGAAGTAAACAGGGAAAATAAAAGCACTTTCATTTTATCATGAGATAAATTTGATGGGTCAGCCCTAAACCTTTCAGTGAATTTACTTCATGACAAAACTAATGTATCTTGTCTTCACTGTACTGCTACCTCAGGGGAGCTCGTGTGTATTAGCTATCACTAGCAGAAAAGACAAACACCATTTATAGCCCCCCTTCCCCAAGTCCTCTTGGGTTTTCCTTTTATGAAAGTTTCTGGTAAAAGCTTCTATAAAGTTGCAGAACAGAGTCACCCGTGTCTGCCAGCTGTTTTTTTGCACTACATGAAAATATTTCTCAAGTACAATCCTCTCTTCTCTCTCCCTTTCAAATACTTAGTTTAAAAAAGCCAAACCCTTCAGTATTTGACACAGTTTCAGCTCCATGATCTACAGCCAGTTTTGAAAACTGCAACTTTAAAATGAGCTAATTTTACGGTTAAAAAAAGGTTGCGTCACTTTGAAAGAGGCAGATACAGCTGGAATGGAGACAACTGAATTGTGCACGGAAAGCACTGACATGATTTTGCCCACATATTTGGACCTGAATTTCACCAGGTTTTTATAAACAGGAATTTCAAAGACTTCTCTTACAGGTTTGGTGTGCTGGGAGGGTGGATCTCTTTTGGGTAGTTTTAGAGCATAAGTCCACAGAGACACAGAGGAAGAAGGGTGTATAAGAAGAGGGCAAGGTTACATGACCATACATATGTGAGATCCTTATTTTGTTGAATATGCTTATAACCCTGCCAGTCCATATTCATATTCATACCAGCTCCCCAATGAATGCAAAAGGAGAAAAACATAAAGCTAGCACTGGTAGGCTTCAGTGCTGTCCTCACCCAGATATTCACTATCTGGTGACAAACTGAGTGATTTTTTTAATGATAGACTAGACAGGGCTTCCCGAAGGGGAAGGATACTGCTGTGATCAGAGCAGCAAGCAACTCAGAAGTGAGGAAGATCCAAAGAAAGGGAAGTGTTTACTACGAGGAGCGCTGGGGAAGGAGAGCCAAAGTGCAGCAAGAGCTGTGATGCCATACACAGGGACCCGGATTTTCTGTACACCTCTCCTGCACCAGAGAGAGGAGAGCAGTGAAGTAGTTCAATGCCTCATTCAAACATCCTCACCGACCCAGGCTATTCACAAGGGCGGACTCGTGGCAGTAAAGAAAAGGCAGCTCTTGTATCTCTGTGCTTCACCCCACATCCCCAGCTCATTCCTTTTACACATCGCAAACTCTGCCTTTGCCAGTTTAGCCACTTCATTCAGGCGGTTTCCAGCATGTCAGGATTCATTGAGGTCCCCGGCCAGCAGCGCTCTATCTATCCCTGGTGAGTCTGGGATGCTCAGAGGAGCTACCTGGGTACAGGTGATAGGAGGTCTTTGGTCCTCAGGCAATTCTATGGGCCATGAGCATAGGGAAACATCTTTCTGCTTGCAGTCCAACCCAGACCATGCTCCCATGTCATATTGTACTGGACACCATTTCCTGGGCAACACCTTGTGCATTTCAGAGCAAAAGAAAGAATTCCTGCTATGAATACAAAAAGTAGCCCATTGTGTTCATCCTTGGTCTTAAGTGCTTTCCTACTGCAATGAGATCAGGATCAGCATGTATTAATCTCTAAGACTTCCTATCCTCTAAGCCTGTCTTTCTCTCAATTCCAGCAGCAGCTCCAGCTGTGCCCACAGAGAGACAGAGTTTCTATACTCCTCATGAGGTTTGCCCAGGACAAGACTAGAACTGACTAGTGGTAAAACATTAGCAGACACCTGGACTGCCCTCTACATTGCTGCTTCCACCGCTACCATCAGTGGGTGGGTGGGAATCGCCTAACATGACTGCCTTGTATGTAGATAGCTTGGAGAGGTATATGTGTAAATGGAGTACGTCAAATTTCAAAGCTTCTTCAGTTTTCTACCCATATAGGTTGTCCAACTCATGGTATCACTAGTCTTTCTGTTTTTGTGAAAACACAATTGTATCTGTCATCAACTTTGGGTGATAAGATCAGATTTTGAACTTGGATGCAAACCACATGGTAATTCCCTGCTTTATAAAGACAAGACAGACAATAAAAAGACCTCAGTACTGGTTTTGTTTCCTCTGAGCCTCATTAGGCACTTAGCCAGTGACTAGTCAGGTACAAAGGGGCAAGGACTCAGAAACGGGCCTCAGAGGTCCTGCCTTCCATCTGTGAGGGGTAAGTGTGAACCGTAAGCCAAATTCATTTAGTTCCTTTTACATAATTGTCAGCTTCACTCAAAGCGGTTTCTTCTCCTTGGTTGCAAGGGAAGACAGTCAATTGTTGTTCTATTCACTTCGTCACATAAACCCATCTGACAGGCATGACAGCAACTGCTTGCTAATTATGGAGCAAAATTTGCAGTGCAAGGTTTGTTGTGCCAACGGTCCCCAGAACAATCCTGGGATTGTTTTATGAGAAGATTGGGCAGTCAGGGTTGAGCACTTTTGCTTCAATTATCCCCATGTGCTGTCACGGCTTGGAGCTGCTCTAGTGGAATGAAGAGAAGAAAATAAATGAGCTCTACTCCAACCCTGGGAGCAGTTGCTGAACCCTGAAGAGCTGGGTTGGTTGTATCTTTGTTAGCTGCTATTACAGATATTATTGCCTGGTAGTGGCACTGAAACTGAGGGTCTATTAGCACTTCTGTGCTATGTCCAGGGATTTATAGGTCCACTGCAGAGACTTACTCTGGAGTGAAAATCAGCATGTGGTCTTAGCTAAATCCAGCTCTCTAACTTTATTATCCACTACTTTGGGTGATCTAATAAAGTACAGATATTGCTGGCATTGGATGCAGTTGGTTTGCTGATTTTATCAAGAAGATTAATTGATTTGAGGGTGAGGGGTGACTAACAGAAAAGTTCATCTCACTGGGGTGGAGTTAAAAAAATCAAGGAATTAATTACGTAATGTAGGAATCTGAATGATATGCGGACACCTAAAAAGATGATTCTAAAAAAAAGAAATGTAACCATCTGGTCATAAATCAGAATTATCCTTTCCCAGAATATTCCAAAATAAAACTAATTCCTGCTGAAGTTATTGGGCCACACATTCTCAATTTCTTACATGACCTGTGTTTGCAAAGCACTTTTGTGAGCCCCAGCTGGTTGTTTTGCTCAAGAATTTCCTCTTTGTGACCTGGGTACACCTGTGTGTCTGCCATTTCCAACAGATCTTCAGTGATAAATAGGAAAAATAAAACTCAGAGAGGGGGCTATGTTTGTTTCCTGCAGCCAGTAAGTTATTCCAGAATATGCCATCCCTTTGCAAAACCCAAGAATCAAGGCCCCTCCATGGACTTTGCCAGCTGCACACCCCCTGTGCCTCGCTACCTCCAGAGACACCACGGGTGAGCCCTCTCCCACCACTACTCCTCTTCTCACACCTACTCCTCCTGCTCCCCTTGTACCCTTTGCAGCACTCACCGGGTCACAGCAGGACCAGTTCAGCTCAGTAGCGCAGCGGAAAACTAATCAATTCCTTCTGCTGAGTTAGTTTTCTAGCAGATGGCACATTGCATCAGCTCACCAGGCTGTCAGACGAGCCAGAGCCAGAGGGCCCTCACAACCGGGGGCACGCCTTTTGTTTGCAGCAAGATATTAGATCAATCCCCTGAAAATTTTAACCATATCCTCTTGTCTTGACAGATTTACAGCAGGGATTTGAACTGCAGGGAGGGAGGTGCCACAGGTCCACTAAAAGTTTGCCTAGAGCCCCTCAGAGCGCTGGAGCAGCATAACTCTACAGTAGCAACAAGTACTCCTCTCTGCCATAGCCTGTAAAGACTCCTGAAAGAGCTATTCCCCTCTTTCATGGATGTGAATCATGTGACGTGGTCCATCTTAACTACAGGCAAGCAGAATATACTTCTCTGCTACACAGAGATTATTGCTGTTCCCACTGGAAAGGTTTTGGGAAGATGGGAACAACTCTAGGAAACCTAAGGTTTCACCAAATCTGAATTTCATAGCGGGAAGTCTCTTTCTACCTATCCCCAAACCCCCCATACCCACAGATACGACCTTTTCAGAAACATCTTCCAAAGCTGACAGAAGACAGGTGGGAGAACAGAGAAGAAAGAAAGCAAGCCGTAGATGTCCAGCTTTACCAAGCGTTCCAAGCCAATTTGGTACACTGCAGGGCAAGTCTGAGTCAATCTAGCACGGAAAAGCAGCAGCAAAGACCCATGAAAATCCTTCACAAAATGTCCTTGCAGCAGTGCTGCTCCTTGTACTAGCCACTTGAGTAAAAAGAAGCTTCTCATGTTTTGGTTATATTCCTTTAGCAACTCAGAATATGTCTAGTTGTCCTTAGAAGAAGAATGAAGGATTATTCCTTCCCTTTCTAGAAAAGGAATTAAGAAGCCAGAGGTATTGCAATTGATGGGCAGCCCAATTCCCATGGTGAGCTGCAGTGTGCACGTTAATCCAGTTAACACAGAGGCTAAGATTTCTCCTTAGCTGTACTGGAAGCATGTCCTTCAGCACTGCCATGCACCAAAGAAATTTGAGTCTAGCCCGGCCAAACTTGTCCAGCTCTGGCTAGGAGTTGCAGAATTTTTCCATTTCAGTTAATTTGTGTTTGGCCTGGATTTCAGCCACCAGAGTTCATGGGAGTTTGTGGGATCTCTCAGACAGGTCCACCGAGGAACACAAGTCTACTGTCACCCTAGTGGGATCTTCACTGCTACTGGAAGAGTCAGCCCAGACCTGCACTCCCCTCTTCTCCCCACTCATCTGGGTAATTCGCCTCACCTCTGCTTTTTGTACAGTTGCATTATGAGTGAGTGGAGAACCAGTGTGTCTGAGGAGCAATCCCTTCACTGTGTTCAGATCAGTTCACCGCAAGACCTACTACACCGGTGCTGAGGCACCACAGACCAGCCATCAGGTCTGGAGGACAGGGAGCTCTGACTTGCATTTGTCAAATTAAAGCAACCAGAGAACTGCTGGCCAGGTATTTACGTGATGTTAAAAGTAAGCAGTTAATTGCTCGTTAATCTGGACATCAGAAATATGATGAAAGACAGTAGATGGAATTTTGTTCAAATTCAGGTTGAGAGTAGAGTTAAGTTCACTGCGGTGATACAGTATTCTGCAACATGCAACTCATCCTCTCCCAGTTAACCAGCTGTACCTTGTATGAAGTAGTTGAATATTAGGGGAATTCCTAATACTTTCTAGCTCATGAATGCTTAACTGGGAAGAGTTATGGGAGCATCTCTGAAAATCCTGTGGTTAGGGCATCTCTAAAAGTTCACAACTCAAGCCTCTACTCCAACTTGGCCTCCCACCCTCCCCGTGGGGGTACTAACACGCCACTGGACAGTAGGAAGGAAGAAATGAGGTGTCCATGCTTTTGTAAGATCATGCATGTTTCAAGCAACTCGAGAGACAAGATGGGCGAGGAAATATACAGTACACAGATCTATCAGGGCTTGGACATGAGTCTGACCAACCTGTTGCCTATGATATGAGGGCTCATCTGTGTGGACCTTCTTCACCAGTAAAACCATAAGCATTGACAAGTTTAGGAAGCAATGGATTGCTGCCTTGGAAGCACCAGCACGTGCAGGTCTTAAGCATGTAACTGGCACTTTGTATACTGAAGTGTCCCACAGGAATCTGACCAGAAGTATCTTTGGTGGCTTTTGTTTTTAAACACACAAACACAGAGAGAGTACAGCTGAGTATTTCAACAGTGTACCTACAGCGGATGTGGACTGTGTGGGCTGGGGGGTCTTTCAGCAAAAGCCTGGATTCCTTTCTGAAAGGCACACTCCAGTTCAGCCAGAGGTTATAGGCTTCATACAGAAATTCCTCAGCTACGATCTGTGTTTTAATGCAGCAGGTCAAACCACCCTCATAATAGTACCTCTTGTCTTGTATAGATTATATGACATTTAAGAGGGGAAAGGGGGCACTCGAAGCTAAATCTCAGGATACTCCAGCATCTGATGGTGTACAGGTCTGGCAAATGGATTTAGACACTCTTAACAAGAATACTTCAGTTTTCAGTCAGCCTCTAACTGTTTTATTGCTGGTGTGAGGTAACTTCAGGGTTAGCTTTCCCCAAAAGCTGGCCCAAATAGGGTTTTTCCCCACGTAAGTTAAAACAACTTTTAACCTAGTCTAACACACCCTGAGGTGCAGACCAAGATAAACAGTGGTATAAAAGAAACACATCATCCCAGAAGACCACTGGGGTATTTCCCCAGAGGGTTTCCCAAGAAAATAGCAGAGCTATTGTGGTAACACAGACCTCTCCCCATGCAGGGGGCAGCTCTGCGGTGGGATGTAAGAGGAATGCGGTGACATGCGATGACTGGCTTATGCAGCCTCGCTTAGCTCTAGGAGGAAGGTGTCCCTGCCAGCCTGCCAGTATGGGATTTTCCCCTCAAATGTCAGTGTGGAAGGAGGATTTGAAGCAGGTGAGGTGGAGGTTCTTTGTGGTTTTGCCAAGGGATCTCTGAGACATCACCAGAGTGGGCGGGCGGGAGCACAGAGGACCATGCATGAAAAGGGTACAAGGAGAAACCAAGGTAATTTAGGTGGTGCAAGAGTGGGGGTGGATTTTGGGATAGGAAATGGGGGCAGAAAGACAGCATAGGGCAAAGTGGTAGATAGCCTTATGGGTGCAGACACGAAGCTTCTCTCCGCAGTTGACATCTGCACCACCATCCAGAGAAGTGGCTACTGTTTCTGAAGACAGCTAAGCTGCCTTTACGTTGACAAGCTCACATATTGCTTACACCATAAACTGGAGCAATGCTGAGCATATCATGAAACGCTGAACTCAACTGTCATCCCAAGAAAATGCTCCTGCAGTTGTTTTGGCCCTGTTGTACAAGCTGATGAGTTCAAACCCAGGTGCATCAGTGTTTCACACACATGCATGGTTTTCAACATAGACAAAGCTTAGCAAGACAGTGGTGGTTAGATGGGAGCAAAAGAGCACTTTGGAAAACAGCAGTATGAGGCTGTCTTGTTCTTTGTGTACATTTGGAGCCATCAAGGCCACAGAGCTGGAGATTACAGTAATTAAGGAATGAAATTAAGCCTTGGGCAGAAGCTGAGTTGATAGCATGTCATAAGACCCTTTTTCTGAGTTGTTTGAACAGCTTACAGTTTTCCTATGGTTATTTCTTATTCAAAGCTGATTGTGGAATTATTTCCGTGAGTAATTCTTGGCTGCTGTATCCCTTGCAAGCAGTTCACTGCAGTCAGCTGATAGAAATTCAAGACTGGTCAGTCCCTTTTGCCTGTTCATATAGGTCACTTGTCCTGCTGTGACCTATATGCAGAGAAGAAATTGCTTTACGGTGGGTCATGTGCCAATGCTGCCAGCGGCTGTGTCTCCTCGTTCGCCACGGACCAGCGCTCACAGGCTGGGACAGTGGGACAAGCCCGTTGCTGCTCCCTGGCTGCACAAGTGCCAGCACAGCATTTGCAAATGTGGGATGGGGTTTTCTTGGGTATTTTTAGTGGCTGCTCCAAGCTCGCTCTTTGGATGAGTTGTCCTGCCAGTCAATGTGCTTTGGGCAGTAAGGAGAAAAATGAGCACCAGAGGAGCCTTTCTTCAGGAGGGCTTGTGGGCACGGGATGCCGGCAGGACCCTGAGTCATGGTGTAGCCCAATGTCCCTGAGCAGGCCGAGGCAGCGCAGGGCAGGCTCAGATGAGGATCCAAACTGAAGTGAAAAGTTAACCACGCTGTCAAAGGAAAGCTCTGTCAGCTTCCCATGCTGGGCAGAGTGAAGAGACTCACGTGCGTGAGAGCTACAGCATTAATCAAAGATAACAGAGCCTTCATGTGAGACAGAGTAAAACAAGATCAATATATCCAGCCAACAGACACTGCTTTCAGGCTCCTTTCACAAAAAGCTGTTCTGTTTTAAATAATGCTTCAAACATACCTAGGTTGTTAATTACAGTCTGCATACTGTACGAGGAGGCAAATATAAGACCTGTGAGTTTCAGAGCAAGGACGTTGGGAGGAAGAATAAATTGACTCAGTGTGGAAAAGTGTCACTATTAGATGATATAGATAGTGTGTTTGTTTCCTCTGCAGCTTTTCCAGCTGCTGTGCTTCTCATTTTGGGGTCTCAATTGCACCCTGAAATGAACCCAAAATCTCTTCCATTTTAATGAACTACAAGACTTAAAATTATAATTTTATTGCATTTCCTATCCTGGTGGGGTTAACTAGAGCCTGTAAAATGCACACTACCCATTAGGAATCATTAGGAAAGCATTTGGAAGTTGCACAGCCTCCTTGGACTTTTATCATTAATAGTACCTTTTGTGGCCATTTTGAGGAAGAACAGGTTTTCTTAAGCAAATATAAAACTGTTTGAATAAATATACCATCCATCACAGCTCCACTAGTCCTCTAAGGATTTCTGAAGCCTTCTATTCCCCCTGCCTTCCCACGAGTCCTTCAAAACTTTATATACAATATAATGCAGGCTTTCTTCCTGGAAAGAAAGACCAAGATCAGTTGCATAAAAACATGGTAGAGACTAGCAGGCACCTGGGAAGACTGGAAATCTAGTTAACTTTGTCCTGTTATTCTGTCCCACCTACCCTTTCTTGCACGGCATCTACATCCCATTCCTCTCTCTGTAGTTGGCGTTGGGGTCCACGTAGTACGCTCGCGCTCTGCTCCGAGGGTGCCGGGTGACCACTGTCACTGCCTGGCAGCCTCTGCCTGTTGAATTCAGCTCCTGTTGAGAGCTGCCTTGCCAAAACCTTTTTCACACTATGATGGAAAGCAAGTTAGAAATAACTCAGGAGTTGGCAAGATTTCTCAGAGCTTTCATTTCTTGAAATGCTTTGCTGCCAAGCTCTGTTATTCACATCTTCTTGGGGATCTGTAGGATGATTATTTTTTTAATGCATTTCCCTCTGAGGAGGAGGTGAGAGATATGAAGTCTAACACTTGTAAAAGCTCTGTATTCCGATGTGAGAGTAAGCAAGCTAAGGGGTATGGTGATTAGGAGGTGGAGCTGTCGTTCATCATGTCATGTTCATGTACCTGGGATGAGCCTGACGCTTCTGGCAGGGTCGTGTTCAGTGGCTTGCTTCTCTGTGGCTGCTGCATATGGCACGTCAGATCACAAGATAAGGCCAAGGTGGCACTTTGCATGTTTTTCACACAGATTGCAGCTTTGCCGTAGGTAAACAGCCCCAGGTCTCCAATCTGGCATCTGCACTGGCCAGGGAAGTTGTACAGGAGCCACATCCCCTTCACTCTCCATGTAGATGCAAATTCTGCAGCACAGGGTTATGAAAGATCATCATTGGTGGTACAGAGAGATAGCACCCATCTTGGGCCTTGCACAGCAAAATAAAACACAGCCTAACTGGCCTCTATGAAATGTTTAATAAAGAATCAGTGGATGAGAAGAGGCTCTGTTTCACCCAAAGGCAAGACCAGAAGTCACAATTATTTGGCCAAAGCTGACACTTTTTAAAAATACGAAGAAATCTTTTTCCTCAAGGTCAGAGAGTGCTGGAGCAGAACCAGAAGAGAGTCTCCAGAAATGCTTCTCTATTTGGGGAGGCACCACCCTGCAGAGGCAGGAATCAGGCTGCCATCAATCCTTTCATTGGGTCACTGCTGACCTGGGAGGATAGAGAGATGGACTGTTACAGATCAGAAAGCAAAGCAGACTCTTCCCTGCTGTAGAACAGTTGGAAAGTTATGTTAAAAATACGTATATAAAAATCTCTGCCACTGATTGTTTATCCATTAATCCCTGGCCAAAAGCACTTTCAGCCAGAGGCTGTCAGATGAAAAAGTCATATGAAACTTGTTCTCACAGCAAGTTAAAAAAGAAGTGTGTGTGTGCACAGGAAAACAAAAAAATCCTGAAAAGACCAAGTCCTCTACGCCAATGTTGTAGTGCAAAAGGAAAAAACTAGATCCATCTCACATGCAACACATCTCCTTCCAGCACTTTGTAGCACAGGCAGCAAAACAATACCTGTAAGAGAATCCCAGCACTGAGACCAGAATTAAGAGCGTTGCTCAGATCTGCCCCTCTGTGCGCTGGTTTTGGAGATGTGGTCTTCACAATCTGCAGCTACATGTGGGCAGTGGAAAAATACAACTGAATGACTAATTACCAAAAGCATTGGGTAACAACATGCTGATTTAAATATTTGCAGGAGGTAGACACAAAGGTGCCAGCTCGAAGCTTGCACTTACTTTTATTTCTGGCAAGAATCAGATATACTTCTAATAATAACTGTGGGCACAAAGTATTAGTTAGAAAGGCAGGGGATACTTGTTCCCAGCTGCAGGGGAGACCAAAGTAGGCAGGAAATGTTCTCACATGGGTGCACCGAGGTGGAGGGTGATGACTGTAGGAATGGGATTTGTGCAATGCGGTGGCACTGCTGAGGCAGCCCTTCCCGCAACCCCTGGGCAGGGAATGCTCCAGGGCACCTCTTGCTCCTGGGGGCAGCAAGGCTGGCTGAAAACTCTCGGTAAGCACGTTGACTGCCCTCGTCCCCCTGGCTTGAGCCTGCAGAGCTCATGATGCTGAAGAGAGAGATGCTGTCACCCCTGATGGACCATGGGTCCAGTCTGCAGCTCCAGCAGTGCTGCCTGACTTTGTGGCTGGTGCCATCATAGGGTGGGTGATAGTCCCTTTGCCCTGGTGGGAGATTTCCCTCTCCCCAGGGACCTCTGATTTGAGCAGTGTGCTTCACTGCTGTGGCTCTTCCCACCTCACCCCTCATGTCGCCCTAACTCCTGGATGGAGGATTTGCTAACTATGCTCATGAAGAGACTGGGTGGACTCTGGTTTGTGGCAGACACTTGCACCCTGGCCTGGCCATCACCAAGCAGGGCAGAGGCTGCAGCCCCACCGCCTGCACCTCTGCTCTGAGACAGCCCCATGTCGCTGGGGTGTCTCTCCTGGGTATGGTCTTTTCCAGGCGCTCTGCTGAGCAGCTGCCAGGGCCACGTTCAGTGCCTCCAGCCTCCCCGGCCACCCCGGCCATTGTTCGGTTGCTCTCCCAGTGATACCAATGACATTTTCTGAGTCATTCCATCTCCCCACCGCAACATTCTCCTGTCAGCTAGTTAACATGGTAATTATACAAAGAGCACACATCAAAGCAAGGCTGTCGTGGTACAGCAGTTTCCATATGCTGCTTAGCCTGCGTGTCCCACAATCCTCTGATTTTTCCCCCCTGGTCCCTTTTATTTCTGCAGCGTCCGACACAGCCACTTTGTTTGTGCTCAGCGCACTAGCACATGCCATCGGCAACACCGCTTACTGCCATGCTCATGATCAGCAGATTTCTATTTGATTGCTGAAGCATTAAATATGCACACTTACGGTGGCGTATAAAATCTGTGACCACATTAGCCACACTGTCAAGTTTAGGAAAATCCAAACTGAGTTATGGTGGGGAAACAAGTTACCACATCAGTTGAAGAAAGAGTCTGAATTAATTGGAAACCTCACAGGCTTAGATTTGGTTTCCAGGGCCTTTCCAGCCCACATCTCTATCTATATGGTGCTCCTGTCCCTGCCTGACGCCTCTGCCAGACATGAGAGTGAGTTGCCCTCTCGTTCCAGGAGTTTGACCACCATGTTGCCTTCCCCGAGCCAGGTCTGGAGTGCAGATTTCAACCCACCCAAAGTGGCAGTTCTTTGACTTCACTGGGATGGAGTAATTACTCAGTAATTACGAGCAGACCCATCTACAGAGGCAGCCAAACCAAGGCATTTCACTGTTCTCCCATATTCCTTGTACCAAGACTAGACTTTCTCATTCCTTGTTCAGTTGGATGTATTTTGTGCCTACCAAAGACCCACCTTTACAACTCCAGCTTACACACATGTTACAAGAGGGTGAGATACCACACTGCCGTTTTGTCATATCCAGCTTCTCAGACAGAGACAGACTTATACCACAGAGCTGCTGCCAAAGGGGCTCATATCCCACGGAAGGGAGGAAAAGAGGGAGCTGCTCTGGGGTCTCCACAGCTCCCCATGGCTCCCTGCCTCACACCTGGGAAAGGACATTCCAGCTCTCCAGATCTGTCAGCAATCGGTTGTCCTGGACATGCAGCAGGTCCAGCCACCAGACAAGACCCAGCCTGCAGTCTGCTTCAGCCACAGGATGCTGATTAGCAGAAAATGGCCCAAACGCAGGGAGGCAAAGGGAGAGTGCATCAGCCTTGCACAAGTGCAATATGGAGCGCAGGTTTGGAACATGAGTGAGGAGCCAGCTGCCGCTCAGAGCCCTGTCCATGGGATTTGGACACTGAGTCAGGCTGTCCCAAGCTTCCCTTGGAAGTGGCTGCATTAACTCTGGAAATTTTCTCAAAGCCTAAGAAATATATGAATCTCCCATTTTTGCCAGAGGTGGAGATTGTCCCTTTGTGAATGCTTGTCCCATCTGAAAAATAGCTATCAGCCACTGTGACATGTCCAATCTCAAGCAGGTAATGAAAGAAGGCAGATGCACAGGGCTGCCTACAGGCATAGTGAGCTTTTAAGCCTTTATTAGGTTCAACATCTTTAAATGAGTCTTTTGTTAAGTCTCATCTGCACTTATGTCATGGAAAGGCAGCTGGAGCACGAGCACTCACAGCTGCAGTAGTTGCTGGTCTCCGTAAATTCTGCAGGAGAAAGTGCTCTCATGGTTGCTGCAATCATCTCCGTATTTGCCTTCCAGGCCTAAGAATCACATAGATACTTAACAAAAGATTAATTAAAAAACTCTGGAAAATGGTTAGGCAGAAGACCATAGGATGTTTCAAGCTAGCTTTGTACCATTGCTGGACAGAGAGAGGAAAATCTGACCCAGGATAGCAACCTGTCAGCCTGTACTAGGAGGCACTGATCTTAGGTCTTGCTGGTGTAGGGAACTGATATAAGTCATATGTCCAGCATACAGCTGCTGTTTAGGTGTGTATATATAAAGTCCTTGCTTTTTACCACTTTGCAGCTATTAGTCAAAAGCAGTTTTAATACGCTCCTGCAGAGCCTGAAATTGTGGCTCTTCTTTGGTTGATAAAAGCTTAGATGTGGTCAAAGGAAGTCCATGCAGCATTCCTTGTAAGCATCATTTTTTACAACCATTTGAAATCTGGGTTTCAGATCAGCTCTGGGAAATGAAAATAGAGCAGGCAAATCTATCAAAAGGCAAGTGAGCTCAGGTCCCGCTTCCCAAAGTGCTGTGGGCACTTCTAAAAGTCTGCACAACTTGCATGCAGTCCCAGACTTCACTGTAGAAAAACTGACAAGTCTTAGCTTCTCCTCAGACATAGATACAGCCCCATTCATCAGAATCCAGCATACCTGAATTTTATCCTTACATCCCCTTGCTGGTTTTCAAACAGAAAGCATCTTTTACCGTGATGCATGACGGCACAGTGTACAACCATCTTTGGCCGTCGTGTTGGCCTGCATCTACTGTTACAGGAAACAAGCAGCAAAGTGCCCGGTCTAATTCTCAGTGATCTCAGACACATGAGAGGCTTAGTATGAATGAAAAGCTCACACTGTTTGAGCTTTACGGTCCTTACAATCAATAGCTTAACCTTAAAGTTACTGATTTACATGACTGCTGGCAAAAGTCTCACCAGCTCTCCAAAACCAGTCACAAATTAGATCCAATCCTACACACGGAGCATACAAAGGACAGGGGAGGAAGCATAATTAAGAGAACAAAATTTGCAGTGCAATTAAAGGGTATGGTACAAAAGCCCTCTGCTTTCAAAGTTCAGCTAAGCAGTGCAGAGACACCACTCTCTCCTCCCTCTGTTTTTCAGCAGTCCTGGGGTAGACACTGCAAACCTTTGGACAGTGACTACATTAGCACTGAGTTTTGTTTAATTTAGCACCCCTTAAGGGGAAGGTTGCCAGTGGGGTGTAAGTAGTTCAGCACACATGAGCGTGCTTGGGGAAGATCTCATTTCTTCAGGTTACCTTGAAAAGGCCCCATTTTAAAACAACTGATTTTTCCTAGAGGTAACCTTCAGTATTTTTCCCGTGATATCTGAACATCTGACGTACGTTTTATTTAACATCAGACTCATGCCCACTCTGAATTCTTTAAAAATCTTTGAACGTATCTGCATTCACTTCATTTATTCCTTTAAAAGAACGTACCGCTTATTGGAAGGCTAAAACCAGCTGGCACAGCACAGAGGGAAGCTCTGCACAAGCGCGATAGCAGATATTATTTCAGGCTGCTTTCTGAGCTATGTTTCTGCAATTCAAAATGTCTAATGAGCTTATTTGATTGTATCCATGCCAACAAAGAGATATAAACAGCTTTAATCACTGTTTCGCGTTGCTCTTGACCCCCTGCTTGCCTTCATTATTTTCCTTTTAGCCACATCAAGGCACAACACTCCAACTAAATCACTCGACCACTTGCTGAAGACCTGTCCACGTAATAAGATTTCTTTATTATCGTCTCATGGGTTTTTTGCACTGCTGTTTAACAAGCAGCAGCCAAGCTGGGTGTTAGCTCAAAAGCAGCAGCTAGGTAAGGAATTAATGTCAATAGCTCTTGTTGGTTCCTTTATTTTCAGATAAATTTCTAAATTCATTACCCTAAACTGATTAATGCCCAGAGACAGGGAGCAGGTTACAGCTTCTGGTCTCCTGTTTTGTCACTAACAATGCTGGAGGGAGAACAGAACAGGGAAACAAAGGGAAAAGGAAGCGTTAACAGTTCAAGTCACAGTAAGTGTTGGCCTGCTTAAACTAATAATATCAGACAATTCTCTATAGTCTAAAACACCCACAGTCCTCCTACAGAGCTCCAAGCACTCCATGATCAGTGAACCATGTTTTAATGATACATTCTCTTGTAGAGCTTAAAGGTTTGAAATATTAAATCTTTTCTCTCATGCATGCTGGCAGAAAATGAATCTGATGCCCATCCATTAATGAAGTTTGTCTGTCTCTTGATCATTATAATGAGGGCATTAGCTAACATTACTTCTCCCCCCACTTTTTTAAATACAGAAAAAAAAAATGTCAAAGAGTACACCAAATGTGACACATAACTACAAGTTTAAAAGGTCATTGAGGGTTGAGGTTAGATAGCATGGAGAAAATCTTGTGCCCTCCTAAAAAGTAGGTCATTTCTTTCAGCCCCACATGGATCTAGGAAAAATCCTGAGGCATATGTGCAACCTCTGTTCTGTAAAAGAAATATCTTGAAGGTTGTTTCCTTCTTAAAAGTACCTCTTTTTTCTTTCCTTATTCTGAAGTGGGTCTTAATGTGATATTGACACATTCTGGGAAAAGGATCACAGAACCGCAGTATGTCTAATTTCTCTGACATTTAGGTCTGTCGCCTGCTAAATACTATAAGAAGTGTCAGTGAATTCTGGAATTTTCTAAGGCATCCATTTTTCTTTCTACTTCTTTTTGTGCTTGATTTCATCAGAGTGGTCTGGGAGCCAGGCTACAGGGTGAGAGCAGCATGGGGAGAAAGGCATCAGCCCTGCAGGGAACACGCTCAGCACCACTGGGCTTGCTCATGAGGTCTCCTGAGTCTACCTTCTGCTTCAAGGCAGCAACAACTGACACCTGACAGCCAGCTGACTTCATCATAGAGATGGCTACCCATGGCTTTGAAGAAGTTCTCCAACATCTAAGCTATCTCTTCCTTGCTGTAATTCAGGTCTACTATATACCTTATCCAGCACAGGCATGGAGAGCATACTATTTCCTCTTCCCATTCCCCAATTCATCTCTTCTTGAGGCTGAACACCACTAATTGATTTAATCCTTCATCCAGCTCATTTTTGTAGACATCGGGTCACTCTCCCTGCTCTTTTCCAGATGTCCCACATTGGCACACAGTGCTGTCACTGAGCATTTACTGGTGCTGAGTGGAAGTTTTAGGGTGTTTCAGCATATACACATCAATGCACATCCTATAGCAGCATTTTCTCCCCTCCCCACAGCAGTACATCTCTGAGCTGAGGACTCTCAGTGACGGTTGAGCCTTTCTTTACTCCCCTGTCTGAGTGGGAAAGCAGCTCTGATTCCTGCCTGGAAAGTGAAATGTAGAATTTCCCACCTCTCTGAGAACCTATAGAACTGCAAGTGCCAGATGCTATGTAAACTGATGATAACTGTGTCTGTACTCATCGCTTTCTAGTCCCTCAGACAAAAATCTGATAATATATAAAAGTTATTCTTCTTAACAAATAGTCATGGGACCCAAATTGCAGAGCAGGTTCCTCAGCCTTCTGGGCACTGCACATTTAAAATACCATGGTCATTTCAGATAGTTTCAAGATAAAATAATTTGGAACAATGTGTTAATGGTATAGCTGAACTGAGTAGTCTTGCTGCAAGGGTTAATAAGAAATGTTTTCCCCCAGCCACAAGTCTTGCAGCTGTAGCTATGATAGAATTGTGGCTGCAAAAGCCCCATTGTTAAACCTAATCTGCTGTTAAAGTGCTTAATCGAGAGATTATTAACATTTCTGATGAAATACTTAGCTAAAGTGCAAAATGTAATCTTGGGGCTTTGCTGTCTGGACTTCTAGTTAATATCATAAGCACCACAAGCACACTAAATACCTAAACAGTGTACAGGGTTATTAGCCTAATCCAACGTGAGAGCACAGGCACTCCCTCCCTGTGCTCCCCATACATTTCATCTTCATGAAAATGTTGTTAGTATTTTGCAGCCTAGCAGCTAAGGATAGATGCGTCATCTCATGTGGCAGAATAAATGCCAAAGCTGTTAGGCTGTTTCATGGTAGGGGCCTAATCCTGAGCAGTGCTGTGTATCCCTCCCTCTTGGTGTGCTCTCACCACCGTTGCGGATCAGAACTGGTGGCCTTGGCTATGCTTGGGAAAGGAGGGGAGAGGAGGTGATAACAGATAAATACCAAGGAGAAAAAGTAGAGTGGTAAACAAAGAGCAGGAACAGAGCTGGCACAATTTCTAAACATTTGCAGTCTTGAAGGACTAAAGAAATCAATACATTTCTGCTAAACTCCATTACCACAGAGAAAAGGAACCCTTCCCTGGTGCTGGGATGCTGCCATCTGTCACCCAGACTGAGACTGGCTCTGGTGTCTGGAGGAGAACAAGTTCTCCCTGGAACGGCCATCACACCATGCCCACATAGCATCAACGGGCCCATCAACAGTTTGCTACCACAGGCACCTCATAGCAAATTTTATCTCGTGTCTTGATTTTCAAAAATCTCAGAAACTGACTTGTACATTGCCCTCTTCAAAAAAAAGCAATTTATTCAGGCACACGTATGCAAGACACTTGCAGATTAAGCAAATGCATTTTGGTCCTTAGCTAAGTAAGCCAGTTATCCAGGTTTCATCTCCAGCCGGGAAAACAGAAAGCCTCTGGAAAGCAGTTGATCCCTGCCCTGCCCAGGTGCCTATTCCAGCTGGGTGGGATTGCCTTTCAGAGGTGCCAGTCTCACTAACCCAAACACACATGGTCCAGAAAGGTAGTTAGGCCTGTGCTTTCAGGAGGCTAAATTACCTTCCAACAAATCTCATCTAACATCTCCTGAAAATCCTGCTCAGGCAAGGCACCAACCATCTCACCCAAAATTACACCATGCACAAGTGACGGTCAGCATTGCATCCTGTGCCGCTCTTTCCTGGATTTCACAGGGGTCAGAGGTAGCCTTGGCATCACGGGCCCGTCCCTCGTAGCATTCGGTTGGGAAAGCTTTCCGTTTCTTCAGTTCAAAACTTCATAACCACAAGAGATTTTCCTAGCCCAGAACAGTCATAACCTCACCATTAGAAACAATGAAGCAGTGTTTCAAAATAAGCTACAAGCTTCCAAATCCGGACTAGAAGATACCTCCCAGAACAATGGCTGTGCTGAACCCTGCTTGTGTTTTTTGAAAGTGGAGCTGCTTTTGAAATAATACAAAAAACAAAGCTCTATAGCTGGGCTCTGGGCTCTTGCTTAGTCTCTTTCCTCAAGTCATTTTATGTCTGACATGTCCAGCTTAATGAAATTCTTTACTTCATCCTGTTTTGGTGTCACTTTATTATTATCCATCACAACCAATAAATAATTTTTCTTTCTGTGACTATAGATTTGTGGCAAATATAAGCCTACTCCAGGCAAAGCAAGTGGAGTAAACGAAGCCAAGTCAAAGCAGAATACCACGAGAGTATTAGCTAGATTAAACATTAATAATGACTTTTCTCCTTTTGATCACTGAAGTAGCAATGAAGCAGTAGAAGGAAAGCCTAAGATGTTGACATATGTTTTTATTATCTTTAGTCTTCTTTTTTGAAGTCTTGGGAACTGGCTCCACAAATACTTCCCAGGTCAAAGGCAGAGAATTATGTTATTTATTTCAGCAGTGAGGAGACTGGGCAATTTTATTAATAAAGATAGCTTGATTTATTCTTTCAAAAATTATCAGGAAAATAATTCTATAAAAACTCCAAGGAAAAAAAAAATTAATCCCATTTTAAAAATTGCTAACTTAGAGCTAGGGCAGATTGAAGAGATTCAAACATAAGTACCACAACAATGGAAATTCAGCTAAGCTTTATTTTCCTTGCTTTTCTCATTTTTAGTCATTCCTGGCCTGTTTCGGTTCTGCCAGGACTGGGAACAGCTTCCCTACAGCTTGTAGTCAGAAATTTTCATTCCTGTCACTTGCCTGACCAAGGGAAACACGAAAGAATTCCCACAAGAAATCCATGCCTTCATGAGATTTCCAGCTGCATTCCCCAGGCTCTAAAGGATGACATTTTCTAAGTCCTGCACTTGTGAAAAGGATCTGAACCTTTTCAGATGGGGCTGTCGTTAAGAAGATCTGCTGAGAGGTTGGCATGGAAGGGAAAGACTGGCACTGAGAAAAAGTAAAAGTAATAAGTTTAAAAAAGGAAATTGTGTTAAGGAAATGCAAAAATAATAGCAATATATCTCTCACAGTTTTTTCCCCCCACCTTTCCCCACAACTAAGATGTTTTTGTACTGACTACGAAAGTATTTTGGGGTGGGAAACTCTCCTTTTTGTTTAATTGAAAACAATTCTACTTTTAATTGACTTTCCTATTTTGTTCTCTAGAAGCTTTGTTTTGTCAAAACCCAAAGATTCTGTGATCACAGGAAAGGTAGCTTGAAATATTTTTTTCAATTAATATTCCTGGATCACTGAAATATACAGTTCTAATAGGAAAGTTCACAAATGGAGGCAATGCCTGCATCTTTTTCCTGGGTCCTAAAAGAGACTGAGGATATCCAATCTTTTCTTGTTTCGTGCTGAAAGAAAGGAAACAATTAATCTGAAGCCATTTCTAGTCTGAAACAATTCACTGTTACAGAGTCCGTAGGCTGCAGGAAACACTGGAGTTCACAGGAGATGCCAATTAAACTACTCCTGACCCATTCTAATGTGTTTCCATCATCCCTAAGTTTACTTTAAAAAGCCCAATTAGCAGCAGGCTTGTATCAAGAAACAGACTAGTTTCTGCTTTTCTTTTCCTTCCCTCTCACATCCACATCCAAATCCCACTTCCTCCACATCTCTGCACACCAGTAAAAACCCTGGCGTAAATGCCAGGCACATGAAGACCCAGGCTTGTCTGAAGACACCAACTGGCAATTATGGGCAGTGCCCGACCCATGCAAACAATTAAATATCAGTCTAGTTATGGTGGATCCAACCATGAGTTTTTCAATCCAGTCATTTCCCCCTTTTTCATATTTTCCAGTGATTTAGTGTATTAATGTAGCTGACTTATTCCCTGCTTTCACCCCTCAGAGTGGGACATTGTCTTGGTAAAAGTACTGAGGGTACAGCACGGACAGTTCTCCAAATGCTCAACTATATAGATACATTTTTCAGGATGAAAAGTGTTTTAAATTTATTTCAGCCTTTGGATGTGGATTTTTACAGACTAACCACAGACTATGACACAAACAGTGTTTTAAAAACTCATGTTCCTCAGACCAGTCTGTTAGTGGAGTTGTCAAAAAGCAGTTACAGCGTCTCATCCCCAATGGATCTAGACACCATTGACTCAAGGGTCCTCTTGTTAACGTAACCAGACAGGCCTTGCCTTTTAAAGTCTTGCTGGCACCTACACCAGCAGCCGCTCCCGAAGGAGGAGCATTGTTGGTCCAGGTCCCGTAGGCATGTTGTTCCAGGCAGCACTCGGAGAGGCTTTGAACTGAAGGTGCGTTCTTAAATACTGTCTCAAGGAGACGTGAACTTAACAGAAGCACCTGCTTCCTCAACAGAGGCCTGGATATTGTATCAATATTAGGAGATATTACATCTGATTTACTAAGCTTTCTGCATTTAACCCCCCCTATTTAAGGGCTAGCTTGTAAATTCACTGCTACTTCTTGAGTTACCAAGCTTGTTTCCTTTACAAACTTACCAGAAGAGTAAATGTGCTACAGCAAGCCTGTTTATCATCTGCCTTAACAAAACCGTAAGTACCTCTGAACCAGCACGTACAGTCTTGCAGTCTGGCCAGTCCCTTTACTGAAGTGGAATTAGGTCTCCTGCATGAGCATGTTTCCTAGTGCTGAAGCTCATTAGGAGAACAGGGGAGCACTTGGGTCTAATCAGAGAATAGGGTAGCTACAAGTAGCTTAGGTAGCTGAGTCCTTTTCGGTATTATGGGTTTGGTCACTGAGCTTAGCTCAGGTTTGGAGAAGACCTCAGATGAGAGCTCAGTCAAGAGCTCAGTCTCCAGAGCTATTGTGGTCTTTTGTTTTATCAGGCAGTAAAACTGTTTTGTTTTTTCTCCCTCCCTTCCTCATAGGATTAACTCATGACTGACACAAAAGCAACAAGAAGCAAACTATCTCTTTGAAAGCCTTACTGTGAATCATAAAATCATAGAATCAGAGAATGCTTTGGGTTGGAAGGGACCTTAAAGATCATCTAGTTCCAACCCCCCTGCCATGGGCAGGGACACCCTCCACTAGACCAAGTTGCCCAAAGCCCAATCCAATCTGGCCTTGAACACTTCCAGGGATGGGGCATCCACAACCTCTCTGAGCAACCTGTTCCAGTGTCTCATCACCCTCATGGTGAAGAATTTCTTCCTAATATCTAATCTAAATCTACCCTCCTTCAGCTTAAGGTCATTACCCCTTATCCTATCACTACATGCCCTTGCAAACAGTCCCTCTCCAGCTTTCCTTACAGGCCCCTTCAGGTACTGGAAGGCCACAATTAGATCTCCCTGGAGCCTTCTTTTCTCCAGGCTGAACAACCCCAACTCTCTCAGCCTGTCTTCACAAGAAAGCTGCTCCAGCCCTCTGATCATCTTTGTGGCCTCCTCTGGACTTGTTCCAACAGCTCCATGTCTTTCTTGTACTGGGGACCCCAGAGCCAGACACAGTGCTCCAGGTGGGGTCTCACCAGAGTAGAGTAGAAGGGGAGAATCACCTCCATCGACTTCCTGGTCATGCTTCTTTTGGTGCAGCCCAGGATACAATTGACTTTCTGGGTTGCAAACACACACTGCTGGGTCATGCTGAGCTTCTTGTTCACCAAAACCCCCAAGTCCTTCTCCTCAGGTCTGCTCTCAATCCATTCTCCACCCAGCCTGTAGCTGTGCTTGGGATTGCCCCAACTCATATGCAGGACCTTGCACTTGACCTTTCCTAACTTCATGAGGTTCACATGGGCCCACCTCTCAAGATTGCCAAGGTGCCTCTGGATGGCATCCCTTCCCTCCAGCGTGCCAACTGCACCACACATCTTGGTGTTGTCAGCAAACTTGCTGAGGGTGCACTTGGTCCCACTGTCTGTGTTGCCAACAAAGATGTTAAACAGTGCCGGTTCCAGTACCAATCCCTGAGGAACACCACTTGTCACTGGTGTCCACAAAACAAAAGCCTACAGATATTTTCAAATGCGCTTTTATTCAAACCATGGGGTGCTTTACCACTGTAGTGATTTCATAGGTGGTTATGGTATGGATCCACCACAAGCTTATGCACAATATGAATGGTGTGATGAGCCAGAGGATAATGTTATTTCTACAATAAAGTAGAGATAACACAACAGTGTCCTCAACCTGCAAGGCATGGGCCTAGTCTCTACCTGGGCTGTTAGACATCACCTCAGTCAGTCCTGAGCCCAAAATAATGTTTCCTGGTGACATTTGAATTCCTGCAGGTCTTCTCTGCTGAAAAGATGGCATTGAATGTCTCACAAATCAGGTCTGCAAAAGAGGCACAACTCAAACCATGGTGATGGCTGCTGAAAGCCCTCATCCTTCTTCTTGGAAAGCAGAAACCTTAAAGTTTAGGGCTTGGGGCTTGGGGTTGACCAGCAGTGTTCTTAATAAAAAATTAAGATGAAACTGCTTTAATGAAAGAAGCTAAAAATTAGATAATAACAACTGGTTTGGGCAAATCTTAGTGATGGAAAAACTAATGCACAAAACAAAGTCTGGGCAATTTCTGGACTGAAATATGGGTACAGTTTTCAGTTCAGACCATCTCCAAAGCATTCATGTTTATGCAAATAGGTGTTCACGAAGGAATGGTGGGAAGAAAAAAAATGCATTTGATAGCGCTTTCCTAAACCCATATTTAAACTGCCAGGTGGAACTAAGTGCCAACCGGTCATCTTATTATTTTGATATATGCCCTGTTATCATGAAGAAGTTGTTGTTTAATATAAGTAAGCCCTGCCCAATCCATGTTTGAGATGCTATAATGCAATGACATAGACTGTTCTGTTACACAGTCATATATGCGAAATGCAGATGCCAGATCTGTAAAACAGCTCATGAAATAAGCTCATTCAGCTTCTAGCATAATAAGAGGGTATTATTTTAAAGGCATGGCAAAAGAAATATTTTGTACCTCATGTCAGAATAGGGGATAATTTGCATGTTTTAGATTCTCCTTGTTTTTCATCATTTAAAGTGAGTATGTTCAGTAAGTTTCAAAGGGTAAAAGTAAGGAAAGGAGCTGATAATTGAATGTTTCTCTACAGACCTGCATAATAATGTAGAGAAGTAAGAGGAAAATACCTCTTCAGGTGACAGTGAACTTCAGGAAAATAACCAATGATTACAACACAGTGAGAAGGAGAAACATATATAAATAATGGAACATTAGTTTGACTCAGTAAGAAGGAAATAGAATAGCGTGTTTACATTTTCAAAAAAAGCATTTTTGCCTTCATAATTAAGTTAGAGTTATCTTCAATTTGATTTTCCTGTCTGACTTCCAGCAGCATTTTAACTGTAAATGTCCTGAACAAAAACACTGTCATAGGAAAAATCTGGTATTACTTTGTGAACTGAGAGTTGAGTTTTTGGGTTTGGTTTTTTTTGTTGTTTTTTTTTTTAAAGAACGGGCATAAATGCTTCCATGTGTTGACATGTCCCTGATAGCAGTTAACTGTGTCCTACTGCTTCACTCCTGCGGCTGCAGCAGCTGGCTGGGGAGCTCTGCCGTCACCCAGGTGGGCATCTCGGTGAGGGCACCTGCTTGCTGTGCTCACCTCCCCTCAGCAGACACTCCCGGCCATCAGCTCCACATGTTTATGGCTGCGAAACGCAGAAGCGACAGTGCCAAACCCAAGCCATCGTCTTTCCAGCGAGCTCTAAAAGTTCAGACCACAAAACGCTGGCGCTGATGCATCGCTGCTCGCTGGATGTCTCTCTGAGATTTGTAGAAACCAAGGAACAAGGAAGGAGAGAAAGAAGTGAGGAAAGAGAGAGGCTAGACAGAAAACGGGGGATGTGATGCAACTCTCCTGTGCTGGTGCCTGGGCCGTGGAGCTGAGCCCATCCAACGGCACGGCCGGGGAAGGAGGCAGCACTGACCTCTCCTGCTGCTGCGCTCCCCCAGGGTGCCTGGCCAGAGCTTTGTGGATGAGCATCCAGAGGGTATGGTTGACCCTCCTGGGGGGTAGGTGGTGAGCCCTCCCAGTCTGGCATTCCCATCATGACAAATTCTGCACCCAGAAAATGCGTCCTGTGGAGTGAAATGAGAGCTCCCTGCACGATACCAGGACGTGGCTCTTTCATGTATCACTAAAGCTTCGGATTCAGCACAAAGGATGCAGGAAGCGCGATGACAACAATTCAAAGGCTGTTCTCATCTTTTGCCTACAGCCATCCCTTTGAGCCTCAAATTATCTGTAGTTTCAAAGCTCTGTGTCTGAACTGCTGCATCCCAGAGGAGACCCGACCCTTAATGATTATTATGCCTTCTGTGTCCATATTGAATTACAATCCTGTTAACACCGAGACACCCGAAGTTCCTGGGTGTTTTGAAGCTCTCACGATTTTTCAGAATAAACAGGGGCTTCTCCTCTCGACGCTGCCTGTTACAGTTCCTGATTACCAGCTCTTCCCCGCAGTGTGTGGGCTACAGCTTTCCCTTCTGTCTCTGAACAGCAGGCTGGGACTCCGACTCCATCACATGGCTGACAGGGCTGGAGGCTCGAAGGAGAAGACTGGGTAATTAAAACGGAGAAAGTTGGTAATGTTCCTCCATGAGGACAAGGCTTATTGTTTTGGAGCTGCGGAGTTTCAGACAGTGCCGGGAGCAAACTCTGCTAATGCTGGCGTGTCCGAAGGGGTACAGCAGTGCTGCCAGTGCCTTCCTCCAGCAGCTTCAGCCATGGACCAGCACCGCAGGGAGTGTTTGCACAGCAAAAGCCCACATCTATTTACACAGGCCTTTCTCATAATTTTTCTAGCTCCTTTCCTCATCTGCTGCAAAGCCTGCAGGCACGTCTGGTCAGAATTGACCCTGAGAAGGTCCCAAACTGGCACGAGTTCTTGTGATGGAAGGAGGAAAAAGAATCTAACATCTACAAAAAGATGTTTATACCCAAGGGAGCACACTAACTCCCTCCTCACCTGCTAACCCTCCTCGCCAGCATGGGCGGCTCTTTCCCTCCTGTGGGCACGGCTGTCTGGCCATCGGGCTTCCCCTGCCCGTGCTGAGGAGGACCGTCACCTCCCCTTCCTTCTCCCCCACTTTTTTTCTTCCCTCTCCTTGCTTTCCCTGGCACGTGCTATCTCCTATTCAGGTTTTTTTGTTATCTATATTTCCTTCTTCTGTTCTTTTCATTTTGTTCACTTGTTTCTTAATTTCTCCATAGTCTGGAAAAACTAAAGGCACACAGCCAGTTCTGCCTCTAGTATGTACTTGAGGAGCCAAAAGCATGAAATGTAAATTAGCTTTGAAAGAAAAAAAGCATTTCATTAAGTAACATGGCTGGCTGGCACTCAGAAATGTCCTCTTGCAACACACTCTGAGATCACAGAGAGATGCATGTTACTCACTCGAAAGAACTACATGATATATTTGAATAATGCCTTTTAAACATTTTTGCAAGAATAAGACACCTTAAACCATATTCTGTAACTTGAAACTGGATGAAAAAATAACCTCTGATTTGAAACAACTTGCAATACATTTTTTAGCCAAAATGGATGTATTTTCTGAGTTTCTTTCTACCCACGTCTTCTGTTTCAATATAAATTATTCTTCTAGAATTCAATTGGGCGTATTCAGTCTTTAAATAGTTTTCCTTCTAAAGCATGAGGAGTACAAAAACCAAGGCACGTGTTCTTTCTGAGGCTGCGGCGTCCTTGGATGTTCGCTGGTAAGGGTACGGAAAGGAGCAGGTCACACAGGACCAAACGGCCAGCACAAGCTGTAACCAGCAGGACGGGCGCTGCTGCACATCAGCTCTGTACTGGTTGTAATGAACTCTGTAAGGGCTAGTTAAGCAAATGTGAGATCAGGAAATAAAAAAAGAGACCTTCTGCACAGCTTCTGTCCCTCACATCGAGGTCTCGCTGCTGAGAGCTGTCAAAGGAGTTGTGTGGAACAAGAAAGGAGTTTCACACAGCAGCGCGGTGTAAAACCAGTGTGTCATCCCCAGGGCCGCCCCAGTAAGACGTGCCTCGGGGAAGGGGTGTCTGGCTTCGCCCTGAGCACCAGCCCTGCCTCGCTGTCCCACTTGCCCCGCTCGCCCACAGCATCAGCCAGCTCCTGGTGCAGCCACAGCCCCCTGCGCCTGCCCACACATCCACGGAGGGGTTTGTGTCACCTGGAGTACCGGCTGCCGGTCCTACATAGATGTGCCCCGAAAGTGGATGGTCATCCCTTTGCCAGCCATTGCCCGAGAAGCGGGGAATGCACGTGTGCCTGGGGGTCTGCGCCTCTCATCACAGAGGCCTCTCCTGCAAGCCCTCCCACATGGCTCAGAGAAACAAGCATCTTTATTTGTGACAGTGATGTGATGTCTCGCTGATGTATATTGAAAGGTCTGAGATAGAAACTTCATCATGGAAATCAAAATGGAGAATACGGTGCTGGCTCTGCTATCCCACTTGAAAGACTTGTGTATAGCAAGGGGAAATTTGGCCTTGTTATCCCCATTTTTGGAACCACCTGTGATTTTTAATGAACTGACTGCCAGCTGTTTAAGAGTTTGCATCGACCCTCCCAAGTAAGCAGAAAGACTTAGCTGGGTGCTGGATTTGCCATGGATGAGCCATAGCAATCCTATGGGTTATTTGTTAACTATTTGCATCAACTGCTTACTCCTGGTGGTATGTGACTGCACATCGCAGACGCATGACGTTGTCATTGAACCCCAGCCAGTGCCCAAGCAGGGCTCTTCCCAAGGACATGTCTGTACTTGCAGAAACAGAGGAGTGACAGATGAGAAAACTCTTGTGGTTTGTTTTTCCATGTAAACAAAAATGCTTTTTCATAAACGCAACCAAGGATGCAGGGAACTACACTGGGAAAACAAACTTCGGAAAACTACTCTTGGCTGCAAAGTTTATTCTCCTTCCCAAAAAACATTAATGAGTTGATATGTAGCATTGAATTCTCTACATGCAATTAAAGCTGCACCAGAGAGGGGTATGTTTAGAGATGTCTGGGTCACTTCTCCCAGAGAGAGCTATTCCAACCACTGACCGTAGATGTGCAGGTTAAAGGCCCTACATTTAAGATCCTGATTTCCCTTTGAAGTCAACAGAGAGGTTTGCTCCTCCAGAGAGCACTTGTGTTAGGCATCTGAAGTTAGATCATACGAACAGTCCCTCACCTATCCCCAAATTCACTTAGGATAATTCTGGAAAATAGATGTACTTAACCCCCAGCCAGCTATTACCCATGCAAGCAAATGCAGGTTTTTCATGAAGGCTCTGCAGAGCCAAAGGGCCGTAAAACATCCCAGTAATAGGATGGGGGACTCTGGGGGCTGGAGGAGAGAGAGAGAAACTTCAAATTAGCTTTGCAATGGACAGTTCCTGGAGGCGGTTGCTGCAGCGCTGCAAAGCCTGGCTCCCCCTCTCCAAGGCCACCTCCACACACGGCTGCTGGGAAATGCCATGTCAGAAAGCGGGAGAAAATCCTCTCCAGGCTGTTTATCCTGAGCCGGCAGAAAGCTGCCAGGGGCTGCCCTCGGAGGCGGCAGAGATGGGGCCAGGGGCCACGCGCGGGCAGCGCTGTGGAGATGTCCCCATCTGCGTGTTTTTAGTGAGCATCCCTCAGCCTTTCTGCCCAATGCAGCGTGACGCTAGTGTTCAGGTCAATTATTTGATACCCTGCTTATTGGGAACACATGACAGACACTTACCACATACCCTAAATATTCTCAATAGTCAGCATTTCTGAGACTCAGGCTCCTTTTTAACACCCCAAAGCGCTTAGAAAAGGTTAGACCTCCATATCGGAAGTGAAGTTTTATACTTTCCACTAACGTTTTATATAGCATTTTTGTTGTTTGCAGCACAGCACTCAGGGTCGTGTAGGCCCCCTTGCACTTTGTGGCCTTAAAAATAGATATTTTTTGTTGAAGGATGAAAATGCATATTAGAGCATTTAGGCATTTTAAGGGGAAAAAAAAAAAAAACAAAACCAAAAAACAATATTTGCAGCTGGCTCCATTTACTGATTACAGTTTCATTAACCATGGTAATAGTATTCCTGCTAGTAAATACTTGCTGAAGTATTTACTTTACAATGCTTAAGTATTGCTAGAAAACAATACTCTCCTTTGTTTTCTCATTCCAAGAAAGTTACTGTAAGATTACAAAGGAGTCTGATCCCAACAGAGGGCTACATCGGGGTTACACACAAACGTACGTATACACACACACCTAGACTATCTCTATACATTATCTCATTCACATGTTTAACAGCCATTCTTTAACCCACTTTCTTCTTGTTTTTACACAAACAGAAGACCTGCCTATATAATCCAAACATTTTCTCTACACAGTAAGTATTCCCATTTTCTAACTGGGAGGGTCAACATCTGACCCAGAACTGGCGTTAACCATTTAAGTGTTAAGTAGTAGTAAGCAGTAAAGATAAAAGTTTTCGCATGAGCCGAACGAGCACTCAGGAATAGGGAGAAGGACCCTGGCAGGACAGGACAGGACAAGGACAGACAGCAGGCTGTGCTTTCCGAGGCTCATTGTTTCCAGCAATTTTCCCTCTTTGTCTCCTCCATCTCTGCATCTCCCTGCACGTCAGTAGGGTCTCCAAGCACAGCCTGCTCTGCCATCATAGCTCCATTTTACATCAGTACCTTGTTAACTCAGGGCTGGCTCCTTGTTCTCTTTTGTCCTTTTGTTCTGCATCCCTGAGAAATTTGTCTACAGTTAAGAGCCATCTGTCATCTCTTAAAGACTTCTCTCTTTTGTAATTCATCTGTCACTCTCACATCTGCTGGGGATTGAGCAGAAATTAAACAAGGCCTGAATGTCTCAGAAGCCAGCCCTGTAAGAAAAGAAAATAATACAAAATCATTGCTTGGTTTCCACTAGAGCAAAAATTTAATTTGAGTTTACATCCCCCTGGCTTTCTGAGGTTTTTTCCCAGGTCAGAATAGGCTGGGCTTGTGTCTATCTGCACTTTGAAAGGGGGCTGTACATTGCAGACAGTATCGCTCATCCACTGAAAAGTGCAAATAATTATGTACAAAGATTACTTTTTAACAGCAAGTTACCTCTGTTTGACCCTACTTTTCCATGGAGGAGCCCTACTCAAACACTTTCAGCATTGATAACTGTATTTCATATCCACCAAGGACATGCTCAAAATTTGGCATGCCATCAACGGTATCTGCAAGGATTGTTAAGTGTTTGGGGAGTTGACAGTGCTGAGGCTTTCACTGATTGAAAAAAAATTCTATCAATTTTAAAATGTACCAATTTACAAAGAAAGTGCTTTGTTAGGGATTTTTCTAAAAAAAGTCTTGCTGTGATTTGTACTGACAATAAACACGCACTGATGGACTGAATTAATTTCCTATGTGATCAAAACACATGATGTGCTTGATAATGGAATTACAGAACACTCTGCTCTCATAAAGATGTTGCTGCAAGCAAATATTCTCTTCTGAATCTGGCACAGCTGACGTGAGCATGCACACGAGGGGAGGAAAGGGGGAGAGTGAGATGCGTTTGCCTTGGGAGAGGAGGGTAAGCCAGTGAAGAAGGCAGCTGCAACCGTGGCAGCAGAACTTGTAGGGAAGGGGTGGCCCAGTCAGATGGACACATTAGGGGAACAGGGCAAAAGGGAGGTTCGGTGGGATTCGGCAGGCTGTGCCAGCCTCGCGGCTGCCTTCTGACCAGCGGCAGCAATCCTTATTCTGAGCACACGACAATAGCCACACAGAGGACCCCAGCTCTCATTCTCACTGAGATAAGATGCAGCATCTGGTGCAAGCAATAAAATTAAATGCAGCGACAGCAGCCTGTGCCTGCAGGTACTCAGCCAAGGTGTGCACAGTGACACTGAGCTGCAGCAGCCAGGCAGGAGCCAGGCTCCCAGCAGGTCCACGTGGGACATCCCCAGGTGAGGAGCTGCTGGCTGGTGAGCATGCCTCCACACACCAGTGTCTCCTCTGGCCACGTCCAAGCCGGTGAGCGAGCCTGTTCTGGGACGCCAGGGCATGATCCAGTGCTGCCTGCCACAGCGTAAAAAGAATTAACTTAGACCAGCTGAGGTCTGATTTTTGTCTTTCTCCTTCCATTTTCCCAGATGAAAGCTGAGCCACAAGTGCAACAGACACAGGGACTCACAGGGAATTGGTGACCCTGGAGTGATTCCCAGAAGAGAGAGACCTGACCATGATGTTTGATCACTGCAGCTGCAGAGCCAAGGAACCAGCGAAGCCGTTTGGGCCAGCAACAGGAGGAGCACCCAGCCTTTGGTGGTGGGGCTGGAGCCCCCCAGCACTCTGTAGTCCTCTGTGCCCAAACCCTTCCCCAGTAGCATCCCTTAGCGTCGCAGCTTCGTAAGGGACTGTGGCACATTAATCTTTTCCTGTTGGGTTTTACTGGTGAAAATGGACAAGCCTAAAAGCTTTCCACAACCTTCTGGATTTACTGTTCATCAGGAAACCCTGACACCTATACATGGAGATGAAGAAGCCAAGGCACCATCCTTTGGTATTACTCACGGTAGCTGCATTCAAACATTTTCCACCCTAAAATTGGTCAGTGATTTCCCTCTCCTGCACGTGGAGAGGAGGACACGTTCCAAAAAGCCTGAGGAATGGTGAGAACAACAGCTTTGCAAAAACAAGAGGAACATCTGGGGTTTCTAGTCCTTTTCAGTTTTTGTCAGGTGCATTGTCTTAGGGATTGTGACAGGCCCAGATGGTGTGTCCTTTTTCTTTGAATTTTATAGCCTGTATTCATTTACCAAACTGGGCCTATCTTAAAATGTGTGTTTGTCTTCTGTTCATTGCACTGTGCATCACTCACTTGGGATAAGATGTTACTTTTGTCAGCGCACTATTTTTGAAAGGAGGCAGGCACACTCATTTTAAAAGCGCCCTTCTCGGTTAATCTCAGTCATTGACGTGCGTTTGAAGCTTTGGTTTCGAAGGGATGTGGTATCAGTGATCTCGACAAACATTTCAGTTTGCCCACTGCCATGCAGGAACTGTGCACACAAGTTTGCTTTTACTAACTGCAGAAATCCAAGCAGAACAGACTTACAGTAGGTATATAAACAAGAAGGTCACAAGGTTAATGTTTGACTCTAATCCTAATGACTTTTTTCAGCCATGCACAAAGCATGACACCAGAAAGAATTCACTAACAACAAAGTAAAGATAAACAAGTACAGGAGCACAACCCTCTCCTTTGTACACCAGCCTCAGAAGTTGCACAAAAGTATTTAAACTACAAATAAAAATACCCTAGTTTTATAGTAGACGTAACTTTATCCATTCCTCTCCATTATATGTGCAATAAGTTGCTCCAAGGTACCAATAAATATATCAGAGGAACTTACTGGTTTATAAATATTTTGAAAAAAATAGAAACTTTTGCTTAAATAACCACTGTATAGAGAAAATAATCTCCCATGGAATCTATTAAACTGGGTTAATGAACTAGCAGGAAAAAGTTTCAAACCTCTTCCCCCAACATCTAATTCAGAGCAATTTTTTCAAGCTGAGTTTCGGACAGAAATAATGAGGAAAGTTGTTGAATGTGGTTTTGAATGAACAGAAATTAAGTCAACTGTTTACAGAAATGTTTGCAAGCTGTGACAAATACATTCTGGATTGTTTAGTTAACGTGCAAGGTGATTTGAAATACAGCAACTACATTATGGCTGTTACAAAGGCTCTGTCAAAATATAACAATATTGCTAAGGGCTCCTGAGACACAGATACCGGACCCAGGCCAGTAAACAAACCCCAAAAGAAGTGTGCACGATTTACAAAAAATACAAATGCTGCCAGAAAATCTCTTCACATTTCTTTTCACAGATAAATTTAAAACCTTATCAAAAGACTGCTTCTGTGCCCAGAATATTTGTTCTGTTTCAGGACAGTTTACTTTGGCAACTTACTCAACTTTGCATCTGTAATTAAATGATGAAGATGAGACAATGTGGCTCTGGAGAGATCATAGGAAACTCCATCTTATCTATTTGCCTTTTATTTACAGAGCTCTTCATGTTTTGGCCTCCCCAATGCATTTTTCATTAAAGCAGGAGGGCAAGTTTGACACACAACCTTTTCCCTCAGTGCACACAGGAACTGTTATCCAGAGGCAAAGTCCAGCATTTTCTACCGCCTCAGCTTCTGCCCCATCAGCAGTTTTTAAGTGATTCCCTCTGCTTTGGAGAATAGACATGTCTCCCAGTGCTGCCTCGCTACATGATGGGAAAAACGTTCAAGCTCATTTCTGGCTCTGCAGAAATAAGACCCGAGTGAGTCTCTTAGTCAGAATTAAGTTCACATCTAATGTGATGTGAACGTATATTATTTCCAGCATGGGAGTACCCTGTTGTCCAACACCGCCTGGCTGTGGAGCACCCTGTAGACCCTTGGCACAACGTTTTACTGCCAGCCCATGAGAGATGTCTCTGCTAATCCCCAGCTGAAGGATTTGCCCAGAGCGATTTAAGGATTCCCACAGAGTGCTGGAGATGGGGAAACCAATGCTGAGGATGGTACTGCCTTCTTGGAGGACTCTCAGGCCATAGAGATGGTGGGGAGTTCACATGGTGACACCTCCCAGAAGGCACGGGCAGAGCCTTGCTGGCATGGATCATGCTACAGTGAGGCAACAGCAGCATCCACCAGTTGCATCAGCAGAGTGGGATTGATCTTATTTAACATCTGAATGTTGAGAGCTCAGTCTGCTGGAGTCATCTTGGCTACTTCTGTGGGCAGTGCCAGGGAGGTCTCTAAGACAGTGGAGTGACCATCCACTGGAGTCACCTCACTATTTCAATTGAAATGCACAGATAACTGGCTCCAAATTAGTTGGAACTTAGTCACACCATGGATGCCTGCATCTGGACTAGCAGCACTAAACTCCTTCTACATGCTTCCTTCCATCTAAATTTATCCCTAGAAGCACTAATTTCTCTGTTGGATGATAAAGACCACCTGGGGTATCTAGCTCAGCTGTAAGCTTCAACAGTGCACTTACTAAAACTAAATAAGGTGGTACCAACTCATATTAATTTGCTATGCAGATGTCCTGGGGAAACCACCATGCAGTTCCTGGGCTCAGGTATCATGAGGTGGGGTCATGGTCCTGCACCAGAGGGAGAGAACAACTTTGCAGTGGACTTGAACAAGGGCTGGTGAGGAGGGGAATGTGAGAAGACAGGAGCTCTCAAGGCACAGCCATTTCTGAAAGAGGTCCTCAGGCCCACCCAAGTGATGAGTTTGGACTTAACCCAGTTCATTAGCATTGACGGGTGATGTGAAGCCTTGAGATATGAAGAGAGACACGGTTTGACTTCTTATCCACCTAAATCAGCTCGTGGTTGTGTGCGACTCTTTATGACAGCAGTAGTGTAGCTGACCTTCCAGTCAGGAGTCTTTGGCCAAAAGGCCTTTTTTCACCTCTCTCACTATTTCAATGTTCCCACCAATGTTATTCTGACAAGGAGATTTAGAAATGTTTGCATTTTCTGATCAGCAGGCTGGAAATGTCTCAACATGAAATGCAACCTTCACAAGAGGAAATGTCACCCTAAGTTGCAGAGAGATATGAAATACCCCTGCTTGAACACAAGAGTGGGAAATCTGTTAGCAATAACGACTGCAGCAGTGGGCCCATAAAACATGCTTACCAGACCCAGGATTCACTGAAACACAAGCTGTACGCTGACAGATGCAGGTTTCAGGGAATCAATGACCTTCATGAAGAGCCCCCTGCTTGTGGTGACCCCCCTCGGTGAGGTGGTAAGCATAAGGGAAGAAGGTTTGAGTTTACACGGGAAATGTAAAGAGCTGCTGCACCTCCCTCCCCTCTCCCCCTGCCCACCCCAGCCATCAGCACAGTGCGTGCAGCGCGTTCCCACCAGCATCCCTGCAGCTGCTCGAGGGACGGTGGCTGTCACCAGCCTCGGCAGAGCTACGGAGGGCGGCACCAATCTGGCCAATGCCAATGGGTCTTGTACATCCATAACTGCACTTCAAACACCTCCAAATGCCCAGTGAGCAAAATCTCTCACTGCCCCTGGAAGCGCTGCTGCCTGCCCTTGCCTTTGCTCTTCCAGGCTCAGCAGGGCACTTGGGCAGGAAAATATTAACTCAACTCCTGCAGTGAAAATGCCATAGAAAAACAGCAGAAAGAGCATCATTTCTGTACTTCTGACACGTACACAAAATTTTTCCCAATTCCTGAGCAGCAATGCTCTGAGATAGGTAGAGATATGTTTGAAAACTAGCTCGTCATTAGGGACAGGAATTTAATTTCTCAAACTTTCTTGTGACAAAGCAAGACAAAACAAAAAAGAAAAGTGGTTGTCTCTTTGCCATCATCAGCTAGGATGTGTCAAGAATTTGCTTCCATAATGAAGACAACTTGGCTGAAGCATTTTCAACCTGTAGAATAAATTAACTGGTTTTAAAACAAAACTTATATCACAACTGACAGACAAGCTGCATTATATTGGCTCCAATCCGAAACTGAGAAAATGTCACGAGTATTCCCTCTGGGTTCAAACTGATACTGCTTCAGTCATGTTCTTGGCTCTTTGCGTTCTTTTCTGAGTTCCCTCTACCACACAGTTGTGGAAACTCGATTTTAAACTCACGCGCTTGGATCTTCCCAAGCAGATTTTGTATGAAATGAGAGATTCCTGGAGGTGCCGGGAGGCAGGGTTTCTAGGCTCTTTAGCCAGAGGCACCTAAATCAGACAGGATAGGTCTCTGCAAATTGTGCAAAAAAAGGCCAAGAGACAAGGTTTTCTAATGTGCCCCTGAAATGACAAAGCACAATTTAAACCTCACGCCCAGCCAATATGTCTCATAACTGCCTTACAGTTTCTGAGGATACAAAAACTAGATGTAGGTGGTTAAGAAAAACAAATTTTAAATATTTGCTAAAACTCCTCAATCCTACTGAGTTGCTACTCAATTTCTCTCTAAATAGTTATCTTTCCCTGGCTGCTCGCAAACCTCAGGAGCATCTTTTAGCTGGTCTGGGAACTGGAATCAACTGTATCAGCAAGCACAGCACAAACTAGGAGACAGGACACCAGGTATGCTAAGGCAAATGAACGTGCTGTCATTCAAACACGTATAACAGAAAGGGCCTTGCCACTGCTTGGGCTGTAACATGGAGGCTCTGACCTGAGTTTTAGAGAGTAAGGGTCTGGAAAAGCTTGGCCAGAGATGTGGCCAAAGTCCTGGCACTGCACAGCTCCATGTGTAGGTCAGGAAAGGACTGGTGGTGTCCTGAAAGGAGCATCTCCTGGTTACACCAGGTTTGAAAGTCCTGGAAGCCTAACTTCCCTAGACAAACCATCCAGTTAGCCCTACATGCACATTTATTTTGCTCAATTTTAGACAGACTCAAATTGACAAACATTTTCCAGAGCTCTGACCTTTCCCAGTCTGCCCATCTCTGGCTTCACCTCTAATTAACAAGTGTTTTCTCCTGAAACATCCATTACACATCTATTCTAAGCAAAAACTAAACACACAGAGGCTGTTCCCATCCACAGCCCACGCCAGGGAGGGACCCATGAGGTCTCTGACAATGAGCAGCAGCCTCCCATCCACTCCCATTTCCCCGAGAATGGCAGTGAAACAGAGAGTTTGCTCCTCTTGAAAACTCCTCATGTGCTGCCAAGGCAGAACATACACCTCAGTGTCCGGACCAGTGACCTCAGAGAGCACAGAAACAGAAATGCAGAAAGCGCTTTCAGAAGGGAGGATTCATTTTTTTTCCCAGTGATGTCAGAAAGCCCTCAGTTCCTGCTGCATGGCATCATCAGGAATGCTGGACGCTCCTAAGAGGACAGAGACTTTTCTTCACCTTGGAAGAGAGAGTGCAGATCAGCTTGGCACAGGCTGTGGGTTCATGATGTAAAACGTGCAGCAAAATCAACGTCGGGTATTTTCCCGAATGTGCTGTCCATTCCCTCTTCTCGTTTCCATTCCAGTGCTGTATTGCACTGCCCCTGACTTTGTGCCAGCACCAGCGTTCACATGGCAAGCTCGAATGCAGATTAAGGAGCCAATCCAGCTTTTAAACATGCAAGAAAAATCCTTTTTTTTCTGACTTCCCAAACCTGGATTTGCTCTCAAATGGCTTTACAGCCTCCAAAGTGGTGAATCAGTACAGATAGGGAGATGCTCAGGGCAGGAATAAGTGTAAAGGATGGGGATGAAGAGGCAGAAACACTGTAAAGCAGCATTTCCATCCAGCACTGGTTACAGTGAAATCAAACCATCTCTATAACATGGCTTGTGCACGCTAAGTACAAGAACATTACCAGGGAGCTCCTGGTGAGGGGCTGGGCTTGATGTGCAACAAGTGGGGTGACAAGTCTAGCATGCGTGAGAAGGGAAAAGGAGCTCACGAGCTGTGTGGTGCCTCCATCACCCACTCCTTAGCTGGGCTTTCAAAGATGACACCAGAGTGCCCTCGGCACCCGTGCTCCCAGTGGGCCATCTAGATGCACCCTGGTAGAGTGGAGCCATTTACCATTTTGGAGAGCAGGATGGGATCAAATCCAGGACTAGATGCTCAGGGCAGAAGACTGCCCAGAGGCTTGGAACTGACTTTGACTCTTTCTTTTTTTTCTACAATTCAAGTGTACCAGGCAATAGCCGGAAAAGGGACTCAAAGCATAAAACTGTGTCAAGCTCAAGGTCAGGGTCCACAAAGAATGGCACACAGCAGCAAATGGCTCTAATGTTTGGGCAGTGATCTGAGTACAGTGTTAGAAGAACAAGGAATTAGTTATCGGAGCAATGGATACTCCAGATACTGTCAACAAAAGGATTCAGCCTGAAAGCCACTGGGACCATTATTCATGTTAAGCTATTTCACAAACTGTGGTGTTCCCAGAAAACCTGATACTGAGTGAAGCAGATAAGAAGGTGAGGAAGGTTTCCAGAGGTGATCCAAGAAAGCACGTGAAAAATGTCTGCATGAAAAAAAGCACATGGGAAAGGGCACGGTTTGTAACAGTACTAAGGGAAAAAAATGCAAGAGCAAGATGACTTTTTCAGCTGCAAGCTTCAACTTTGCAAGCTACAGACGAGCTAAGGGGAGATGGGCTGGCTGCAGACATGCTCCCTCAAGCGTCCAAGAGCTGCCTGCCAAAGCATCTCCTAAACGTGATGATCTGATGGACAAAGTCCTGTCAGCTCAGGGACAAAATGGAGCGGGACTGCTCATGCCACTGCTGAGGATGAGATGCTGTAGAAAGTGTCTGCAAGCCAAGGGAGGCCAAGGCAGCATGTTCCCAAGCTCTGCTGGGAACTTCAGACAGAGCTTCAGTGCTAGGTTGGGGTTTGTTTAAAGGCATGGTGACTACATTAGCAAGAGAGAACAACGCTTTGCAAAGGGTACGAGGAAGCTAGTTAGTGATTAAAAAATCTCAGAGAAGAACTATCATTGAGAAACTTTTATACTGAGCAGTGGAATTAGGGAAGACAACAAACCTTACTGCAGATGCCAACAAGGTATGGGCCAAGTCAGGCCCACGTGAGTGACACAAGGAAATTGTTCCTCCACAGCAAAGTAGGCATGGATATGTTTAAGTGCTCACCTCAGGCAATGTTTCTTGCTCTCTTGCGCTGTCCATGCTAACAGATGCTGCGTCTAAACAGAGGATTATGGATATCCTACCTTTCTTCACTGTAGTATATGCCAAAGAAGCAAACACAAGTTTGTGGAGTGGATCCAGACCATTTCCAATAAGGCAGTTTTATTCCAGAGGAAGAGTACCCACAGGAGAATTGCCAGAAATTCCTATGTCACCTTAAATTCCCAACCAAAATGAACCAAACATGTAAATAAGACATTTCCGGTACCTTCCAAAAGAAGATCTCAATATTTCTTACAAGCACTGGTCCATCTCACAGTCCTTCTATGTTGTGTTGTATATTTGGGAGATGAAGCCCCAAAAGGGCAAATGAATTGCGTAAAGTCTGCGGCAGTACTGGTAAAGGAGACAAGACACATTTCTGAGTTTTACTTAATAAAAATAAAGTCATCTTTCTTCTTTATTTGGAGATGTCCAGATTCCTTCTCCAATCTATATATCAATAGAAGTTTATCCTCTCTAGTGATTTCAGATTTTACTTCTGTGGTGAGTTAAAGGAACAGTTCATATTTTTATAACTGTTTTTATACCATGCTTAAGCATACCACATAATTTACTTCATAAACATCACAATATCACAATGCAAACTTCATTAAGCTGTAGTAAAAGTAACTACATTGTCAACTAAATACATGATTAAGAAAATGGCAACCAACTTACTTCTTGGCTCTCATACCTTAGAATTAGATTACTATAAATACATGCGATTGCATGCACTGCCAAATACTGTACTTCAATGTTTGTCCATAAAATGTAATTTGAAATGCATGTAGGATGGTACAGCTTTTGTAAAAGGAAGTTATTATCTGTGATAAAAGCAATTGTTGACATTAGAAATACAGACTAGAGGATTGAGACGGGAAATTTAATAAAAACAAAACAAATGTAGAAAGGAAAAGGGAGGTTAACAATATGGCAAAGCAAAGCCAGATGTAGCAGTAAATACCTGCCCAGAGGCAAACCTGGACTGCTACCTATCAGAGTGGCAGCACAGCTGGTTTATTTTTTACACTGGACATGGTCGACAGTCAGACAACAGGCGAGTGTGCACTTAGGCTGAGGAAAAGCCAGGTTACCCACACATTTCACTCTGACATGAGGGAAGGGCCATTTGGTCAGGGAGCTTTTTAGGTTTTGGTTTGTGTTTGAAACAAATGCTGCGACCCACATTTCCTCTTAGCAATTGTCTGAGTTGCATAGGTGAGTAAAAAAGCAAGCAAGCCCGGAGCACTGAGACGATGTGAGATTTTCTCCAGTATGCAGTGGGCCACAGGAGATGCACCAAAGCCATGCACCTCCTGCCCATGGACCACCTCCACCTGGGCAGGGCTGGGGTGCTGCCCCCAAACGAAATGCCCTTTTCTCCCACTTCAACTCCTCTCCCAGCATGCAGCACATGCGTAACAACACAAAAAAAAAAAAAAAAAAGCTTTGAAAACTTCAGAATAAGGCACTCTCTGTGCATCCAGCTCAAGTACACTTCCCCAGAATGAGCAGAGTTAGGGGCAAGGAGAATTTCCTTGGTGAAACTCATGCTGGGAACCAATGACCCCACTTGGAATAATAAGTAACTTTGAATAATCTAATTGTACTGTATAATTTTTTTTTCAGCTTGAAAATGTCAGGAAGAGGATGTTACAGCAGGACACAGAGTAATACACAGAACAAGCTGGCTCACATTACTGTCTTCTGGCTTTTTTTGTTTTCTTGTTTTGGTCTTGTATCCTGCCATTGTATCACTCCATAGTAACAACCTGCTGAGTGAGAAGGGGATTTACAGTGCTTTCCTCTAGTTCTTAAAGTATTTCTGTCACTTAGCTGCCATTTCAGAGTTAAAGAACTAACTACACATTTTGGACTGACCTAGCTGTTTTCTCCCTTTTTTTAAAGAAAGCTTTTCAATCACAAATGTGGCAGAAAGTATGTTGCATTGTGGGAGGGAAGCAGTGTTTGGTATCCAAGGGGTACATCTGCACTAAATTATCATGCTCTAAAGTTTGGACTGATTTTTCAGTTAACAAACTACTTTACCATGTTTCTTTAACTATTGGAGAAATAAGTCGTCTGTCGGTGTTTCTCTACCGAGAGCTGAAACGGAACAAGAGCCGCGGTGCAAAGCTCAGCAGCGCGCAGGCAGGGCAGGGCAGAGGGGAGGCAGAGCCTATAGCTGGGAGCCGGTACCTGCGCCTCTGAAATCAAGGCAGGGAGGGATCGATGTTCAAAATTGTTACCCACAAAGAATAAACATGCAAACTTCCACAGAGGATTTTATCCCTGTGCACACAACCGTATACTGCCACTGAAGCGCTCTCTGCAACAGGAGTTGGGCACATTCAATATTTAAGCCACCTTTCCATCAGATGCATGTGGAAATCCACAGCCCGGTCACAAAGGTGTAACTCGGGAAGGCACTGGGAAGGCACGGCCAGGCATGGCCCTGGCATAAAGACAGGGGCTGTGCTGCAGCATGGATGTGTCCCTAACATGAAGGGACCTCGCCGGCCATTGCTAACAGGGATTGCACACCTGGGGAGGACCAGGAGGGGGTAGGAGTGAAGGGGGGGAGTGGAGGGCACTGAAGAGACCTAAGCCAGCTGCAGGGGAAGGGAGCCAGGCATGTTTGCAATGATAACTTGGGAGGGACTGGTCTTTTCAGCATTATTTTCATCCTGTGTAATTGGTGTGATCAGGAAGGACACGGGCTGCCAGAGTGGGTGGGGAGGGGGGACGTAAGGGCAGTGACAGGGGACAGACGTGGCATCCTCCCTTATGCTAACCAAATGCTCAGTGACAAGCAGAGGAGAGAAAGAGCAGCAGTGAAATGGAGATGCGTGTGATCATGGCACCGGCGCCTGTGAGCTAGCACTGAGGAGATGGACAAGGACATGTTTGGCGGCACCTTGCACAGCTTGACTGCAGCAAACCAGTTCCAGCACGAGCCCTGAAACCCCGTTCTAGAAATGCTTTGAGTCAGAACCAAGAGGCTTTTCCAGCTCGGCTATGAGTTCAGTTTCTCAACGTGATGAGATCCTTCCTGGCTCCCTGAGCTTTCATGTGGCAGCAGGGCTGGGCTTCCGAGCCATGGCCAAAACATCTGAGTGCACAGAAAAGGAGAGGCCACTGGAAAGTAAAGGTGGAAATAAACTTGGGGTGATATTTTCCTTCATAAGGAATTGGGACGATCTGTTTTCTCCATAAATCTTTGTTGCTTAAACTGTCAAGGAACTTAACTTATACTGAGCAGAAAAACAAATAGGAAAAAATGACGAAACAAGAAATTCAGACTGGTGAAATTAGCCCTTCTGGAGAGGGTAGAGGACTGCCTCCAGCATAGACAGGTAGCCCTCTCACCTTTTTCTCTCCGGTTCTGATACATAGGCAGGTTTATGCAATATCTTTACAGATCTGATACCAGGCTTGAGATCTAGAGAATCTGCAGATGCTAGAAACTCACCTACAGGAAACATACTGTAAGATTTTGAGTGGTTTGCCATTGTATCTAGTACTGAGAGCTGAAATGAAGCTCCACGCGAACAGAGCAACCCGCCAGCACGGACACAGCACTCGCCCTCCTCCTCGAGGAGCAGAGGGTGGACAGGGCGAAGTGACAGGGGTCGACTGACAGGGTCATTCACTGGAGGAGCTGAGGAGTTATCTCATGTCTTGTGAATGTTGATCGGTGCCCTTTGCACAGCTCGATGAGACCTTAAATTATACACTGTGGAGAGTCAAGATCATAAATAAAAAGGAGGGCTCCTCAGATAATGGCATTCCAGCAGGCTTACAAATATGCCTCATTTGGGAACATATTACATTACAGTTTTGGACTTGCCAAACGATCTTCTGTTCTATTTATTACCAGCAGCCTTATATCAGACTCATATTTTAAGTTCTTAATTTGTGCAACTTTTGTTCTACTTCTAATAAAAGATTTTCTTTTGCCTCTTGGTCCCAACACTCTTACCACCCAGGAGTCAGAACTGACCAAGGACATCAGGAAAAGCCCTGACATAGCCTGGCCTTTTCCCCAGGTGCCCAGCTGAGGTACCACTAATACCGAAGCATCAAGATCAGCCCCGTGGGAAGAGATTTGCCTTCATTGGCACTGACCAACACCAGGCTCAGAGGTCAACTTTTTGGCCCCAGAAAAGCACTGGTCAAACAAATGAGTGGCTTTACATACAAAATTATATCAGGGACACCAAGTAAAATGAAACAGATTAATTCTGACGGCACATGCAGAAAGGTTTGAATTATCCAGCGCAAATTGGCCAACCCAGTTCCATCAAAGTGCTCTGCGGTCCTGCTTAGGATTTCAGATGTGTGTTATGAGGAGCAGCTGCTGCTCCAGGAAACATGTTTCAGTCCAGGCAGGATCAAGCCTTAAGAGTTTCTGGTGCATGTTTCAGAGAAATCAGCTTCAGCCTTAGGTATCCAAGTTGGCTGTCGTAAATATTTATTCATTAAAGAAAGTCCTTGTTTGCTTCTGGTGCAGTTTCATAGCCTTCTAAAGACTCACAAACAAGGGAAATGGATGGGCAGGGAAGGAGGGAGGAGGAATTTCCTCCCTTTCCTTATAAGTTAGAAAAAAAAAAAAAAAAAGACAAAACCAGCTTGCCTTGTGGAAAATAAACTTGTCCAGTTTTGTATACATGTGTTTACTGTACAAACTCTCAGTGACTCAGATGTGAAATGTGCCTCAGGTTTGTTATGTGTTTTGTTTAGTTTTCTAACTCTCCCCGAGAAAACATGGGCCACAGTTCAGGCTGATGTCTATCCCATCCAGTAGATTGCAGGGGATGCACAATAAAACCCCAGTCCTGTGAGTGTTTATGCATGCATGAATAGACCTGCATTCACTGGGTTTTTTCATGCATGTAATCATCCCAGGATCAGGGCCTCAGGCACAGCACAGAATTTGGGTTCATACATTTACTGGGGGCTGGAATTTGTTGCATTACTTTGACATAAATTGTTCATCACATTTCAGAATTCATTGAGCTATTCATGCTAGCCTTCCTGACTGGACAGGACTGATTTTAAGAAATTATTTTAAGAAAGCTTTAAGAGACTACCAACCTCCTTTTCCTTTCCTGTCAGCATTGATCTCCATCAGACCCAATGTGCCTCCTTTTTAATCAAGCTTGCTTCTCCCGCAGCTTGCTGATTAGGTCACATTTCAATTTGTGCCTGCAGAGTTGCTCCCACGTTAGGGGCTGGCAATGTTACAAACACAATTTCTTGGCATTCATGACTGTCAAAGTCAAAGACTCCCAGGTAACTAAGATAGTTGGAAATTATTTCATAGTTTTTTGAGCTATTTCTGCTTCCTCATGATGCATAAAGAAGAGTTATGATGTGGCTGATAAGGTTCATTGGATTTTTTTGGATCCTCACCTGGGAACTACTTGACTCTCACTTTGCTTGCCTGGACAAATTTATTGTAACTTCAGATGACTTAACTGAGGGCCTGAGGCTGTTGACCTTCAGCAGCAGTCCCATCTATTCCGTACATCGATCAGTCACTATGGTGTATCAAAAAAACCCAAAAACGTCATCTCAGCATTTGTCAGTCCCTTGGATCATGTAGCTCATTTCATTCATTCAGGAGCTAGCAGGGGGTAAGGAGAAAGGAGCCCCCTGAACCTACCTGCCATTGATCTGAGGGGCTGGGATGAGTCTCAGAAGACACAGGTGAGCAGCACTAGGCAGCTTGGGAGTTAAGCCTTGACTCAGATTGTATTTGCATTTTCAGAGTTCTGACCCTTTCCTTCTGAGTTTGTGATAAGACACTCCTCCTTGATGAAATAAACCTTCACCTCATGTCCTGCACATGGGTTGGGATAACCCCTGGTATCAATACAGGCTGGGGGATGAAGGAATTGAGGGCAGCCCTGCAGAGAAGGACTTGGGGATGCTGGTGAATGAAAAGCTGGACATGACCCGGCAATGTGTGCTTGCAGCCCAGAAAGCCAACCACATCCTGGGCTGCATCAAAAGAAGTGCAAACAGCGGGTACAGGGAGGTGATTCTGCCCCTCTGGTGAAACCCCACCTGCAGTGCTCTATCCAGCTCTGGGGTCCCGAGTACAAGACAGACATGGAGCTAATGGAGTGGGTCCAGAGGAGGGCCACAAAAGTGATCAGAGGGATGGAACACCTCTCGTATGAAGAAAGGCTGAGAGAGTTGGGGTTGTTTAGCCTGGAGAAGAGAAGGCTCTAGGGAGACCTTATTGCGGCCTTTCAGTATTTAAAGGGGCTTATAAGAAAGATGGGGACAGACTTTTTAGAAAGGCCTGTTGCAGTAGGACAAGGGGTAATGGTTTTAAACTAAAAGAGGGTAGATTCAGACTAGATATAAGGAAGAGGGTAGTAGATGCCCCATGCCTGGAAACATTCAAGGTCAGGTTGAACAGGGCTCTGAGCAACCTGATCTAGTTGAATATGTCCCTGCTCATTGCAGGGGGGTTGGACTACATGACCTTTAAAGGTCCTTTCCACCTCAAACTATTCTATGATTCTGTGTTAGCTTTTTCTGGTACTGGAGGTTATCTGAGTCAGGCTGTCAAACATGGGGCAGTTGTCTGGAGATGGCAAAGCCAAATGGAGCAGGGAGGACCTGCCCCAGGAGCAGTTTTGGACCCCCAGAGGTCAGAGGGAGTTTCTTGCCATCCTAACAGGGCCAGAAGGGGAGTTACTAATGTAAAACCCTGGGATGTGGGGAGGACCTCCCTCTGACAGGTGCAAGGTTACAATAGGACCTTCATTCCTTGCCAGTAACTGGAAACCTATAGATACCCAGCACCTCCAGGCAAACCCCTAAGCGACACTTCTACTGCACACCAACATTTCAGTTACTTGTCTGTTTGGGAACAGAAATATATGAAAACTACAATCCAGTTTCATGGGCGCTTGGTAGCATGCTGTTTATTGTTCCCAGAGGAACAATAAGGATTCTTAAAAGCAGATGGACTCAGATGCTCTGATGAGTTGCTGTAGAAGCAAAACAATGGGCCAGATTTTTTAAAAATAGAAAATACATCCATTGCACAAGTAAACCCTGTTCTCCTCTATGCACAAAATGGGACAAGACAGACAATGTTTTGCAGCGCTTTTTTGCAGATGCAACTGAGCAAAGGGTTTTCCTGACACAGTAATCACAGAAAAAATCAAACATGAGCAAGGACTTAAAAATGAATATAACCACAGAATCACAGAACCACAGAGAATCACAGAATTGTTGAGGTTGGAAGGGATCTCTGGAGATCTTCTGGTCCAAGCCCCTGCTCAAGCAGGGCCACCTACAGCTAGTTGCCCAGGACCATGTCCAGATGGCTTTTGTATATCTCCAAGGATGGAGACTCCACCACTTCCCTGGGAAACATGTGCCAGTGCTCGTTCACCCTCACAGTGAAAGTGTTTCCTGATGTTCAGAGGGAACCTCCTATGTTTCAGTTCGTGCTCATTGCCTCTGGTTCTGTCACCGGGCACCACTGAAAAGAGCCTGGCTCCATCTTCTATGCATCCTCCCTTCAGGTATTTATATACATTAACAAGATTCCCTCCTAAGACTTGTCTTCTTCAGGTTAAACAGTCCCAGCTCCCTCATCCTTTCCTCACAGGAGACTTGTTACAGTCCCTTATTTTTGTGGCCCTTCATTGGACTCTCTCCAGTGTGTCCATCTCTTTCTTGTACTGAGGAGTCCAGAACTGGACACAGTGTTCCAGGTGTGGCCTCACTAATGCTGAGTAGAGGGGAACGATCACCTTCCTTGACCTGCTGGCAATACTTTGTCTAATGCAGGCCAGGACACCATTGACCTTGTTTGCCACACATTGCTGCCTCATGGTGAACTTGGTGACCACCAGGACCCCCAGGTCCTTTTCTGCCAAGCTGCTTTCCAGCATATAATGGTGCCTGGGTTTGTTTCTCCCCAGGTGCAGGACTGGAACTTCCCCTTATTCAATTTCACGAGATTCCTGTCAGCACATTTCTCCAGACTGTCAAGGTCCCTCTTGATGGCAGCACAACCCTCTGGCATATCAGTCACTCTTCCCGGTTTTGTGTCATCAGAAAACTTGCTGAGGGTGCACTCTGTTCTATCATCTGGATCGTTACTGAAGACGTTAAACAAGATTGGATCCACTATTGACTCCTGGGGTACACCGTTACTGGCCTCCAACTAGACTTCATGCCACTGATCACAATCCTCAGGCCTGGCCATTCAGCTAGTTTTCAGTCTCACTGTGTGCTCATCCAGCCCACATATCAACAGCTTGTCTGTGAAGGTCTTATAGGAGACTATGTCAAAGGCCCTACTGAAGTTCAGGTAGACAACATCAACTAGTCTCCTCTCTGTTTTACAAAGTCAGTCATTTCACTGCAGAAATTTATCAAGTTGGTCAAGCTTGACTTCCCCTCAGTGAAACCATGCTGACTACGCCTGATGATTTTCTTCTCCTTAATGTGCCTGGAAATGGTTTCTAGGATTAGCTGCTTTATCATCTGCCCAGGGAACAAGATGAGGCTGACTGGCCTGTAGTTGCCTGCATCCTCCTTTTTTCCCTTCTTGAAAACAGGCATGACATTTACTTTCCTCCAATCTTCAGGCACTTCTTCCAGTTGCCATGATCAAAGATTATCAAGAGTGGTGTTGCAATGACATCTGCCAGCTCCCTCAGCACTTGTGGTGCATCTCATCAGGGCCCATGGATTTCCACATGTCTAGTTTGTGTAAGTAATCTCTGACCTGATCCTCTTCCACTAAGGGTACATCTTCCTTGCTCCAGCCCTAGGATTCTTGAAGACCAGTCTTGCTAGTAAGGACAGAGGCAAAGGCGGCATTCAATGCTTTTCCATGTCCTGTGCAAGCAGGTCCCCCATTTCATTCAGCAATGGGCCCACATTTTCCCCAGACTTCCTTTTGTCACCTCTGTGCTCACAGAAGCCCTGTTTCTTGTCTTTGACAATCCTGGCCAGATTCAATTCATCCAGATTCATTTGGGCTTTGGCTTTCCCATCATCCCTGGATGCTCAGACAATATCTCTGTATTCCTTCCAGGTTACCCATCCTTGCTTCCACCCCCTGTAAGCTTCCTTTGTAATGTAGCAAAGGGAAGGTACAGCAAAGAATATTTTCTTCACTCTGTGGTACAATCACTGTCAAAAATGAACCTGAATAAACTCAAGCCATCGCTGAGATAGAGAAAATATAAAATCCATGAAGAATTGTTATAAGCAAAGCATCCATATTACTTCTCCATGCTTCTAGAGAAAGCTAAAAGGGAATGTCAGATGGCCCAGCCCGAACTCCTGTAGGTCAGCATTACACCTGGATTGAAACCAATGTATATACATATACACACATCAAACACATGTATATACACATCAAACTATATAACTAAAACCAAACTATATAATATAAATATCAGGTATTATATAGCATGTGTAATAAAGGCTTCTCTTTAAAGGCTAGTGGGCCCTTTGCTTTGATGAATTAACATATTTCAGAGGGTGTGTATCTGATTCATGATTAAAGCTTATATATTTCTAGCACCAGAAGAAATTAAACCAATTTGCTGATCCTGTAGGTAGTCTGGTGGTAGAAAGAACAGTTGTTTCTTTTTACGTGGTAAACTCAGTAATCATAGGTGGAGGGGAATTAACCCACATGAAAAAACAGAACCAGTTTTCCTAAATGAAATTTTGTAATGTGAAAGAAGTACTTTAAAGAAACTAATGAAACCTAAATATTGCATCATAATTTGTCCTATTAATGTTGGTATCATCACTTTAAAATTCAGGTTACTATAGATACTATATTTTTCAGACAACCAAAGTAGGGCAAAAGGAGAGTGCCATAAAAACCAGACAGGTTTATGTCAGGGTGTATTTTCAGCTGCAGCATTTTCTTGTGTAAACCCCAGGTTGCAGCACATAGTGCAACTTCTCTGTTTGAAGCTGTCCAACACTTTCAAGAAGACTAATATATCCACTTTGATTTTCATGAAATTCAGAACATAAAAGATCAAATACACTCAATAACGGATGCTAAATGTCAATGACATACCAGCAGAAAGGAATTTTTTTCCACATGAATATGGTATGAATGGAATGTGTTGGGAATAATGTCATTGCCCACAACAACAAGCCCTTTTCTCAAGAGCACATCTCTTCTAACAAATGCTGAAAGTGGGTGATACAAGGGGCCCCTCTCCCCATTTCCATTCTTTGCTGTGCAATCTGTACAGGTACCATCTTTGGGGCATTTGGGGTTTATTTTAGGGCTCTAACACCACAATATTTCCCTAAAAACATGTACTAAGTGGTAGGGTTCAGTTTAGAGGGTACACAGCTCCCATCAAGACTTGGAGGGACATCCTAAGTGGCTCCAAAATATGTAAATGTGCCATTCCCATCTACCCATGAACCTAGGACCCAGGTCTTGCCCTCCTTCCCCCTACAGCCCATGCAGCCTACATCCAGAAGACCTTATCCTACATCTTCCCACCCCAAATCCCAACCCTGTGCCACCATGACCTCCACAACCCTTGTATTCCACATGCCCCAGGGCCCCTCTGGTGCACTTTACCCTCCTCCTGCACATTGTCTTCTTCCCACACCAAGGGTGTGTAAGGAACTGTAGGGCAAGGCAGACACCATGTCTTGTATGTCCAGAGTTGGATGAATGCAGCTTTTTCAACTTTTTAGAAGTGTCGACCACATTTGACTCCAACTTGTCCAGACTGATCCTGGTATCCAGGCACAGCTACCTACAACTTCTCAAATGTATGAGAAAGGCCATTGTTTGCCATCCCCTTCTCATCCACTCCTGGGACTAATTTCTGACAGAGGTTTTCCAAAAAGCTGCACCAACATGCTGCCTGCCCTTGCTCTGTGCTAATGCAGGCCACCTTCACCGTGCATGTAGATGAAGAGTCAAGAGAAAGTAGAAGAAAACTTCCTGTTGAATGCTGCAAGTTGGTATCCACTCAGTAACATGTCTAAGTTAGAAAGATGTCTGTCATAGATGACAAATTTGCTGAATGTAATGGATATGTGTTTGCATTAATGGTTCATATCTTATGCCAAGGTTTTCAAATACAGTTGGTGATTTTGCATGTCACTGTTGTCACTTGCTGTGCACAAAATGCCGCTGCTTTGGAGGCCTGCTTTGGAGAAGAGAGGTACAGTCTCTCTGAAAAATCAAGCTGACCTCAAAATGAGTGGCTCCCAACACCCTTTTTCAAAACTTTTTGCCTGGCTTTCATAATCCTCACAAGCATCCTGAGCACCTGTGAAGAAAGCTGGAACTGAGTCTTCATAGCCAGGATATACCTTAGCATCATTCAGCCCTGCCAACATCCATGTTTGGAGCAGCAGAAAGAGGTTAATGAAGTGTGTGTATTGAGCACTGATACACCAGTGAGGTTTCTAAAAGCATCATCAGGAAAAACCTAAGGTCTCCTACATATGTTTGAAGAAGAAAGCCCAATGCCACTCACCTCCCACAGGAATTTCACCTATTTACACAGACATTTGGGTCATCTCCCATACAAAGGTACACGTCTGACAATGGGCAACAAAATCAACAGTTTTCAAAGAGAACAATTGCAAGAAAAACTTGTTAGCCAGGGTGATGATTTCTCATCCACTCCGAGTATTTTTGAGGGGAGGAAAAGACCCATCCTCCCCAGGCTGCTGCCTCCTTAGTAATCAGCCCTGGCAGTTACAACCTGCCTCTCAAACGCTCCGTGTTTTGAATCCAAGCAAGAGCTTTGGCAGCTGTAAACCTAGCACGGGCTCGTTTTAAATGATGAGAGGAAACAGGCTGACAGTGAGCTGATTAGCAAGCTCTTAGAGCCCTCTCGGCTGAGTGGGGAGAAAAGGACAACTGTCTTTGTGTGCTGCCAGAGAGGGGACACGGGGGCGCCCGGAGCCCGACTCGCTGTCTTCGGTGAGATGGTGAGGATGTGGGAAAAGAGCGTTCCAGGGAGGCTGAGCTGCCCTCGCCAGCCTGCCCCTTCCTGACAGCCCCTGCTCTGAAGATAACGAGGGAGGAAATAATGAAACACTATGGTAAAGACTAGATGAATTTGAAGAGACAACTGCAAGCTGTTTCCTGGCCCCAGCCTTATCTGGAGTCCCAGAAAATAACCCTTTCTCTGTGGTCAATAAATAACCCATTATGATCGGAGTGAAATATTTGGTTTAATTTCTGCCGCTGAGTACTGGGTAGCGGGACATGATTTCCACGAAGAGCAGGGGCAACTGTATTTCTAGCCGTGCTTTGGAGCAGAGGGGAAAGGCTCTGCAGAATCCTCTCACCAGGAGCATGTGGGTTAAGTCAATGGTATTTAAATGTGTTGTAGAAAATGAAGATGCAGAGCTAGGATGGGAAGGAAGGGTTAAAAGGATGGACTTGAAAAGCCATGTAGAGGTTATTGAATGGGCAAAGCAGCAAGCATTAAAAATAATTCAGCCAAAAAAAAAAAAANACAGACCACACTGCGTTATCAGTACAAAAGCTCTGGGAGCTGCTTTTCTTTCCAAAATGGCAGCTGATAGCTGATCTAAACAAAAGGTCATCAGGGCAGCGAGGGGATAGGAGGGAGGCTCAGGGAGGGGACAAACAGAAGATGCACCAGAGCAGCAAAGGTTTAAGGCCACAGGCAACCCGATGGCCGCAAACACTGATCAGCAGCACCAACCACAAAGACAGGCAGCCCCCTTCAACACTCTACAGCGAGTCCCTAAAGTCCACCTGAGGAGAAGATGTGTTCTAGCTCAGACACCTACTCTGATGTGTTGCCCAGCGGTGCCTCTACTTAATCACACTTCAAACTTCAGGGCCCAAATCACGCATTTCACCAGAAAAACATCACTTGCTGCTCTGCAGCAACAGCCCAGGCGCAGTCCGAGGGCAGCAGTTCCCCGTGGCAGCACCTCAAAAGGTTGTGTTTGCACAAACAGGTCAGCAGAGCAGCTTGGTTCCCACTGAAAATTTCTCACCATTTGGGCTGGGTCTGCATTTTCATTACAGTGTAGGAATACAGTGAAATTTGTGTGAGAGTCCATCACGTTACATCCCTACCTGTCTTAAAGGACCACCTCTAGGGTATCTTCAAATTTACTAGCTGCAGCTCTACTCTACCTCTGTAAGAAAACGACCTCTGTGAAGCAATAAACTTTTTGCTGCTCCCCTGAGTGGTCAAGAAGGCAGTTTACACTGCAGTTCATTCCTGCTACCTTCATAAAGTAAAAAAAAAAACAAAACAAAACAAAAAAACCAAAACAACAACAACAAAAAACAAACAAACAAACCCACCCAAACCTGCTTACTCCCAACTACAGAAACAGGGAGGCAAAATGCAGTTTGGCCATGTAGTGGTTCCTATAAAACCAACCATCTTAGATGTAAGTTTGGTTTGGGGTTGGGCATTTTTTTTGCTGTATAGCAAAATGACTGGGAATACAGTCATAAAATCTTTCATTGAGTTTCCTGGGGTCTGAAGGACATCTGGGAGGATTACAGGAGGAATATCGTGTGTGGTAGCTGTGCTAGGAGCAATCCCGATTTATGGCTCCATCTGTAACTGCTGCACATTGCCCCAAGCAGATGCTGAAACAGTCCCTGAAGTGAAGCGATGCCAATACCACGACTCAGCAACCAAACTCCGTGCCAGGACAGGCCGTGGTCTGCTTTACCCTTCCTCCCTTCGAGCCCACCTTAGCATTTCCCAACCCTTTTTATTTTTCTTGCTGTCCCAGTTGAAGTCTGCATTGGATGGAGACAGCTGTTTCCACACCATCCCCCAAGCATAGGGAAGCAGATAAGGAAGGAGGGGGCTGGGTGCAGCCCCCCCCCCCTCCCTGGGGTGTCAACCTCCAAGCCCCACTGTCAGCTCCGTGGGACGCTGCCCATGGCTTGATCACACTCAGCAGTGGAGGTGGCAGCAGCAAGGCACGCTGCTTCCAGGGCAGTGGGCTGCCCTCACCAAGACGTGAGGCACCACCAGTCTCTTCTGCAAAGTGTCCCACGGGGGGAGAGCAAGGAGGACACAGCTGTGCCTTATAGCAGTGGTGTGCTTGCTTGTCCCTTCTAAGTTGGCTCTTTCCATATCGCAGCCTTATGATACCACTGGAGAAACCTTATCATAGTTTTGTTGAAACACATCCCTATATTAAGCAGGGATCCAGAAAAAGTTAGAGGGGGAGAGGAATTCATCAGCGCAGAGAGACATATTTTTGCGGAGGCAGCTGACCAGTTCTCCACAAAGCATCCGGAGCTTTCTCAATATTCCCAATCAGCCTCCATGCCTCCAGCTGATTTCCCATAAAAATGCTGAAGGGTCTTTGATCTCAGGGTACGTGTCCTTATGAAAAGGGGAGGGGTAAAATCACAGAGGTCAGGCAAACCCTTGACAGTAGTTCCTGCAGCTCCTCAGACCCCGGCCAGCCTTTGAGGTCCTGTGCCAGAGATCGCAGATTTAGTTTGATCAGTCATGAGTTGAAAAGGCAGAGCAGAGCTGCTCAGGTCAAATCAGATGCTTAACTCTCCTTGCCTTTTGTGATGGGTGGGGAAGTTCAGTAAAAATTAGGAAGATAAGAAAGACCACAAAAAAAATATACTAATGAGAAATTACATATTAAAAGCATCAGCCTCCTTATTACACATGATTTGGGTATGGATATCAATTAATGGCTCAGCCAGTTTCACAACTCAGCCTCATCAAATTCCCTAGAACTGGCAAAATACTTAGAAGTGTTTCATTGGAACACACTATATCCCAACTTTCCAGCCAACATATATAACACAACTTTTGCATTTTATAATCTATTATTTTTTGCTGATGCTAGAACAGAGCTCCGACGCTGGAGGGGATAAAACTAGTCCAAATGATAATAGCTTGAATGGCACTGAAAATAAACAAATGTTCAGATAGATATTCTTTACTTATGTCTCTGACAGAAATTCCTCTGTGAGGAAAGAATTTCAGGCAGTAACGGAGGAGTCAGATCTTTACTCATTCCTGCCTTCCCATTGACTCAATGCATATGGAGCACTCACTCATGTAATGGGTTTTCCCCTGGGAAACCAAACTTATACTAAAATGCCATGGAATCAAAGGGATGGATTCCCCCCTACTTACACCACGTTCTTCTGCCAGAACACCCCTCATGTTAACAGCTCACTATAGACATATATAAACAAAAGTAAAACTAGCTGTCCACTATCAAACCACCCTGACTGAAAGAGAAAGAGCTTTTCTGTGCATCGGGTCTTACTATTATCTAAAACACTGGAATTATTCTGGAAAAAGAAATCAGCTGTTAAGAATACAAGCTGAGGTCTGAATAAATAATTTGAGGCCAATACGAAGACAGGGTATGTAAACCGATAAATGCATAGCTGAAAAGGGGGTGGTTCGGTTCCCCTCCATTGACCCACCTCTCGGGAAGTGATACATGCCAAAATGCTGACACCAGGTACTTAGGAACAAAAGGAGAACGCTGCAAATGGAAACCTGTAGGCAGCAGATAGCGAACAGTAGACTTCATTGTCTATTATCTAGGAGCCAGAAGAATGCAATGTATAAATAGGGGTAATAACCTGGTGATGGGCAACACCCCAAAAGTTCAGCCCTGAGACAATATCCCAGGTTATTTGAAAAAACTTCACTGGAGCTGGTAATTTCACCCAAGCAAAGATTTCTAGTAAACACCTGACTTTCTGGGCTGTACTCTGCAGGAGCCCTGCACAGAAGACATCTCCTGGCTGTCTCCATGTACCGCCTTCCATGGCAAGTGCAGCCCAGGGGCTGATGCTCAGCTCTCCACAGAGCCCACCGCATGTGGAGACAATTCGCCAATTGATTATCTCACAGCTCAGATGAGTATGGAAGATGGGGAAAAGCTACTGAGTCTCAGAAAACAGATTAATTTGTAGAAAAGACAAGTAGATATTATATGCTTGAAAGAAGAAAGGAGGCGGTAAACTGGAGAGGCTGGGGGCTGTGATGGAGAGGGTGCAACAGCAAATTGCTAAAGATGTTATTCCCAGGCATCTTTGCTTTATCTGTCCCCATGTGTGAGGCATGGAAATCCCAGGACCCTTTGCATGACAGGAGGAGGAAGAGGCAGATAGAAAAGCTGCCATGTTTACTAGGAGGTATATTTCAAGACCAGTTTGTCAAATATGCTTTGCATATACATTTAGCCACAGAAAAAAGGAAGTAATTCATTCACCAATTTCTGTGGTGAAAATAACCTCAAGATTTATTCCATGCCCATGTGCCAAGCACATTTCTGATACAAACCCCACAGTTACACACCCATGCCCACGCATGGGCACACACACCCACACACATGGAGACATCCCATCAGTGGCACTAAATAACTTATGAAAATGGTTAATTATGTTTAATCTGGAACTAAAACAAAGTCTGGAGGTGAAAAGACAATTAACAAAGCCACGATGTTGAGAATCCTGACAGAAGAAGCATCTGTCTGTGGAGGAGGCACTACCTGTCCCGACGGTGAGCGGCGGTGCAGGGAGGTGTGTGCCTGAGCCCTGGCTCTCTGCAGAGGGCTGAGGACACAAGTCACCTCACCTGACTTTGTATTTTCTCTTCCTTATTGCCCTGCTATACTGTACATGCATGACTGTATGTACAGCGCTGTACATATTCCACCAGGACTATACACAGCCAACAGAAACAGAAAGATGGCCAAAAATGAGAAGGCGCGAGGAAGTCCCATTGGGACTCCCATCAACAAAATCATTATTCAGCATGGGAAAGTGGCTTTGGTATTTGGCTGTGGTGACACATCAGAGATAGGCGAAGCTGGGGCTTCCAGGTAGGCTGCAAAGAATTCCGGTCAGTAATGCATGGATCTTCAGCTTATCATAGGCAATGGGAGAAATGGGCCAGTTGAAATCCATAAGGTCTGGAAGGCCCTCAGATGAAACTGAGGCTTTTCAGAGTATATTTTCCAGAGGTCCAAAAAATATAAAAACAAACAAACAATGATGCAGAATAGACAAAGGAACAAGAAGAAGATGGTAAATAGCAGAGAGGGGAAAACTTTCACAGAGGGAAATGGGCAAGTTTTATTTTTGGCTGTATATTTCATTGTAGAAAGCAAACACTACATAATGGACACATTAGAGCTCCAAAAACCACATCTCAGAGATACCGTTAGCTTAGGACGTTCACAGCATATATAAGCTCAAAAAGACAAACATATACTTTGTGTAATCATGGTCCGAGTAAAGACTTCAGAGACCATTACCACACCAAAAGGATAACCCAGCCAACCACAGTCTCGTAGGTTATAAAAAAATGCATTCAAGAAAGTCAATTAGGCTCCACAGAGCTCTTGAAAAGACAGAAATGACAGGAAAGCAAAAGCATTTCTGAACTGAAGGGCCAAATCCTGCCCCTCCAGTCACACAACGCAGTGTGAGCTATGCATAATTATCTGAGGACAGAAACATAAAGAACAAGAAAATAATGCTGCTTAAAGCCAGTAATTGTTTCCTATGGTTTCAGAGGGCTGTGCTGAATAAAATGCATTTGTTATATTATGACAGTGGGTCACAGAAACCATAGTAAGGGAGGAAAATGCAGGAAGATTATATGTTGCAGGAAGACATAGCTGCAGTAAAGATGAACATAAAAAGCAAAACTGAATAGAGATCTAGAATTTCTAAATTACCCTTGGCCCAAATGTCTGGCTTACCACTGAAATAGTATAATTATAAAGCTGGCATAAAACATGACATGGATCCAGTTACTAATTTCTTACTAGCAATAGCAGCAAAACAGTTTCTGCCAGTAGCGGGTCTCTTGACAAAAACCTTGTGTCTTCTACATGATGTGACCTATGGGGAAAACTGGTTTTAATCAGGCAAATCTATAAATGGTATGCAGTTGTGGTTGCTCCTCTCTGATGTCAAAAGGAACAGAGGAGAAAGTGGGGGAAGGGAAGGGGGGATCTTCACTGTAATTTTGGGTTTAACACTTCACTTTCTCTGAAAGGCACAGTGGAATTTGTAGATTTAGGAGATTGCCTTTGTCACTCAGGCCAGTGATGGCAGCAGTGTCACCTCACAAGCCAGATGAAAAACATAAAAATAAAACCTCTTCCTAGTAGTATTATTTTATTCCCTGTGCTCCACTTAAGTTTTGACTGCAAATACACAAGTTTTTTCATGGCTGCAGTTCTGAACTCTGTCACTCTAATCTCTGTTTTCCAGCACACACTTAAGCCTAAGCACATGAGCTACACCAGTAAAGGCAATGGCACAGCTCCTGTGCCAAGATGTTAAGCACATGTTCAAGTGTCTCACTGGGTCTTTCCAAAGAGCTTGGACAGAAAATAATCCTAAGTAGTTTTCTTTCTCTGTGACAGGCATCCATGAAACACAGCAATGGTGTCAGTGATTTAACGTTTCACTGTTTTACACCATATCATAGTCTCTATGTAGTTTAAGGTTGTGTGGAGACTTTTGTCTAGCCTTTTTACTGGTGAAAAACTGTCTTCAGTGAAACTAGATTTTTTTTGCCATGTTTCTGCCTTCTACTGAGATATTTGAGCTTTTGACAAAAAATCTGAACCCCTGAAAACCTAATAACTCAGCTGCACTGAAAAGTATACGGATGATGGTTAAAATAAGCTTCTAATCTTCTGATGAAAAGACAAAATTTTGTGTAGAGCCAAATCCCAAACATTCAGTTATTGAGCCAAACACATTTCCTTGGGCAACACACAGCAATCAGATTAGTACTAGAAAAGCATAGCCCCTTTCACATCAACCAATCCTGTTTTAACCACAGTTTTGCAAACCTGTGATCTATGCTTGGTATTTAAAATGTTATTTGTTTCTGTGTATGTATGCGTTTTGTGTATATATATTTTCCCGTTATTCTGCCTTGGGTATGTTGAGGGCCCTTCACTTGCCCAAGAGCTGCAAGGGTACTTAAGCATTTATGACCTGTGATTCAGAGTGGGTCTGAAGGTCATTAAAGGCTGGGTGAGGAAGCGGTTCACGCGACAGCCAGTTTACCATGATTGATTGTTGTGCTGTAAAATATTATGAAACCTCCCCATTAACTCTTTTTCTCCACACAGTGCCTACAAGCGGTGGTGAAAGCCATGAGGAGTGGCTGTGTTGGAGCATGGGCACAGGCAGCACTCGTCCCTCCAGCTTTTCCAAATGGTTTTCTGAGTAACGTCACAACACTGCTGCAATGTTGAAAAAGGGTCACCAAGGCTGACAGATAATGATTTTCAAAAACAAACAAAACCCAGGAGTTGAAGAAATGTTTTTGCTCTTAAAAAAAAGTCCGCGTGCACCTCCACAGCCATGCAATAAAAAAAGTCATTGAACTGTGCTTTGCCAGATGATGATATCTTGCCAGGCTCCTGGACAAAGGTGATCCATGACTACCTGCTCCCTCCTGCAGTGAGCAAAACAGACAGAGAGCATTGCAGAAGTCCAGCAATGATCACCCCATGCTGCCTGTATGTCCTGTCCCACTCTGGATAGAGTTATAATTTTGTCAGAACAGATGAATTAATTCTTTCTAGATGTTACTGGCAGAGCCTTGCACCAGTGGTGCCCATGTGCCTGCAGCCTGGGACTGTCTGCTTACACCGCACCAAGCCCATAGCCTACTCCTTATCATCCTTTCTTCCAAAGACCCCCACCCCTGTAACAGACATACATTCATAAAACAGCAACAACAAAGTAAGTATCTCCCAGCACTCAACAGAGATGAGAGAGGAATTTTGGAGAATCAGAACCATTTGGGTTGGAAGGGACCTTAAAGATCACCTAGTTCCACCCCCCATGCCATGGGCAGGGACACCCTCCACTAGACCAGGTTGCCCAAAGCCCCATCCAACCTGGCCTTGAACACTTCCAGGGATGAGGCAGCCACAGCTTCTCTGGGCAACCTGTTCCAGTGCCTCACTACCCTCATGGAGAACAATTTATTCTGAACATCTAATCTAAATCTACCCTCCTTCAGCTTAAACCCATTACCCCTTGTCCTATCACTCCATGCCCTTGTAAACAGTCCCTCTCCAGCTTTCCTGTAAGCCTCTTCAGGTACTTGAAGGCTGCTATAAGGTCTCCCCAGAGCCTTCTCTTCTCCAATCCCAACTGTCTCAGCCTGTCTCATAGGAGAGGTGCTCCAGCCCTCTGATCATCACAAATTTGTTCCATTCCTTGTCATATGGTTATAAGTAGTGAATCCAGTGATGAGACCTCACACATGTGACCTGTTGCACATGTATGTTCTCACCATAAGACCAGAAATGCACTGCAATGTGGTCAAGGCCATCTGGGTTCTGGTGACACAATACGTACAGCTGTTTGCATGACCAAGAAAAGGAAAAAAGGCTCTGGCATAAGTCTCAAGTAATTCGAAAAGAGAAAGCCCTGCTTGGCTGTTCGTCTCTCATATCTACCCCAATACAGAGAAATGGGCAACTCTACAATAACTCCTGAACTGGAGCACAAACAGCAGATCAAGAGCTTGTTTCTCTTATACAGCATTGATCCCTTAATTCTTACTACAATTCCCTACCACCAATTCCTGCCACACACCCACTGAGCAGCAGCCTAATCCTTGACTGGTCCCGCTGCAAGTTACTGTCCACCATCAGGCACAGCACCGGAGGAATGAGTGGGATTACCCAAAGAACAAGACAGTTTGTGAATAAAAGCAGCAGAATCTAATCTTTAATACAGATCTCCCAGATGGCATCTGCTCCCTCTCATGAGCTCAGTTCTCAAGTCTGCAGTCTGTATAAAAAAAAGCGTCTTTTCACTCTCTCATTTGTTTGCCCAGGGATGTCATTCATGTCATCGCAAAGACCAGGCTGGGAGTCTTCAAAGGAAAAGGTTTGTTTAAGCAAAAAGATATCTTTTTTTTGTCTGATTCTTTCAGATAAAGTGATTGACATGTTTGGCTTCTGCTTAAAATGGAACTTCAAATCAGGGAAAAAGATTATAGAAAAGAAACTTCAAATAGTCTGTTTCTTAAAAGTCCTCTTTTTATTTACTGAACAAAAGTAACTTTTTACTTTTACCCAAACCATTCTATGTACCAGTAAAACCAATCAGATGAAAAAATACTTTCTGCCAGAGCTGGAAAGTAAATTCAATTCACCAAGACAAGTTTGTTTCCACAGGTTTTGAGCCTTTTATAAGTTACATTCAACCTTCCCTCTCCAATTATTATAGACATAAATTACAAGGTGAGCTAAAATACATACTCCTTTTTTTAGCGCAAAATGCTGGGGTTAGTTCTCTTGGTTGCTGCTGAAGAATAAATTGTATCATTATAGCCTTCTTCTGGGTCTTGTTATTCTGACTTTTTGACTCTCACTACTGCAGTCTATACAATGCACAACTGTATTTGTTCACAAGGAATGCTTTGGTTCTTTTTGACTTTTTCCTTTCCACTTCCTAATGGTTTACATGTAGAAGCAGAGCTTTTGAAAAATTACCTAGCACATACTATGTTTAATGAGTACATTTAAACATACTTTAGCTACAAATCTTATCAGCTGATTACTTAACCTTTGTGGATAGGCTAAATATTTTCTTCGACGCTTAAATAAATATGATACATGGTTCCCGTGGAAAGCCTAATGAGAAGGAAGTTGTTTTTAAACTTAAGTTAAGACCTTTCCTTTAATTTATTTTATCAGTATTTTTTCCAAGTGATCAAAGCAAGCAGTTTGTATGGCAGACCTAAATTACTGAAAGAAAAATTAAGTACTAAAATATTAATTCTGCTATACTTTATTTGGGGGATGGGTGTTGTATACCATCTGGAAAGACAGTCAAGAATTTGCCACACACTATGAAGCACATGGTATGAGGCGAGAAGTCAAAATCCTGCTGTCTCTCAAGGTGGATTTAAATAATGAACATCAAGATGTGCATATGTCTTTCAGATTTCAACAACAATAAAACTTGTATATAAAATGCCTAGCAGTTGTCCTGGCTCCCTTGAATGCCTTCTGAACAAAGATTCACTCGAGAGCATCAGCCTCCGTGCATCAGCCCGAGTGCCTGGGAGTGGGCAACCAGTCTGTGAGGGTCAGGTAAAAGGTACCTGTGCACCTGTGGTCACTCAATAGACACGGGCTGCAGCGCTTTCAGACACTTGGGATGCAGCGCGGGACCACAGCATCCCTCCTGGTCCACTGTCCCAGCCTGGAGCCGGGCACTGGTGCTCCTTGGGCAGACGAGATGTGAGTGCTGCACAGTGAAGGGCTGGCTCAGAGCATCTCCTGCCCCACACCTGAGACTTAGGTACCCATGAAAAATATGTTCATGTGCATACAGCACCACATATATCCACATCGTGGGTATCCACATAACACTTGCAGCAGCAGGACAGGGGTGACCCAGGGCTCCTTTGGGCCACAGGTCCTTTGATGGGGGTTCCCATACCTGCTCCTCAGTGCAGCACAAACAGTCAAAACCATCCATGTCATGGATCATCTCTTCTTCTTGAAACCAAAACAGGACACACACACAGAAATCACCCAGAAAGCGTGCAGGAGAAAGCTTGGGCTTGATTCTGGGGTGAAATGAAGGAGAATGTGAAAACTCACTGACGTCATGAAAGAAAGAAGTTGAATAGGTCAAGAAGCAGAGATGTGAGCTTAAGGAAATGGCAAGGCACACAAGAAAAGATAAGGGAGATTGTATAAATAAATAAGCACACAGAAAGAAGCTGAGAGCACTGTGAACAAAGCCTTACTCTTGAGCTCGGGTTCACAGTCCCTTTTCAGCCTGAGAGCCCCAGAAGGTTTCAGAGGAGGAGTGGACCCTTTTTGAAATTTCACATGGGGACATCACTGTATAACACCCACAAACTTGTTTTCCTTTGTTACCTTCTGCAGATCGAGCAGAGGGGACCTGCAGGCATGCCCACTCTCTCCCAGGGTGTGCAGACCCTTGGCTGGAAGGAGTCCTACTTTCATAACTAAAAATGAAAAGAAACAAAACAGCAAAAAGGAAAATAAATAGTACAAGCAAGGCTAGCTTAGCATGCCTTTTGTACCCCGATCTGTTCGCAGGAGAGAAAACAGAGAGGTAACTGAAGTAGTATTAGTTTAGTTGCTACTGGCAGTGGATGTCACCTCAGCTCAGAAGCTGAAAATTAATGAGTGTACTTACAGAGTTTTAATTACTGTTCTTAACTCCTGAACGTAAACTTCATCTACCCACGGGGAATCTTCCCTTCACTGCTGCAGATAGCTGTTAGAGGCATGTAATAATCATGGAATAGGGTTGTATCTTTTGCACTGTGGTTGCTTTAATTTTCAGTGACATTTGTTAGATCATTTATTCAGAACCACCATTATTTTTACATCCTGTGTGCCAAAAGCAGATACAAACATTGTACCTGAAACTAGGATGGTAGTGCAGGCAGACATACCCCAGCTAGCACCAAACCCCAAACTGTGCTTTATCATTACACTGAACTTGATCCAAGAAACTAATTTAGAAGCCAACTCATGTTTATTTACACTGTCAACTGAAAGATGTGCCAGCAGAAAAGTCAGCACAGGCTCTACAAAGTCACCAGTGTCAAGTTGTATTGGCGGTTTGCTCGCCCATATGTGTGCCTCCACATCTCATACTCCTTACAGTTGCTAAAATCTGCCCCGTGGACAGTCCAAAGGAAAATACAAGTATAACAGTCTAATTTGCACTACCTGACTTAGAAAGTATAATGACATGTAGAAGTGATTAGTGGGTGGTATTCTGGGCTAGTTCACCCACAGGACAACAGGCCCTTCATATGCCCCGGAAGAACTGTCAAGCTGGAAACACACCAAATTCATTCTGCAATGAGCTTGCAGGCTCAATAGAAGCAACACGTTATGTTTCAGGTATATGACAACCAGCACCATGGCTTTAGTAGTGCTGAGGCAGGACTTGGGCAACAGATTTTTATTGCCTCTAATTCGAGACAACCTGGGTTGAAAAGCTGTCTCCTCGCAGGCTACAAAAAAGGTTCTGTGTGCTATAAATGTCTTCCCAGGCTCCATGGAGTAAATCCCTGGTTTAGAAGTATTTTGAAGGATAGAACGACTAAAAATATAGAAACAAACTAAAACTGGAACAAAATGCAACGAAACCCTAACAAAGGCAGCTTCTGCCTGTCTACCAGAATACTCTTATCTGATTTTACAGACAAAGGAAGTATGGGAAGATGTCATTTATCTGGACTAGAATAAAGCATTTGATACCCTGCCAGATGGAAACTATTAGTTCAAGTAGAGAAAGTGGGGATTAAGATAAGAATTGCAAAGTAGTTAAGGAATTGACTAAAGGGGAGGTGACAATGGGCTGAGCTGAAAGGAAGAAAATCACTAGCAGAGTTTTGCAAGAGTCAGTATCAATCCTATTTATTTCTTTAACAATTTTGGCACAAAAGAGTGTCTAATGAAACTTTCAGATGACTGAGGCTGGGGAGCCTTGTCCATACTGGGAAGCAGCAGAATTTTACCTAAGAAGAGCCAAGCAGTTCAAAAACAATAAACATGGAGGGAAATTTTATCATATAAGGTAAAAGGGTATGCACTTAAGGAATCATGAGTAGGAGCTTGTGCCGATCATGTATATGACTACAAGCCAGCAATGTGGCCTGACCACTGGAGAAGGTAAATGTCACCTAGAATGAAGTATTTCCACTATAGGAAGGAAAGTATTACTGAAATCAATAAATGCCAGGCACTGGCAGGACCTCATCAAGAAGACCATACCCAGTTTTGGTCACCAAGGCTACGTGTGTGCTGCTAAAAGAAAACATGCTGGGGACCGATTTCTGGCTTGGAGGCCAAGCAGCATGGCATGGAGCATGTCTAAACCTCTAAACCCTCCCACCTTTTCAAAAGAGTCAAGCTCAAACTGCCTTTTAGGAATGGTCCCTGGCCTTTGCTAGCTCCAAAACCAAGCCCAAGTATTGCTGGGAGAGTCCTAATTCATACAGGCAAAAACTGTGCAGACAGTAAATCATGTGCAGGTGTCTTTGGCCTAATCCCTTACCCTGTTTAGTTTGCTGGGGTGGACCTACCCCAGTGTGCCCAGGATCTGTGCTGGATTAATGCATGCTGAAGAGGAAGGCTACTAGGATGAGGGGAAAATTGGGGAGCATCTTATAGGAGGAGATGAGAAGCACTTGTATCATCTAGCAACACAGAGGCTGAGAAAGTAGATGATTGGCATAAATAAGAACTAGGGGAGAAGTATTTAAACCAAAAGACAACGCTTGCCACAAGTAAATTGAGAGGTATAACAAGCTTATCCATTCATCCAGCAGAGCAGAGTGCTGGAGCAGCCTTCCAGAGGAGATAGAGAGAGGAAAGATTTTAATTTTAAGAAGGAACTTGTAAAGTTTTCTGTGGCAGAAATCCACAGCAATCCAAAGGACTATAAAGATGATGCATGCTGTGTCATGATATATTACAGTCTTGCCTCACTCCATGGTTTGAACTCTCATTGCCTCCCTCTAATTTTCTTACGTGTACAAAACAAGTCACCATTTACAAACCCTGGCAGATCTCTCAGAGATTGCTGAGATAAGTGAAGGTAAACAGATCCATATTCATTCTGCTCACTTCTGAGTTTGCATCCTCGTCCCCAGCCGGTGCCACTTCTTTATCCAAACACATAGATCACCACAAGCAGAGATACTAGAAAACCAGTCTTAGCAAGGAGAACCACAAAAGCTTTAGTTGTGCCTTGTTGGCTTTGTTCAGTTAGCCCAATTTTGCTAAAGAGCAATTAAATAGAAAGGGGGCCTAGGGAAGCTTATCTTCTTCAGGAAGCATAGTACACATTTTTTATGAATCTCTCAATGGTAAGGCTAAAACCAAAGATAAACAGAAGTGGGGGAAGCTGTACCTAATGGCTAACACATTAATTCCAGTTTTGTCTTGTTTCACTTATATGTAGTTGCAGCTGCGTAATCTACTCATCAGCTAAGCTGAGCCTCTCCTTACATTTCCAGAGGTCATAACCATTAGTTATTGCCGTACCATAATTTAAAGAAGCTGTAAGCCCCTTCTAGGCTGAAATTTGTAGATCATCTCCTGCTAAGCTAACAAACTGACTCTGGGCTTCCAAGTGAGGCTCAACCATTCCATGTATGAAAATACATGGAAAAATGTAAGGACTACATAATCACCCTGACTGGAAAGCCGCAGTCAAAGACCACGTGGCGAGCTGGGCAGGGAGCTCTTCTCCTGCCTGGTGGCACGTTTTAAGTCTCAGCAGTGTCGTGATTCCTCAGAAACACGTAATTTTTGTCATTTTGGACAGGGGCAGAGGAGAAGACTGGAGCACGCTGCCTGGTCAGCCAGGCACACAGGCACAGAGGAACACCTATGTCTCAGAGCAGCTATTTAGACTGAGGAAAACCCAGCGCAGCTCCTTGCCCTTCTTCCGCCGTATCCTGGATGCTTCCTCTCTCTCAGGCTTCTTTTGTGGCAAGATACGACATACATAAATCCAGCCTGGGGCTGAAACACCTTCTGCTTTTTTAGAAGTTTCACTGAACACATTATATCCTCATTAAAACAAAATGGTTTCAACAACAACAACAAAAAGAATTTAAAAAAAAAATAAAATCCTCTAGCTGCCAGACTGTTTCCATTCACCTATAAAACCCATCAGGGAAAAAAGCTGCTGTTTGACATTTAAATAAGAACTCTTCCCCTGTGTTGCACTGTGGTGCATTTACAAGGGTGTAGTCAGACATTTGCTAAGTAGGCTGTAGTTATAATTTTTAATTTCCTAGAGGCAACATTCCCCTTCACCTCCCCCAAACCCAAGTCTCCTATATGGCAGTGTCATGGGCTGTTGCCATGCCACCAGCCAGCCACTGATCTTTTTTGAGAACAAACGTGTACTTATTATGAAGATTAAACTGGTGACACCATTTATCCACATGCCAGACACTGAGGGTATACCATCCCCATGCTGCTTTTGAATGGCATTAATCTGACCTGGCCTGACCACACTCTTCACAACAGCACACTTTCTCTTTAGCCAGAACTGGACCTCGGATGAATTGCACTTTATTCACTATAAAGCCCTGAGCCTCCATCTCTCTGCACAGAACTTCCTGAATATTTCCTCTAAGTTCACCAAATATATTTCCTTGTTCCCAAGCCACAGAGAAGCTGGTGGGGAATGGGGGGGATGAGGGAATCCCTGCAGCTGCAGTTTCCAGCCCTCTGTAAGGATGACTTCTCATGCTCTGTGAGCTGACCGAAAACCTTGCCAGGCTGGGAGGTCTCCCTCAAGCCCAGTAGATTTTGGACCTGCACCTCACAATGTTAACTGTGGAAGAGAAAAGCATTGTTTGACAAACAGAAACAAACAAGGCAGACAGAAGTGCCATAACATCAGAAAAACATCATGCACCGGAGACCTCATGAGCAGTCTATGTGGTGGAACAGAGCAATGGTTTTGAGCAGTTGGTACTCAGGATGAAGGCTCAGTGGGGCTGAAGCCACCATTGTAAGGGAGAAAGGACAACAAATCTTACGATTTTCAGTAGCCCTTCTTGTTCAGTTTTGTTGTCAGGTATGCCAGCTCCCCAGTCCTGGAGGGAAAGCACAAAATCAGAGGGGGTGCATTGCTCTCTCCCTTGCCTTCCTGCTGGATCCTGTCCTCCCCCTCCCCAGCATCCAGCATGTTTCTCCTGACTGGCACAGGTTTTGCTGGCACCAGAACATCGCCTGCACCTGGCTCCAGTGGCCTCTTTCTCCTTTGTTAGAAGGGCTCCTGGTTCATGCCATCTCTTTCTCATCAGCTTCTACTGCAACCCATGGGAGACGGGGCAGGAGGAAAAGGGAAGAGGCAACAAGCCAAGTTTTGTAATGCTCAGATGCAGTTTCACATCCAGGAAATATGAGATCCTTCAGCCAGGGCCGACAACATCGCAACAGAAGCCACGCATCCTAATACAAATGTTAGACAATGTGTTTCTATGACCTAACTTTCCTTCAGTCTTCCCACAAAACCACAAAGAGTAGGGAGAGAAGAGTTAACACATCATCTTCTAGGTTTCCTTTAACAAATCTGACAACACGTCACTGACTGAGAGGCAATTAAAAGTGTGATGGATTGGTTCAAGAAAGCAAACCCTGTATCTGTCCTAAGTCCCTGGAAAAACATTAGTTTCCACAGACATCAGTCAGGATCTGCTGGGTGAACTGGACCTGAAGCAGTGACATTGGTCCCCAAGTCTGACATTACATGTCTGCACGAGAAATCACGGGCTGGTTCCTCCTGCCACCAGGGTGGGAAGGAAGAAGAGACATCTAGCAAAGCCCCGCAGAGAGGAACAATGCACTCGCCTGGCTGCCCTCCATTGCCCACGCCTCGCCGGAGGAACACGCTCGCTGCCCTCCCCACCAGTCACACGAGGAGAAGGACGAGCCAGTCCCTGAGGTCCAGCCTTGTATGCTGTATCTACCCCAGGAGTTATTTATAGTCCCTCGGGAAGTGACAGGGGACGTGGATGTGAATGGGAGGGAGATTCAGACCAGATGTCCGCGGGCCCTTTCCAAGCAAGCCCGCATAAATGTGCAGCACAGCTCGCAACCAGAGCTGCGTTGTGTCAAACCACTGTGGTTACCCGAGGACCAATGTGATAGCATCGAGCCGGCAACGGAGCAAGGGAAAGGATTCTTGCTCACTAATTGAATAGGGGCCTCGACTAAAGGAGAACAATGTGCAGCGCTGGGGCGGCGGGGCTGCATTGTGAGAGCCTCTGCGAGGAGCGGCCACCGCTGCCAGTCCCATTGTTCGGCGCTATCTCCATTTGCTTGCAGGCCAGAGCTCCTTGTCCTTGCCCAGGCCGGCCATATACAGCTGCATCCCATAGCTCTGCCAGCCACCTTTTCCAAGGGTAGCGAGTCCTCACCAGCGATGCTGCTGGGCCTGGGTGCTGGTGGAGGTAGAGTGCTCCTTCAAGCACAGGGTATGCTTCTTGTGTTTCCAACATCGCCAGTGAATCCAAAGCTCTTACCACAGCCTTATTGTTGCTGTTACTATGAGACCAAGTCCACAATAACTGCATTTTTCCAATGCTGGTTGGAACAGATGCACTTTGCCAGCAAGGGATTTTGGTTTCTTTAAAAAAAAAAAANTTGCATGTGTTAGATTTTGTTCAATGGAATTAGAGGGAGGTCCTCAGCTGCTGAAATCAAAGTAACATCACTGAAGTCAACAGAGTGCATGCTCATTTGTGCAGCTGAACCCTGGACTAGAGTTTTACCAATGGGAGGCTGATCAACATACCATTAAACCAACCCCAAACTTGAAACCAAGAGACCAGTTCCTTACTAACAACAACAAAAAGAGCAGCAAAAAGTAGAACAGGGAAAGTGGAGGGATCCAAAGGAGGGGAAAAAAAGAGAAGCCTGCTGAAATAGGAGAGCCTGGAAACATTTCCCAAAAACACCCACAAATGATGCTAAAGAAACTCCCCTGACATGCAGCTCTATCACTAAGCCCCTTTGCTTTTTTGGTAAATCCTCACCCCTGACTTGTCTCAGCTGGTGAGCATAGGCTCTTGGGGCTGCCTGGGCTGGCATGAGGTGAGACACAGGATGAAGAGCAATTGCTCAGCTACGCTGGCTCAACACAATGAAGGACTTTATGCACCATTCAGTTACACAAAGCAAGGATCCTGGAGTCTTTTCTAAAGACCTGGCATTTAGCCCATCCGTCACACAGTTTCAGGACCTATTGGAAAGCCCAGCAACATGATGAGAGATTCTTCAGATAAAGTAAGACATTTAGAAAAATGGAACTGAAAATTCAATAGAATAGGAAATGTTGCAGAGGTTTGGAAAAGTTCCATCTGCCTCGTGTTCTATTCTAAATCTTCATGCAGCTCTGCACTGCCCTGTTAGCCAGATTCAGAAGGAGAAAAACCTCCCTATAAAGGCTGGTTAATTACCAGGAATCTCACAAAGAAATTTGTTCTTTCCTAGCCAGTTTCCAGGTAGTAAAAATAAATTTCTAAATTTATGTAGAAGTTTATCTGAATTTATTGCAAGCTATGCCTAATTTTGCTTCCCTCTTGAACAAAATCATTTCCTTCCTTGGAGCAGTACTTGCTTGCACTCAGGATGAGGCAGATATGACAATTGTGGCTGAGTCTTGGAATTAATTCAAAGCTGATGTGAAATACCAAAAATGTAGATAAACAGAGACTCAAATTGTTAAAGAGCTAATGGTGTTTGCAGGGAAGCAGCTCCACGTTGCATCCAAAGACTCTGAGGTTCCCCCATCCCTACTGGTTATGCAGTCTGGTTTGAAGAAACAGCCACAGGCTTGGAAGGAGATGGTGTAAATAAAGCAGTTCTCCACTTGCGGGTGTTAGACCTTCCAGATTCATTCTCATTACTCAGAGGAAAAGATGAATTTTCCCGCTGGATAAACCAAAAGCCCAGGTAGTGCCAAATCCTGTCCCAGTAGGGTCTAGGGCAGGTGCCCCCCAGGTAAAAGCAGGGTAGGGGTAACCGGGGGAAGCAGCAGGAGACCCCACTGCCAGGCAATAGCAAGTCGATCCCTTCACCTCTCATACATGGCTGATCATATTCCTTATTCATTTCCACCCTGACTATCCAGATCCAGACCTTTCCACCCCAGACAGTCTGAGTATCCCCTGGAAAACCTAATTGTCCTGTCCACCCTGCTAGCTCAGCACCTGAACAATTCCTTAGAGCAATGAGCTCCATAAGGCTGAGTGTGAATTTTGTACCAGTGTTTCCCTCATTTGTTGTATGGCTGTTGCTTTTTAGTTTACTTGAGTGCCATTGGTCTAATGCGAAGAAGTAAAATGGGAGTGAACTAAGAAGGGCTCTCAGATGCTCTTCTCTGCCGATTCAGTCTAGTCACCTTTTTCTCCTGTCCTTTTTTTTTTTTTAGTTCATTTACAAGCAGAAAAAGTGAAAGCCCACCTGTTCTTTCATCTTCTACTCATGTTTAGAAACTGCATTCATGGTAATGCTTTGTGAAGTGACTGTTGTCATATTCCTTTCCACCCCGCTCCCCCCCCC
>VXBL01008624.1:152919-184617 GCA_013400195.1 Aramus guarauna
TTTCTCAGAGGTACATTCAGGGAATTCAATTACCTTTTTCCTGACTGCCTATTACGGCAGTTGTAAACCTAAAATGTAAAGGGGCACTCTCCAGCCATGGAGCTGCAGCCCACTTCGGAGGTGTCATGGACTAACACCCCCACGGGCAGGCAGCTCAGGCAGCCGCCCAGGGAACCAAGCTGAAGTAACTACGAGGCAGGACAGACCCATCCACACCAACTTGTCAGCTGGGAACATCTGGCCGAGATGAACAAGCACTATACATTCAAAAAATGCTGTAAGGGGAACATTTCATCCCAGACTCCTGTTTACTGACAGTTGACTTCAATCTTTTGCTGGCATTACCTCTCTTTTACCTAGCAAATCAATTAATGAATGGATCTTTCCTGTGTGTAGCCCCATCAGCTCATTACACAGCACACACGTCAGGTATGTTTGTCCAACTTTCCCTTCCGGTCCCATTTATACTGATACTGTCCTTCTTGGAATAACAATTATTAAACCACTTGGTGCCTTTCATGGTTAATTATTTCCTTTCTTTAACATAGTCTGCCTTCAAACTGCAGGCTAGGTCTAGAACACTCCTCAACATCTCCACTTTCATTTCTTATGACAAATAATGTTGAAAAGTCCTTATTATTGAATTATGGGATTCTGTTGCATACATTTCTTCTGCAAAGTTTCATCATTTAGCAATTTTTAATGACCACTGTAACATTTTCTGTCTTTTTGGCCTGCCTTTCATGTGGATGATGAAGGCATATTTCCTTGGTTTTGTTATGTTTCTCACTTACAAGTTAGGAGGTTACTAAACTGAGGTCCCTATCATATGACTGAAGAAGGTTGGATCAACTTATTAAAGAAATAACTACTATGAAATGTGCAAAATTTGAATATGTTCTTTGGCCCATATTTCATTATTTTACATATCAGGTACTGTTAAAAACTAATCTGTATTTATACACACACCAAAAAAAAAACCCCAACTCTTTCAAAAATTCTTTACTATATACAGTTTTTCTCTACTTCAACCCCAAGTAGTACAAAGAAAGAACCTAAGCTTTTCTTAAGTTATCTCTGTGTGATACAGGGCAAGTGCACAATCCTTAATTTAATAGAATAATGTTGATAAGTACTGAGATGGTATACATATTTTGCAAAGTTACGCCTAAGGCTTTGTTCCATTTTAGTTAGATAAAATGTGTTACACACTAACATGCTTAAACCAACAGAGCCTGTTCATGTTTCCAAGCTGTAGGGAAGAGACTTTAGTAGTACAGTGCGCGTTTTTAAAACTGCAGTCATATTAGTCCCAGAGACACACACAGCACACTTGAAGTAATGCAGAAAATTCTTTAGATGTGACCCAAGTGATTGCGACTGCACAAATGTTGATGCCAGTGTTGCTCTATGTGTTGTGGTTTAACCCCAGCTGGCAACTAAGCACCACGCAGCCGCTCACTCCCTTCCCTCTCCCTGGTGGGATGGGGGAGAAAATCAGAAGGGTAAAAGTGAGAAAACTTGTGGGTTGAGATAAGAACAGTTTAGTAATTAAAATAAATAAATAATGTATAACTAAATTGTAATGAAAAAGACAGTAATAAAAAGAGAGAAAAGTAAAACCCAAGAAAAACAAGTGATGCAAATGAAAAACAATTGCTCACTACCCACCAACCAATGCCCAGACAGCCCCTGGGCAGCAATCGCCACCATGCCCCCAGCCAACTTCCCCCAGTTTATATGATGAGCATGATGTCATATGGTATGGAATATCCCTTTGGTCAGTTGGGGTCAGCTGTCCTGGCTGTGTCCCCTCCCAGCTCCTTGTGCACCTCCAGCCTTCTCGCTGCCAGGGCATGAGAAGCTGAGAAGTCCTTGTCTTTGTGTAAGAACTGCTTAACAACAACTGAAACATCCGTGTGTTACCAACATTATTCTCATACTAAATCCAAACCACAGCACTATACCAGCGACTAGGAAGAAAATTAACTCTATCCCAGTCAAAACCAGGAAACTATGTCATAGGAATAATAGGCCAATCTCTAACCCACTGACCAATGTGTAGTCCACAAGGGGAAAAGAAGATACGCTTGTCAATCCATTATGGTGCAAAAATTTATGGAGAAAAGGAAAAACTGGGATGAGTTTTCAGGCATTTGGAAATAACTGTAGATTATGCTCTAAATTAGTAAGGATGCTGTGCCTGTATTTACTTGCCACTCTTCATCTTGCTACCTCTTCCTCTACTGTGTGCTAACATTGGGCTTTCTGTAGGAGTTTCATTTATCACATAAGCCAAGAGGTAATAAGAGAGAGAAAAAAAAAAGATGTCCATATAGTTTACAGCCTCTTCAGCAAGACTTGAAGAGACACTATTCCTCTTTATCTTTACAAAGAGAAATTTAATGGTATGCCATGTCCCTTCCAGGGTATAATCCCATGCCAAGGGCAAAACTGAAGGTTGCAGAACATCACACCCACCTCTGTTTCCCTGAACAGCAACCATGTGTACTAGCTCTTTTCAAAAGGGGGCTGCCTGACAAATGCACTTCACACCATTGCATTTGTTCAGTTTCTTCATATCAGAATTTCCAGATACGAATTCCAGGTAAAGACACAGACTATAGCTACTTCACCTGGCTCCAGGCATCTACTTAGAAGGTGTTTAGCACCTTTGGGTCACAGAATCCTTCTGACAGTGGATTTTTTTTTTTCAGTTTTATTTCACAGACTATCTCATCAAAACTGGGGGGGGGAGGGGGGGGGAGAAAAAAAAAAAGGATGTACTGCACAAAGGACAATGGGACAGGTCAACACCCCAGCAGAAAATTCAGCTTTCTTTTCTGAGAGCAGTCAGCTCAAAGAGGTGCCACGTACTGGAGAGGTCATTGTAAAGGAAGAATAATTCTGGCAGTCAGCTCTTGCAGTCATTCTCCCCAGGCAAGGGGATGTCTGCCCTTCAAAGGAGACAGTTGTTTGTAAAGAATCCTGCTAATGACACCTAGGATAATCAGTGCAAACAGGTCTTTCTGCTTCTGGGCTCCTTGCCATCCGCTCATTCAGAGGTTGGATAGCTGAAGGCAGTGCACTCCAGGGCTTTGCTGCTTTGGGAGGTTCAGGTGGGAATATACCTCGGGGATGGGAGGGTTTATGCTCAGGGAGAATGATCCAACCTCTCATTTGAAAAGCGTGAATTTAGCAAACCTGGACTCTTTGTGGTACTGTGTGTTAAGTAATGACTGGCTCCAACCCTGAATTTCTTAGGAAGTTTCCCCTCAGACTTCTCTCAATGAGAGCTTGACTGTGTGATAATGAGGTGAAAACTGGACGATGTACCATTTCTTCTACTGAGCTTGTAAAGACCAGGTGCAATGGGGTCCTGACCTGCTTGATTGGTGTTTTCCACAATATATGTTCCTAAAAACAGCCTCCCTCGTCCGTGTTCAGTGAGCCAGGTGCTGTGCAGCTTAGTCGCCGTGCCCTCAGTGGTACTGCACGCTCATGTGCCTCCAGGGACAGTGCTGCCTACTGATGTTCAGAACCGCGGGCTGGCATCTCCTGTCGCTTCATCGCCACTCGCCTGGCACTGTGTCCCGCTAAGTGGTGTGCCTGTGCTACAGAGTTCGAGTGCTGTTGGTGGCCTCACATCAAAGGACTGTTTTCGGGCACCTGAATAAAGGCTCAGAAGACTGACCAGGGATGCTTGGTTGTGAAACTCCTAAGCCTTTGATTTCAGGCTCTTAAGGCTGAGGAACTTTGTTTTCAGGGTCAGTAAAGCATTTTGGAGCAAACTGGGCATGGAGCAAGTTCCCAATAATGGAGTATAAAGCACCCAAGATACAGCGATATCAAGAAAGACGAAAGAATATCTTTGTTAGGATCTGGGGTTTAGGCCGGAATACAAAAATCCTTTGGGAAAAATGACCTTCTGGAAGTGTTTTACTGGTGAGAGCACTTCCAGACTCCAGGCTACATCAGAAAATCCTGGCCCTTCTACTAAGCTAATTGACTTAGTATTTTGGCAATGTGTTTACTCCCCCCTTCCCCTCTTTTACTACCTTTTCTATTTCAATGCTGTAAAACTCAACTAACTTCTAAAAAACAAGTTCACTTTTTTTTTCCAGTGTTTGTTAGACCTTCTCCACCTAGTTAATGACTGGCTGGAACAGCAGCAAGGCCAGGAATGCTTCATGCTCTGGGCACTTGCTAATTGGGTTGTTAGCAGACTAGAGAGACAGGAGGAGATGAGGAAAAGCACTGCTATTATAAGCCAGGGAGTGTAAAGAAAAAGAAAGTGAAATAAATATAGAATTGTTATGTTAGGGAAATTACGGTTCTTAACGCCCTATTTTTCTAAAAAAAAAAATAGCTCCCTCGGGACATCTTGCAAGCACTAAAACCAAAATAGACCAGAAATATAACTGGCTTTATTTTTTTATAGCAAACTAAGAAAAAAAGATACATTTCCTTATATAAAACAAATCATCAGCCCCAACCCTCCTGCCACTTGGCGATGGCTGAGGCCATGAAGAACCACTTACAGCATCCAGGCTCAGTTTGGGTTAATCAGGAATGCTGACCAGCAGAGCCCTTACAGATGCAAGACCAACATCAGGTTGTCTGTACACTCTCACCTGTAGTTCTTGCGGGCTGAGTGACACGATGCAGGGTCCAGCCTGCTATTTGTGTGCTCCTAGGACTCAGCAGCTTCTTGCAGGTGAAGGAGCCGTGCTCCCGCATGCCAGCCAGGGCCGCAGCAGCAGCGGCGGGTGCCGTTGCAGAAGAGGTTTAAGTTCTTTGGAGAAGGGGCACAAGAGCCAGTGGAGCAGCGGGAGCTGGTGGTGCAGGGGTCGGGTGAGATGGGTGCAGGTCTGCTGTATTTGAGGGCTGCCCACGCAGTTGGTGTGAAGGAACATCAGCTGCGAGCAGGTGCCGTGGGCTCTCCACCGGCACTGCTGGGGAGACACCAGTCAGGACATGTGTGAAACTTCAGGAGTAAGACAGGGCCGACAGATTATTTCATGCCACCAGAAGCGCACAGCACCACGGTGCTGCAGAGCCAGTGGCCAGGGCCACCAAACCCCCATGCCCACTGCACCATCCCCCCCGAGCCAGGGTCCTTCACCCCAAAGGAGCCAGCTTTGGGGCAAGCCATGCATGGCCACCAAAACACAGGCTTCATCCTCTCCCTCTCCTCCTCATCACCCAGCGCCAGGAGGGCAGCAGGGATCGGGACTCCTGTCTGCTCACCCCAGCCTTCCCGGAGGAGCTGCATGATGGGCTTTGTGCGTGTGTGTGTCTATAGGCGCGTGTGTCTATAGGCATGCGTGTTTATTGCCAGCCCTCCCCGGCCCCTCTATGAGGTGTGAATTTCACCTCAGGTGAATTATTTCTCTGGGGATTACATAACAAAGTGATTGTGAAAATACCATCGTCTGTGTTATAGAAACTTAACAGAGCCCCTGGAGTCTTTAAATTAAAACATTGCACTCAAGTGCTTTTTGCCATGTATCTCCTCCTACACACGGCTCATTCTAGTCTGAAAAATAAAAAGGCAGGACAGCTTCCTACAGGTTTTCAAAGAGAAGATCCTACCCTAATTAACTATAATCTTGTTCAGACGGCATTTTCCTTCAAGATTCAAAGACTAGCAGGGGGCTGGAGCTAGGCAGAAAAGGAGATTATTAAAACTTTAATAACATGAGCCTTTGAACCTTCCCAAATTCTTTACAATTTTCTCACATCTCTAACCCAGATGTCTGCATTTAAAAACTGTGCCAACAAACATGAACTTTTTGTTTACACTTTTATATCTTTCAATGAACAGTCTCTTTTAAAATGATAGGAAACATCATGCTTGCAGCTTGCAAAGCAGGATGACAAGGCTAAAGATTAAAAAAAAAAAAAAAAGAAAAAGAAAAAGACAAAGAGGGTTTCGCAGGCACTGCTTCCAGAAGGTGAAGCCGTTCCAGGAGGCACGGGCAATGCCTCCGCAGCGCTCCAGGCAGAGTTGGAACTGGGTAAGAAATGGTTTTCCTGTTCAGTAAACAATTTTAAGAGTTCAAAAATGTTCTCATGCAGCATCAGAGCATAGCTGAGACCTTGGGAATTTTTTTTTAAAGAAAGAAAAGAAAAAAAAAACAAAACCTCTACACGCGCCTGTAACAGAGCGCTCGTAGAAGTTAGCACAGCGCAACAAGGGTTCCTGCAACTGAGGCATTTCAGCAGAGTCATGGTAAACCCTGAGACATGGAAGTTTCCTTCTCTGTAAGATTTTTATTGCTTGTTGAGGGAGGAACAAATTCAACAGCGGAGTGGGAGAGAGGCACATTCAGCAGCCCCAGCCTGAAGGAGCAGGGCCACAGCCCCGTCCCACCAGGCACCAACCAGATCCACCCCATCAGCGGTGTTTCTGCAGAATTACTTTTGCCCGGCTGGATCTGAGATATTTCCCTGAGCAGAGTTTAGTCAAAATTGGCACACTGTCATTCAAAAGCTTCTGATACAAGGAATAAAAAATCCCCTCTGTCCCAATGCTCCCCACCAGCTCTGTGGTTCAAGGGAAGGACCAGACTCTTACTCCAGCTGTAAGGTCCCAAACCCGGCCTAACACTGCAAGATCTCTGCCAAGCCTTATAGCAGAAGAATAAAAATGGCAGCTATCCTGGCAGGCACTGCACTCCCAGCTTTTCCATAAGCCTAGGAGGGAAAAAGCCCTTTCCTTTCTACAAGGATTGCCCTGGGATCCAGTAGCCAACAAGACAAGTTCAAGTCATCATAATTGCTCTAGTTTTTGAAAACGAGTGGTTGTTCAAACACATGTATTTGTTATGACTTGCTTCCTGATCCCACAGCAAGAGCGAGGGAATGAGCTATTCAACAGCCAAAAATTCAAGGAAGTGTTTTAACAGCATTAGAGCCCTGCTGTCGGTAGTACCTGCTGGTCTGGCTCCGGGTGGCCAGGGACTGCAGGGCTTTGCCAAGAATGTAGCCAACGCCTTCAAACCTGGGAAGTGCCTTTTCTTTGTGGCAGAGATGGGAAGTAGGAGTATGGACCTTGAAACGGGCTCTAGGGACACATCAGGCTGTAAATCCTTCCTGCTTCCCCATCCCTGCAGTGGGATGAGCGCAGACGGGCACCCTCCAAACTGCCAGCTGGTCACCATGCTGCTGCTGTCAGAAACATTTATTGCTTTACCTTCCACTCTTGTTTCTTGTTATTTGAGGGACAATGTTTTTAAAAGCCAAAGGTCCCTAACGAAAGGACTCCTTGGCAGCGCACGTGCCCTGCAGCCACAGCTCAATGCCATTTGTGGCCCAGGGAGAGCTGAAAATGGCTGAACTCACCAGTGCTTCTGAGAGCAAAACTTTGAATGGGCTTTGAAAGGACCATGCCCGCTTCCAGACAAACTGTATGTTCGTATATCTCCAAATTGATGGTATTTAATCTTTTCTCCCTAGCAATCATTTTCCAGTTGTCCCTCTAATCTTAAACAAAGAAGGTAAATTGATTCTTTTTACTGTTTCCTTCAGAATATGATTGGTAAAATATATCTGCTGGTTACCTGTAAAAATACCCTTTTGTGGTTTCTATGCCAGATAAACCAAACACACTCAGGCTAATCAATGCACCCAAGCAATATCAAAAAAAGGGGGGAAAAAGGCCACGAGTGCTAACTACGTCCTTTCTAATTCGTCTAAGCAGGTATTACTGAATTGCACATGTACCAGCAACCAGCACTACAGCAGGGTTGGAAAAAAAAGTGTTGTGACTCACATCTTTTTATGTTTGGACCGTTCTGAGTTCAAATTCCAACATGCAACGCAATAACTCATGGTGCCAGCTCTTATGTGGGAACACATCGACTAAAACAGTGTCATTGTACTCACCCAGCTACACCCAGGATCCCCAAACCCTGCAGCTCAGCTCCTGGATTGTGCTGTTCCCACATTCCCCTCCTCAAAGGAGGGATAATAGCACTTCTCTCCTTACAACAGGTCTACAAGGATAAAGAAGTTCAAGATCCTGGTGAAGTGTTCAGTTGCCACAGTGATGGGGCTGTATACATCCCCAAGAGATTATTCTTTCTTTCATGTGCAAGACAAAATATGTTGAGAACCGCAGAACCTCCCAGGAGGTCACAGCTGATGAAGTGGTGCTTTATTTATCCACTTACCGCAGGGTTGCCCGCGGTGCAGAGCCAGGTAGCTGGTGCACACGAGGCGCAGGGTCCTCGCCGGTCATGGCGGTGGCTGCCGAGGTCAGTGTCAGAGGCAGCATGAAGGTGACCCGAATGATGTTTGAGTGGGAGCCAGCCTGTGAATCAGAGGCGGCCCTTGAGCACAGCAGGGATGACATCGTTTGCTCCTGCCATAGCTTCTCCCTTTCCTTTTCACCCCCTGCAGCTCCTCTGAATCCAAAGGAGGGAGAAAATACCCCCATGCCCATGACAGGGACACCAGGCCCTGCTGTCGGCAAGCGAGGTGAAGGGCTGGGAAAGTCACAGCAGGAAGATTCAAAGGAGAGCAGGAGCAGAGCGTGGAGCAGCCCCTTGCGAAGCCCCTCGGGAGGCACGTGGCTGCCCCAGCAGCCCGGGAGCCTGCGAGCCCTCCCGCACCCTCATCCCGCAGGGCAGGGAGGATGGAGCTGGGCAACACCCTGCGGAGGAGTGCGAGCTGAAGCACCTTTCCATGCACCCAGCCAGACAACAGGAGCACTGATGGGAATTAAGCATGTGGATTTTGCTTTGGATTTACTGAAGGTAAGCAACTGCCCGAGAAGCATTGCTAGAAAGTTGTCACTTGGCTCCTGTAACTCTGAGGATGTTGTATCTGCTTAAACGAATTCATGGCCGGTGGAGAAAGAAAGGTTTTTCTTTTTTTTTTCCTTTCTTCTTTTTTTATGTTGCTACTGGATATTACACAACTTGGTGCTGAATTCCTTACCTCTGGCTTTCACTTTAAGTGACTCTTCTAGGCAACCTCCCAGAAAAAGGAAAGCTCATTTCTCAGATAAAATGCATGACCCACTCACGCCAGCCTACCCCATTTCATACCGTATCCCCCTTAGTGCGAGACATTAAGGCAGGGGCAGGCAATCCAGTCCAAGATTTATTCTGCTCTAATCAGCCCAGGCTTTGAGAACCTCCTTGTGGATTTGAGCCTGTGTTCAGTAGCTCATTGACTGCTGTTTTAATACTGAAGCCTTTCCAACCCAGCTGCAGTAATTACCCCCATGGAGCATGAGGAATCTTAGTTATAAACTAGCTGGCAATCTTGCAAGAATATGTCTCCTAGAGGACTTCAGGACATTTCTTTCTGAAGTTAACCCTGTTAAATCATTCCTAAGCTGTCTTCAAAAAAAAAAGAATGAACCTTCAGAGTAACCCTTGCTTTGGTTTTAAATACTCCCTTTTCCCTGTAAATGTCAGCTGATCTTTGGAGCCTTCAAATCTCCCAAAGCTATTTCAGTTAAATAATCTCTAATGTTCTGAAATGATGCAGGCATTCAACAAGAAAGCGTAGGAGAGACATTAAGAACTGTTAGACTCTAAGTCAAAGTTTAACACAGCTTGTGCAGAGAGTATGTCTTGTTATACTCAGACAGGCAGGGTACTTTCACTCGGTTTATATCACAGAAGCTTTATTGCACAGTAAACATTACATCAAAGCCTTGGCCAGCAGATCCAAATTCAGCTCTTGGCATTCCTGTTAGGCCAAAGTTGGTGCAGGTCTACCCCTGGGTAGAAGTGGCTCTGAGCTGTGGAGCCTCTCTACTTTAGCTGCGTAAGTCCAGTCTGGCTCAGGAGTGACTGTGACCCATTTGATGACAACCTAGAAGTAGGTGTGGAAAGGTGTGATGCCTGAAGGGCAAGCAGCCAAGGACAAAAGCCATGATACAGCTGATACCTTTGCTGTCACTCAAAGGAGAGAAGGAATGGGTGGGGAACACAAACCCGTATGATAATCTGAGTCCTGCAGTCCTGGAGGCAAATCCCTCCACATAAGCACTGAAATCCCGCTGGCAAGCAAGAGATGATGCCACCAAATCTGTGCTGGTCTTTCTATGGAGAAACAGACCTCTCGGAGGCAAACACTACTTAGAAATGTGCACCAAAGACCAGACTGCTGGGGAGACGCAGCACATAAAAGGCAACTAGTGCAGAACTTCCTTCAGTGGCCATTCATACCGCTAAGGACTTTTTTTAAGCCCTTTTCACTTTGATCAAGTAACTAAAAGTTAAACAATGCGTCACCTCATCCCATTGCTGAATCTGATCCCTGAGTGTATGAACTCGACTAAAGTGGGAAAGACCCCTAAGCGCTCTGGGCTGCCTTTGAGCAGCTGGCAGGAGGCAGTGGGGGAAAACCAGGTGCCCGTGGAGGGAGAGGCTGCACAGCAGAGCGTTTCACGACCACGGACATGCTTGAGAATGAGCTGGAGATAAAATGGCTTCTTCCTAGTCAGGCTGCTTTTAAATCGAGTCATGGTGAGTTTGGTCATTTATGTTTTCTAATTGTCACACAAAGAAGTGGAAGCCATTTAAAATTGCTCTTTTTCATATTTCTCCAAGTGAAAAAAAAAATCTGTATTTCTGTTTCTGTATGTGTTTCAAAACATACCAATTAGTCACCATTATAGCAAACTCACTAATATCAAGGCTAGGTAGTCTTAGTGTCTCATGGGGAGGTAATGTTCTTGTCTTTCCCAATACACTCGCTTGAGCTCAGTCCCGCAGCATCCTCCATGGGCACAGCTGCTCTCTCTGAGCTTGGGCAGGATCCATATGGACCTGCGCATTTTTCCCATTGGTGGACTCCGCAGAGAGCCGAGGATGGGACGGACGAGCAACACGAGCGCTGGCACCGCTTGTGGGGCAGCCAAGGGCTGAGGACCCTCAGGGCCACCTGCGCTTCTTATAGACCAAATTCAGACCTGTCAGGAAGTCTGCAGGTCTTTCCAAAGCAACAGGACCTATCAAACTGCAGATAAGAGGTTGATAGAAAAACATTCTGAAGGGTGATTAAACTCTCTTGCTTTGTGGGTGTCCAGCAGCAGTTATCAAAGCTCTATAGCAGGCAGTGCTGCTGAGACTACACTAGGGACATAAGCCACCAAGTCAGCCCAGTTAATTATCATGGCCCTGCAGTTGCTTTTTGTCAAAGTCAAGAAGGTTTAATTCAAGATGCCAAAAAAAACTTTTTGTGTCAAAGAACATCTATCCTGACCTGGAGGGATGGTAGGAAAGGGGAAGATATTTTTTCAATTAAAAAAAAAAAAAACCAACCAAAAAAAACCCAAAAAAAAACAAAAACCCAACCAACCAAACACATATACACAAAGCAAAATACCTTCTGTGTGAATTGAGCAGTTTCTAAGAGACATCTCGGAGCAGCAAGGGAGCTGGGTAATCTTTAATAAGGGAATTCTTCAGAGACTGGAGATTTGCTTTGGTTGCCGGCTGCCTCCTGGGGAGAGAAAACACTAAGGAAATGAAATATGACCTCGCAATGTTGTGGCAGCGTATTTCCAGTCCTTTGCCTTGTCCATGTGAGTAACCCTTCCTTGCGTAAGGAGCCCCATTTAATGGTTACCTGCATGGCAGTGCTTCATCACCGGTGACATTGCTACCCTCTTACCTAACACACACAGACCTGGAAGCTCTAACAAAACTCCTTACTTTTCCCCGGGTTTTGAAGGATCCAATCAACCTATAGTGTTTACTCAGGGCATCAGAAATTCTTCAAAGTCTGAGTTTTGAGACTCACGCCCTTCCCAGCTTCTGCTGCACGGTATGTCCTCCCAGAGCAAGCACACACGGGGAGAAAGGTGTCACCCGGGGCAGCCTGTGCCCGTGCCGCAGAGCTAACCCCAGCCGTGCCCCTGCCCGTCCTCTGCCCGGGCAGCAGGGAACCGTGGTACCCAGCCCGGGCGTGGGCAGAAACCCCCATCAGCACATCTCCCCATCCTTCCCCACAGGTTGCAGTCATTTCCAGAAATCTGGTTTTCCTTTTTTTTTTTTTTTTAAAATAAATCTTGTCTAAAATAACTAAAGGGGGAACGCTTTCCCCAAATAAAAATACCAACAATATCTGAGCTTCCCCACTTTAATCTGCACCCCTCTGCGAGCCAAGACCCTCCTATTAGCACTGTGCTGCTGTGCGATTTCATTAAATGAATAGCTGATTGTAGAGTAATTACAACCTTCCCTGGGCTGCTGCTTTTTTTTCTGTTTGTTTTAATTTCAATTTTTTGTTCCTGCCTTGCTCCACCGTGGTCTGTTCATTCCCAATCCCACCCCTCCCCGCCCCAGTGAAGGGAGGGCTAGATAACACTTGGGTGTAATTCCCGCCCCAGTCACCTCTAATTTGGTACAGAATGAGTAAATGTGCCTGTAAATTCGCCTTCGTTGCTGTGCAGCTGTCTACCGTCTGGATGGCAGCACCATGATACCGTTACCTGTTTATCTCCTGGAGGTACAAGTACTGCTGGCAAGCCCCTGCCCATCACTGTTTGTGTGCAGGGAGTTAATATCAGCATTACAGTGCCCCTTGGTGAAACTGTAATTAGGCAACGGTTTTATTTTACTGCTTGTGAGCATTCCCTGACAGCACAGCCACTGGGTGCTTTCCAAACTGCTACAGTTTCAGGCCCCAACCTGAAATTCTCATTTAGAGGAGGACTTTTACTGCTGCTAATCCCTCAAGTACCTCTCTGAGGCCCCGGCTTTCACGGGGGGGGGTGCCGGGGCATGGGGCTGCACTGGGCAGGGTTGGCAAATGGCAGGGTGAGCTTCTCTGCTCCGTTGGCTGCGTGATGGTGATGGCAGGGCAAGGCCCCGGAGGTACATGGCGATGCTGCCGGGCTGAGCCGGGGCGGGGATGCAGTGCCCCAGCAGAAGAGATCCAAGCAGCCTGCCGGCCCCAGGAGCCGTGGGCGCAGAGGCTCGGCATCCAGCAGCGCCGGTGCCGACCAGTAAGGGCTGCAGGAAAGGAGGAGAGGCTGAACAGCAATGTCTTTTTTGTCAGGGAATCTATTTTAAACCATCTTCTTTGTGGGTAGCCCTTTTGGCTCTCAAGACTGTCTGAGGCAGAGGTGTAGAAAACGTTGGAGGGCAGAACATCAAGGCAGCACTCCAGGAGGACAAAGACGGTCTGTCTGTGCCGGAGCACAGCCTTTCACAGGACTAAGAGGCACACTCACACTTGCTCATCTGAGACTAAAGGTACAAACATATCCAAGGCTTCTGTAGCTACCTCAAAGCTCCTGTTATTTAGGCTTTGGGATTTTTCTTTTTCCTCCAACAGCAGACATCCCTGTTCTTGCACAATCTCCATGCAAGCCACAGAACACTGCATGGCCCTGGAGGCCACCAGCTCGCAAGACCCTAACAAAACAGCACTGACTGCTCCAAACTACTGCTTTTAGGGCTACTCAGATGTGAGACAGATGGGCAGAGTAACAGCATCTAGGGAGAAGAGTTATTGGCAAGAAGAAAGTCACTAAATCTGTTGTCTACAGTCATGGGGAGGAGGAAAGCCAAGAGCAAGGCAGGGACAGACTGCATCCCCTGGGACCACGGACAGCCCTCTAATCCCAGGAGCTGCCTAGTCTTGGTGAAGCACCTCTACCTCCTTCCCAGGGCTGATGCCACCAGCTGGGCACCTAACAGCCCCTGGCCAGGGCTGGAGGTCTCTCCTGGCTGGAAACAAGGGCTGGGAAGTTGAAGGGAAAGGGCAGACCCGAGCCCTCGAGGGGCAGGAGGGCTGCAACCCCATGGTGCGGCCCAGGGAGCCCAGTCCCCCTCTCCCAGAGGATGTCCACACCGGTGGGACATCTGCTTCCCCGTGGCCACACTAGGCACTGTATGCACTGACATGGGGCATGGGACCTTCACATGTCTTGTAGTTCAGCTTCAGCCACAGCCGACCTCGTGGCAAGCTAATTCCCAGCTTCCAAAAGCCGGCCGGCTTGAGTTTCCTCTGAGCGTTCACTCGTAGCAGTGACTTACATTTCTGGCATATGGGTAACGTGCCTGGCTGTCCTGATAAAATATGTCTATGCCTTCCCATCTTCAGCAGAGACCAAAGGCATTTTCAGCGTAAGGCAGAGCTGCAGCAACTTCTGCCTAAACTAACATTTCATTTCCTTGCTACAGCTCACTTCTATTGTCATCACTTTCATGCCTCTAATTAACTTGCATCTGTTTCGTGTTTGAAGTTTATAACACTTGCCCACTTTGGCTACAGTAGTTTATAACCCAACGCTAAACATATGTTTATGTTTACTGCACACTAGCTCTGAATCCTTTGACTTAGCGTTGTATCAGTTCATTATGCCATTAATGGAGAGCCTCTGAGACAGAGCTGAAGCCTTTAGCGGCAATAAATTGGGGAAATGTTTAGAGATGGTTGAAGAGAGGTGGCCAGTGAGGACATGCCTGGCCTGATGTCCAGAGGTGTTGAGCACTTGCCACCCACCCTGTAACCACTGGGATTTTTAGCACCTCCAAACATGAAACCACAACAGCTTTCAGCAAAACTGTTGTGTGGATCTTAAAGACGACACTTAAATCCTGTGCCATCTTGGCTCCAGAAGCCTTCAACACATCCTACCTGCCTTTAAACTAAGTGCCCACTGACTTTGCATTGAGGCTAATGAGATCTTCAAAAGGGTTACCCGTGGCCGGGAGGGAGGGGGGGGTTGTATAATGTGCCATATTATATGTATAATGTATAGCATATTGCTAAATAATACTTAACACCTGCCACAGCTGTAAGGTAACAGGCTGGTGTTCTGGCACCAGCTGAGGTGAATATTAAAGTCCAGTTGGCCATTCAGACCAGTTTTAAATTCATCAGCATCAGTGGAGCTACTTCCATTTTCCACCAGACATGATAAATCACGCCAATCTCTGGGTGAAGTAAGCACACCACCTCTTCATAGCCTCAGCCATTAAGGTGATGCCTAGATAAATGTGTTTATTTTTCATGCAGATACCAGGATGCTCCTTAGAGCTAATAAGTATTTACTTTCTCTTGCATTGCTATTATCTCCCTCACTGAGAATTGTAATTAGCGTCATTGATCATTTGTGTAGTCTTCCTTCTAATTTTTTTGTGTGTGTACTATGGTTGACTGAAACTGCAATGTGCATTATGTCAACACAGGAAAAGTTATGCTTGATCCCTGCCTTTGCACTGTTTGGACTGATCTTCCTAGGAAATGTGCGTAAGCTGTTCCTGTGACACACCACAATACTTCACACTGTACATCCAATTTAAAAGGGACAACCATACATTTTGTCCAACAAAAATACCCACCCTGCTAATATTATCACCAAACACTTGAATTAGCTGCTCCCACTTCTCTCACAGTTTCTTGACAGCCAAATTCTGAGGTTCTTGCTGGGGCAAGTTTCTATCACCAAACCAAAGAGCGGGTGGCATGCAGCTCCTGCCTGGGAACCCAGAGACAAAAAGACCTTCCCCTCGCTCTGCCTCTGCACAGGCACTGCTCTCAGGAGGTGGTTTCACACAGGACATTTTCTGCAAGCATGTGATCTCTTGCTGCCAATTAAGAATGTCACAAGAGTCTTCCTGTTATTGACTATGTACAGTGAGGATTAAATAAAACCACAGAAAGCCATGACGCATAAGGAAATGCCCACTTGTAGAGCCTGAGATGCAGAGATCGGTGTTGTCTTGCTGAAGTCAATGCCACAAAGCTGGTTTGCCGCAGCAGATATCTGACCAAGCATCTCCAGGACTGCTGTTCTTCCTGTTCGGGAGAAAGCATCAGTTTATATCCATCTACAGTCATCCTTTTTTTTTTTCAGATAGCGAGAGCTACACAAATAATAGATTCACAATAATAAAATCTGTACAGAAAATTGACCTTGAAAGTAAAATCCTTTGCACAGCTTTCATTTTTTTCTGGTTTCCATACACCCACATAGCCGTGAGCACACACTGACAGAGGCATGCCGTGAAGAGCCTCTGCTTTCCAAACTGTCTCTGAGGGGCAAAGCCATCCCCAGCACGAGAACCATTGCAGAAGGACCTCAGCACCCTCGGAGTGTGGCTGGAAGAGGTGTCAGCCCCTTCAGCACCTCCCTCCAGAAAGGACCGTCGCTAAGACCAGACCAGGCCAGCCACGGCATCACCTAGCCAAGGACAATCCAACCCAAAGCAATTAAGCTTTGCTTCCCCTCTGTACCTGGCTGTGTGTGCCTTACACCGGGGCTGCTTCTCCGTAAGAAGCAAGCTGTAAGAGAGTCACCCCGGTTTTTGCCACGTCCACCTGCATTACTTCCTAACCTATTAGAAACCTGGAATAGGGAAAGACTCTTTATTTCTTTTGTTTCACTTTTCTCTCATCTTGTTGGATGGGGAATGCCCAGACTCTTCCCTAATTTGGCAGAAATTCAGTTCACCTAGTCTCAAACCTTCAGAGCAGAGAAGAAGCCATTAAGCTCATTTCCATTTGTCCTAGCAACGAATCAGTATATGGAAACATGAAGAAAACAATTTTTTAATTACTTTTTCCATTATCTAGTTCTCACTTGCTGCCATTTGCCTAGTCTGTCTTTTTTATTCTTCTTGTGTCCGGCCCGTAGCAATTATCTCGATATCTAGGAAAAAGCATTAGATTGGTTGTAACATCTCAAGCTCAATTTTGACAAAGGCTTTGCAATCAAGGGACACTAAGGGGAGAGGATTAAACTTCCATCTGTTTGCCTTGAGGGGGCAAAGCAGAGAAATCAGAGAGAGGTTTTAAAGGATGCTCGCATGATAACATTGCGCACTCACGAGGCAGGAAAGTCTCAGATAAGACGTACCTGCTTGGGAGCCAACCCAGGCATCACCTGGAACAGGTTCTTAAAAATTCATTTTATACACAGCAGGCTGGAAAGATTCCTTCAGATGCCTTCCTCCAGAGTGCTTGATTGCCTCTCTAGACCCGTGCCATCTGCAGCTACAATTTTTTGGACAGGAGTGAGGAAGTGGCCCGATCCTCCATGCAGCTGAAGCACAAACTGATACACCAGCACAGCATCGCCCAGAGGGAGCAGAAAGAGCCCACAGAGGAGCAATCCCATCCCTTCGTACGGGTGAGCATCCCATAGCACAGCCAGGGCAGAGAGGCTGGTAGGACCACCAGCGCGTGCCCCTGCAGCACCCCAGTCCTGGGGCCACTGTCCCCAAGGAGAGGGGGTGCAGGAGCTGCTGCGGTCTGTCCCCCGCGCCACGCGCTGGCACTGACCTTTCCCGGGACAGAGCTGAGCACAGCCATGACTCATCAGCCTCCACTCCCCCATCAGCGGCTGGTGACTAATTGTATTTACTCCCATTCTTCATGTTTTGGGGAGAACAAACATAAACAGGCTTAGCAGTAATTGTTGCTATGTCTCTACTGTTTCCTCCTTCGGCCAAGTAGGGGGTTTCCCACACACACATAGTTTTAGAGTAGCGTTTTAAGTCTTTCTTCTTATTTTTAAGAAATAGTGTGAATGTTTCTTGGCTGGTGGGAAAAGAAGGAAGGAAACTCCAAGGAGTCATTTCTGATTTGGTGCAGACTCTTCTACAGAAGAGGGCTGGTTGACTCTGGGCAGCAAGCGTTGCCACAACGCAAAGCAGATTGCTTCCCGGTGCCCTGGAGAAGTCCCCATCGGCTCTGGAAAGATCAACTGTGAGGATGACATCTCTAAGGACATGGCCCAGAAAAACAACAACCTTGGAAACAGGTCTCCTGGCAGGAACATCAAGCATCTCGAATGCTGGTCTGGAGAACCAGCTCCTGTCACACACACGTCCTTGGCCGGGAAGCACTTATGTTTGTACGTACCCACATACCTACAGTCCCTTGCACACACTTGTACATATGCAGGTATCATTGCACATGGATATATTTAGTGGCATTTGCAGCTCATGTCTGGAATGGACCTGAAAAGTCCCTGGGAGGTGAAGTCTTCTCCCTGCCTGGAGAACATATAGACTGGCCAGAGGAAGCAGGGAGAACAACAAAGGATGAGTGTGCAGCCAGCTGGACACTCAGGTAACTCAGGTTCTATTGAATATGTTATTAATTATATAAAAACATTGGACAATTATAAAATAACTTACATAGTACTGATATCTAAATTAATTACATAATTCCAGCCTCAGCCAGCAGTCTCAGATAATTTTATTTATAAGTTTTATAAACACATATTTTTGTGTATTTTAGAATATGTATAACCCAAAGCTCAGCAAGTAGGATGCTTTCCTGAGAGATGGGAGACCTTTGGTCAAGTTTTCACTTCCACAAAACCCAGAGGACTGTTTAGTGACAGTAACGGCAGTGGCCGTGCCCCGGCAAGGCAATCCAACCCCGGCTGGCCCTGAGCACAGGCTGCCAGCCTCTGCAGCCTGCAGTTGAGCACTTAATTCCAGGTTTAAACTCATCTCCGTGCTCTGCCTGCAAGCTGGCCTGTTTAAGGAGCTGAAACCTTGCTGTGAGAAACCTGCCCATGCTGGGCACCCGACAGCTCCCACCGCCGCAGAGCCGGCTCTGGTGATGGCTTTGCCCCTCTCCGGGTGCTGTGAGCCTTGTGGGGCGATGCCTGCTGCAGCACCCGTCAGGCACTAAGCACCGCAAGGCCCAAACTCACCCGATCCGCAGACATTAAGTACCTGTAATACAGCATCACAAGAGCTGTACGCAACTGTGTTGAACACCGTACGCTTCCTAACACTGGCTACAAGTCATCTCGTCAGACCCTTGCCCAGTGCAGCCATCCGCAGGCTGTGGCGAAAGCCGGTCCTTCGTCTTGCCTGCAGGCGCTGAAGGCTGAAAGTCAAGTCATCCATGTTGTATTTCAGGGCTGGGCTGGGTCCATTTGTTGCTTTTTCTGTTAATTTTGTATAGCAGCCTGATAGCCCTGACAATGCTGTTGCCCTCTTTGCACATTACATCACAAGGGGCTTGCTTATTACTGCAGCTGTAGTTGTGACTATTTGCAGGGAAGAAAATAGATTTTGTGTGCTCCGATCTTCCTTTTCTGCCAAATCCTTCCACTTTGGCCCAGGCAAAAACTCCCAGTAACTTTCTCTGGCAGGAGTCTACCCTCCTGTTCTGAAACCTAGCATTTCATGGCAATTACTCGCCAATTGTTGCTATTCAGCCATACCAGCTTTTTAGAAAGCTGCTTGGGAAAAAAAATCGCCAAAATCAAGAAAAAATGGAGTTAGTATCTCTAAGTCTAGGTGAGCAACTTTTACTCAAAGGAGGAAAAGGGCTGGTTGTGGAGGAAGTCAGTGGGATAAGATACTTAAGTTAAGACTGGAAACTATACCTGTACATTGCATTTCTGATTCATTTTCACTGAGTCATAAAGGTAGTAGATCCCTGTAAACCTGCTGTTGGTGTTGAGACGAAAATCCCCTGAAAGCATCCCCAGCTGTGATTAAGCAGACACCAGGCTGTCTGTCCTGCAGCAGTGCTTTCCTCAAAAGCAGACGACTCAGGAATCCCAATACTGGCAACTACTTACAAATTTGCCATATGTAAGGAAATACTCTGGAAACTATTTGCAAGCAAACAGTTCCCAGGGTATTTCATTACTCATTACAAATTTGCAAATTGTTCATGAATGATCAAATATTAATATGCAGATAGGGTGCACTTATCAGAAGAGATCCCCTGTTTTGATAAGAGATTATCCACATTCAGTGGGCACCTGCTCGGGGCTGTTACGTCAGGCTCATCGATTGCCATTTAAAAAGAGGAAATGTCATTGAATATTTGGCCATGTAGTGAAGATTACTGGGCCGTTGTAATCTGCTTGCTAAGATGCTGATAGGAGAAAGTCGAATGCCTCCCGCATGCGAGGAGACGCTCTGCCAGTACAAAGAGCTCCCGGAGCCCTTGAGGCAGCGGGTGCGCTGGCTCCAGCACACATGCAGCCCCAAGGTGGAGCAGACTGTTTTTCTCATACCATGTACATAACACTCCACCCAAGCCTCCCTGTGTAAACAGAAAATAAAGTCAAATTATGCCAGTAAAGAGTGGATTGCACTGGTCACCGGGAGTGCTTGTGTATGTTCAGCCATAATCTACGATAAGGTGCTTGCCATAAAATGCCTCCTGGAGGCAGCTTGGCTGGAAGCTGCAAGATGCCAGCGGAACCACCAGCATTTCGCTTCGCCCCGTGGGGACAGCCAGGCAGGGACTGAGGAGAGGGTCGGAGCCGCTCGGGACCGCAGAAGTCCCTGGGGCCAAGAGAGTACCTCCGTCTTGCAGGAGAAAGACGGGAGCATTGATTGCCACCAGCAGATATAAGGGGACGAAGTTCGTTTCAAAGAGGTAAAGGGTAACAGTCTTTCTACAGGCAAAACTGTCCCGCAGTCAGTAAAGCACAGCAGTAATCGGGGCACAGATAACAGAGCGTGTATGAAAGGCAGAGATTACAGAACCCCACCACCAATCCATCCTGCAGCGACAAGCTGCTGTAAAGCAGTTTTAATGCTAGGCTAGAAACACAATTAGAAATGTCATGCTTTGGTACAGGATGTTTTTAAGAACAAAAATTTATAGCACGTTTCATTGGCATTACGATAAATAAAAACAGTCTGAGCAGATCCCAAATTTGGTGCGTTTCTTACAAACAAAAAGAAGAATTTATTTCTGTCGTCCATTGATGCAGAAAAAAAGAGTTGCCAGCTTTTGACATAAAAGCTACACAAAAACTCACTTCCAAGAGAGTCGGTGTTATACTTTTTATTTATGAAGAGGCAGTCTCTGGTCTTTGGACCTGTCCCAGCGCGAGGCGAGGCTGCTGGGTGGTGGAGGCTGGCAGAGGCCAGCTCCGCTCGCCCACCCGGGAGTCCACCATGGCGGGGGGGGGACGGACGGACCACACTCCCAACCTCCACCGGTGAGCAGGCGGGTGGAATTGGGTTTGAAGAAATACAGTTGTGGCCGTCCTTTACAGTCCCCCTCGGGGGGGAAAAAAAAAAAAAAAAATCAAATAAGGGAAAGGTTATTGCAGACTGATAACAGCTAGGGAGGCTGGGCACGGTACCTGTTGCCAGGGAGAGTTTGCTCCAGCACGGGCAGGGCCCCCTGCGCCTCCGGCCCCGCGGGGAGAGGTCAGGGAAAGGCATCCAGGGGAGGGAGGGAGCCGGAGAGGAGCACCGCTGCTAGATGAGGAGCTGAGGAGAGATTGCAGCCAGCCAGGCCGGGGGCCCAGCTGGTCAGGGAGCGAGATTTGAGGAGGGGGTTTTGTGGGGAAAAAAACATTGCATGCGTTCATGTAATTAAAACTTTTGTCATCGTGCATGTGCGTCTTCAATTACAGCTTCAATTACGCAGCTTTGGGTACTTGGTAGGGTTTGAGAGCTGCTCTTTTGCAGGCTTAGCACTGATGTTGTGATTTCTTGTGTGCAAAATAACAAAAGGCCGCAGGCGATGGAAACTTTTTGCAGAGAGAAATGGAAAAGAGCGACCCCGCCAGCAGGGAGATTGCTGCAGAAGTATCTGTGCCTCTGCGCTGGCTGCTTTACGCTGCGCTCGCTTGCGCCATGAGCACACTCGGGAGAGAGCACAGGGCTGGAGAGGTGGGAGGATGGAAATGCATCACCCCACCGGCGGGGAATCGGTCACATTAGACTGGGGCTCACGTGCCCGCACGGTGCCTGTAGGCACAGGACAGGGCTGGTGTGGATTTACCAGGGGGCATCGCTTTGGGCTTGGGAAGCTAAACCAGGTATGACTTCAAAGCCTCTAAAACATGCCCCCTCCTGAGCACAGTCTCACCAGGCAGCAGACCCAAGCCCAGCATCCCGGCAGCACGACACCCCCTTTCCATCGCACTGTCGGGGTCCTCCTCCCCACACCACCTGTAGGAAGAACCGGCTGCACCCCAGGGCAAGGTTCCTGAGCCACGACAGGCTGCCCCTGACGAACACACGTGCGTGCTAATTTGCACCCCAAATCGTGTCCAGTGGGGGCCTTCGCTCCCCCATCGCCACCCCCCAGCCAGGGCACTGCTGCAGGGAAAACGCCGACCTGATGGCCACCAGTAGTGTGACTGAACGCTGGCTTCACGGCGTTAGTTCTCGACGCCCCCCACCAGGCGCTGACAAAGCGAATGCCATGGCAGGAGGGACCCTCCCAGCGCCTGCTGTGCCCCCCCCCGGCAACAAACCCGCTGCGACTGCAGGTGCCCAGCGCGGAGCTCAGCAAAACGCCGCCAGCCACCGTGACAAAACACCTCCCCTGAGACCGGAGTGAATTATGCACATCCTTAAGTATTTGCAGGATAGAGGCCTTGGTTCACTGGGTTAAAATACCAGAACAATATAAAACACCTCTGCCTCTGGAACCCACTGCACTTCATAAAAATCCTAGGGACCCTGCTGGAGCTAAGCCATTGTTGATAGCCATAAAAAATTGGTTAATAAATCTTCTTCCACTGATGAAATAGCTACTTCACAGCCAGAACTAAACAAATTGAGCATTTCAAAGCAACCTGCTTGACACAAGCCCTGATTTGCACACCAATACAAGCATCCCCACCGCCCAGCCTGGGCCAGGACCCTGAGCCTGCACCGTTCATCCCTCCCCGCCGTCACAGCCAAGTGCCAGGAGGAGATGGATTGCACCAATATTTTCCTCCCGAGTGACAGGAAGGGGATTTGCCTCTGCAACCCGCAGGCCGTTGGGGTGAAACGATCCCGAAAGCAGAGACCAGCTGGGTGCACGGTAGCCACGCTGGCTACCTGCACAGGCACTGCCCAGCCGATGGTCCCCCCGCCGTCCAGAGCCTCTGGTGCAAACAGACGCTAAAAGTTCATCACAATGTGGGTTTTACCTTTCTCGGTTGCTCGCCTTTTAAAAATGGAAATGTAATTAAACAAAAGGCAAGTGCTCATCTCCCTGCTGCTCCACAGACGCTGTTCTGACAGTTTAATAGGTGAAAAAGCAATTAAAGAAAAGGGTTTGTTTTTAAAAAGCCATCTCAAGTCAATATTTCTTAAAAACAGCTGGTAGCCAAGATGAGGGAAATAATACATTTCACTAGATTTTTGCAACTGCACAGCTGTTGATATATTATAATAGCGTGATAACTAGAAAGAGAAACATACTTTAACATTCCCTTTTTAATAAAAACTTCTTAAAAAAAAAGATGTCTCACCCTGAATTCATGCCAGCATCTTTTTTTTACGAAGTCCGGGCTGACTTGCTCACTTCCCTCCTGCCTACCGGGAAGAGAGCGGGGCTGGGCTGTGGGACAGGACCTGCTGCCAGGTGAAGTGGTCAGCGAAAAGTGGCACCTAAATCTGTTCCAACAGAACTCGCTATTTGCTGAACTGGATGTTATATATTTTCCTAGAGAATCACACTGGGGAAGAAAAAGCCCATTTTTTAGGCCCTTTTAGCAACAATGGATCACTTGAAAACAGTGATGAGCAAATCCTATATTTTTCAAAGCCTTTTGAGCAGGGGCTCAGATTTCCTGATAACTTGTTAGGATTTGGGTTTGCAAGACAGGTGTTTGGCATTTGCAACTCCCTGCTGCCTTTAGGAGACATCAAACCCAGCATTAAACTCCTACAGTCTTGAAAGTTCAAGTCAAGGTGGTTTTTGTTTTGCTTTTCCCCCTGAAGGTCAGTTCAGGATTGAATCCTTTTGTCAAGGTTGGCTGGAGAGCAGGCGGCTCGGTTAATCTGCAGGCGCTGCGGCTCCCTCCTGGCTTCCTTCCCTTGCAGTTTGTTTTACTTCAGGATTCACCCCCCTGGGATTATAAAGGCTGCAGACAAGGGTTAAAGGTGAAACAAAGAAAATGAGGTTGGTTGTTTATTTAGAGGGAGCCTGAATTAATAATGTTGGAGACACTGGGCCCCTCCCAAGAGATAACCGTCATTTTACAGCACCTCTCCACAACTATTTTTTTTATTCCAGAAATAAAATAGTGACGAATTCTAAATACCATTTCCCCGAGTAAGTCCGAGAACCAAAACAAGGAAGTTTCTTCCTGCAGCGTGACCAGTGGCTGGAACAAAACAAACACGCTTCCATTGATCTCCATGCAGGAAAGCATCTGAAAAAAGAAATAAAGACAACTTTGCTTCCTTCAGAGACCTTCTTCTTTTATTCACTCAACTTGTGCCTTATTATGGAGGTCTTTTTTTGACCATAGATCTTTTTTCCTTGGGAGATAATCTTCTTAGCCTCCTCCTTTTCAATAAGGCGGCCAAATTTTTCTTTCATTTACTCACTGTGGAACCCCACTGATGGGGAGCTAACGGGCACATCCCATCCCACATGGGCAGCCTGGTGAAATATTTTCTCCGTCCATACCTTTTTCTTAAACGATCACAACCGCAGCAAGGGATGGTGCAGATGCATCCATTACACCTAAGGAAAAACCTCACTCTTTCCCCAGGCTTTTCTGGGTGTTTTCCCTCCGGGGCAGCATCCACTTGCGATAGCTAGATTTACAACAGAGCAAGTGGTTGTACAACAACAAAAACTGGATTCCAGGGTCCTGATAAGAGAAGGTAAGCCGTCCTTCGACCAGAGCCTGGCCAGTCACCCGACCACTAATCCGGGGTGAATCTGCTGGCGTCAGTGGCTTTACGCTAAACACACACTGGGGTGAAAAATGAGAGTCGCAGCTCAGCTCAGGCAGCCCAGCTCCAGCACTCTGCTACCAGAAGTGGCTGCTTACTTTCAAGCTCTCTGCACAGCCTGTAATCACCCAAGATTGAAACCAGATTTACAAGCTCTTTAGAGGAGGAGAAGTTTGTGATTTCCAAAGCAGACACATTTGGTATTTCAGAAAAAGGTCAAGCCCCCTGTGGAGTAAGGGGGTTTTAATAGAATCAGTTCAGCAGGAGTTAAGAGGAGACATACCAACCCTGCGCTCGCAACGCCAGGAGAAGCAGAGACATAAGAAAAGCCACAACCATCATTGTTTTGAGGAAAGAATCGGGGAAGAGAGAGGCACGGGGGACACTAAATTACATCTTGGACATTTGACTTCATTTATTCCAATCCGAGAGACTCTCTCAGTTAGAAATAGAGAGGGTTGTCCTTACGGCTCCAGGGCTTGCAGCGGTTTCAAAGAAAGGAGTGTTTGTTATTGTCTGCAGGGGAAATCTGAGAGTGCGTAGCACAATGACAAATCCAGGCTCCCAAGTTAAATGCATTTTAAAAGCTTAGCCATCGCTTACCATCTCACCTCTTCGGCCTGCAGCCCCTGGCCAGGCTCTTCAGCTATCAATGTTTGTTTCCACACACCCAGTGGGTGTCCGGGACTGCCTTGTTCCACACCAGTACAGCACCCAGCAGCTGGGAAGCCCACGGAACATCACTAGGGCCCTTCTTTGTCACAGGAATACAGGTTTTCTAAAAAGTGTAATAGACAGCTGGTGTGGCTGAGGTCTGCAGGCAATATGAGCAGCCACTACAGTGGCTACTTACGCAGATATTTACTACTGATACAGATGGCTACTACTTGCTCCCACTCCCCTCCGCTGCAGACTCTGCAGTCAGTTTCAGTGAAATGATTTGGGGCTTGTTCCATAACTCGCATAGCTGCTGCCAGACAGACACCAGAGCTCATAACAGTTTCCTGAATATATAGGCTTTAAAATAAATTTGAAATCCAGATTTCAACCTTAGAAGACTCAGCCTAGAAATTTCCAGGCCATATCAGCTACCACACCCAAACTATAGGTATGGCACCAGGTAAAAAAACAGAACAGCCCCAGGAGACGGCAGCTGCTAACCCCTGTCCTGAACCACTCCTGTGGCCCTGCTCCCAGGGCTGCAGGGGAAGGCAAACAATCTCTTTTCTTCTTTAAAGCATCTCCACAGCAAGGGGCCAATTAGAGCATCCTGGTCTTACTAGCCTTTTAACGGCAAAGCATAAATAGGCCCCTCATGTATTCAAATCAGCAGCAAATGAGTGGTGAAGGTCACAGGATGCTTAAATGGCTATACAATGTGCTCCCCCAGATTTCTGGAGAAAGCACTTGAAAGGTTTAGCTACCAGATCTTCCAACTTGTCTCATCATCCTAACTACTGGTGCAGCTATATCTGACAGACACTATTTCAGGTTCATCTCTTTGAGCACCAAGTTCCCAGCCAGTCATTCCCAAAAATAATACACTTGGCAGAGCAAACAACTGCCCTAGACTTCCAGATCAGTGCAAAGGAAGGGCAAGAGCTCTTAGAGGAAAGCAGCACTTTGAAAGGTCAGCCAGACGACCACAGGCCAGACTCCAACAGCAGTTGCAGCCACATAAATTTCTTAAACTTTAGTAGCATTAAAAGCAACTGGAGATACATAGATACTAATTCTTCTAAGCTACACTAATATTGCAAACACAGGCACAGTGGGACTTTGACATTCCCAGGGCTCTCACTGGACTCAGCTGGTGTGAGTGTTTAAGTGTATGGGCAAGTTTGCAATTATCAATACCTCTGTTTGCACAGCCAAGTGACCAACTGATCTCCAACAAGCCTACCACATAGTTTAAGTGTGCTTTCAGGAACACCAACTTGTGAGTTAGAGGGGCAGGTTTCCCTTAATTATATCCCTTTGTGTTTCAGGCTGCACATCCCAAAGCAATCTACTATAGTAGCAGTACACAAGATCTGAGCACAGCTGCGAGGTTGTTGTAACCCATTTGTACCATCCCCTTACACTAGCAGCAACAGCAGGGGCTCAACTTTACAGCCAGAAGCCTTTCTAAAGCTATTTAGAACACAGTATTCATCTATGTCCCACAGCAGCATTTTGGACCTCTCTTTCACCATGAGGTGGCATCTGCCTTAAGCAAGTCTACTTTACTCCAAAGTCTGATAAAACAAGAAAAATAAATACAGTAAGCTCCCTTGGATAATCCAGAGGGTTTGTTTGGTTTTAGCAATTAGACATTGAATAAATGAAACGATCAAGTGAAGCCAACTAGCTGAAGGAGTAAGAAACAACTAAGCACACAAACACTGGCAGAGAAGAAAAGCCATTGCAAGAATAGCATAAAGGAGTAGCAAGAGATTAAAGCAAGTACACTGTCGATTCTTCAGTCCCACACAGAAGTAGCAGCATGTGATACTGAGTTACACTATAGAAGACCAAGGCAGATGTTTTCCACTGTGCCCAGAGGGGTTATCAGCAAAAAAACCCACACAGCAGAACAGGCCTTGTGGTTTTGGGGTTTCCCCTCCCATTCCCCCACCAAAAGTTGAGAGTATAAGGTACAAAAGAAAGAAAAAAGTCACAATAAAGAGTTGAGACAAGTGAGGAAAACCAGGTATAAAGAATTAGGAGCCACTTTCTGATGTGTTTTGCACAGAGAGAGGAAGCACTTCTCCATTGAGAGGAAGAAATAGTTACAACACAACGCTGCAGAAGAATTCACTCAGGTAATAAGCAAAATGCAATAGCCAAGAATTGAGGATGTGGGTTCACTGTTACTCAAAGTATTAAACAAAGCTGCCACCTTTATTCTGCATTAACCACCTTATTTCCCTCACCAAGTAGGAAAACAGATTCTGATTTCAGAATCCAATTGTTATGCACAGCATTACCATACATGCCTCCCTGGTTTGTTTCCTGCCACACCCTAAAAAAATTGTTTTCCAAAACAAAAAGTCACAAGCAAGTTTCAGACAAAATATATATATTTAAAAAATCTTTACAATAAGTCAGGAAACATAGGAGCTTGCATACAGTTTATTATAATAACTCAGTTCTCAGCTCCCTACAGTTCAGATAACCCTGGTGACAGTGTTTACAACTTCTAATTTTTGCTTTCATAACTTTAAAGCAAACAATACATTTGAGTGTATTTTACTCTGTGCAAATAAAACAACTTTTGGAATCCTTCAGAAGAAATATCCAAGATTCTGTTTGCAGAGGTCCTTTGTTTCTCAAAGATGATTTACCAGAGTTTTTGTTTTAAGATAAAGTGCTCCTGTCCAGCAGAACCCAAAGGCCTTCAAAAGTTCATTCAGAGAGTAAGTTTAGCTCAGATTAAAAAATAATTGGTCATACAAATTCCAGCTTCCCATGTCCGCTGTACATTCCCCAGTGGACTAGCGAAAGAATTTTATCATTGCTGAGGTCTGAATGTCTCATTTTATCACAGGTCATGCAGCAGTTCTCGTGACCAGTCACAGGCACCATGCATTCCAAGTCCAATTTTGCCACCTGCCCTTTTTTTGAATGATGTCCATGAAAACTATAGTGCAAACGGGAGAGCATTTGCTGTCGTTGATCTTGCAGTCTCTTGTTTTCACTCCTGAGCATCCGTAAAGCCAGCATGATAAGGAGCACCAAGATTAGCCCACCAGCTATAGGAACAGCAATTACAGCTGCCCTGAACCATAACTCTTTCGAAGAGGTCAGTTCCTGCACCTTGGTGATGAGATTCCTGCTGCTGTCATGTTGGTATCTGCTCCCTTGTCCTGCAAAGGGAAAAGATGTGAAGCTTATCTCAGTATCAAGAATTGGATCGTATATAAGCAACTCCCTTAAACACCATACTGACAAGTTTAAGGAGCTACAGCTACACACTGTATCCTGCAGTATCTACAGAAAAATCTCCTATGAGGTGAAAGATGAGTTTCTAAGGCTTTATAACATGGAATTTATTACCCTGCTAGCCGATTTAACTAGGAATGCCACTGCTTCTTGGAAGCAACGTCAAATTGGCAAGACAAACCTCTAGTATTAATGCAGACGAAAAAGCTACTCAGCTGAGATGCTCCCCTGCATCCGTTCACTTGCTTCTCCCTCTGGTGTCTCTACTTACATTAACAACTAAATCAATAACAGACATAGAAAGTCTCAATTGTCACCAGCCTGATGGCAAAAAGAGATTTCACTGAAGCTTCCTTGCCCTACCTGAAGTCTCGCCCCTGGACGGAGACAAAACATCATGTAGTCCTCTGTAATTGCACATATCTTCATGACAGCATTCCAATATGGACATGGTGGTGATGCCAGAGTGGTTTTGTGCTTGTTTGGCTTGGCAGATATCAGCTGTGCTTGCAATAGAGTCCAAGCAGCCATGAGTAAGTGGGGAATGTGTATTCTGAGGATCGAGCAGTCTGGAGAAGCAGGCGCTAAGCTCAGATTTGCACATATAGCCGGTTGCAACACAGTGCGCAGCATCACAATAGCATCTGATTTCACCTAAAAAATAAAAATTGAGCAAAAAAAGGTAAAAATTTGGTCCTTTACTAGGTAGTCTTATTAGCCACAGCATCACACAACCAAACTCCGTGTAGGTTTTGGGGTACTCCTCTAGATTGCAAATCCGGAACAGCAGGGGTTGTTTCCTTCCCACCACTGTACAGTGCCTACCTCGCTGTAACCTTAATCCCTGCAAATGCCTTGGGGCACTTGTTTTTAATTACTAGTACTACAGTCCTTTGAATTAAAGCAAGAACATTTCACTAAAACAGGGACTGGGGGAGGGCGAGGAAGGTCACTGTGGCTTTCCCCCCCCCCAAGGTAAATAACAAACAAGACCATTTTATTGCTACTTCCACTCACTGTCAGCAGTCACATTAAGTCACATTTAAAATGACATCCCAGTTTTAAAAGCAATAGACACATTCAGTCCTAAGGAAGTCACATCTACATTTTAAACCATTACTGTAGGAACAGCATTCCATTTTTATAAAGGTAACACTTCTTTTAACTGGGCATAAGCACACAACAAAAATGCTACATTTAAGCATTTGTGTGACAAATGAAAGAAATCGGAACTGCTGAATTGTTTATTACCTCTCAATACTGTGCCAAAATTTAAAAGGTTTAACTAACACCTTATAAAGCTATTAGCTAGAACCATTACCATCTAAGTCTCCCAGTCAGGAAGGTTTTTACTGCGTGAAACTGGGCAACTATTTGTAATTTCTCTAGAAAGAAAAATTCTTTAAGTAGCCATTCATGCAAAAAGGCTTTTTTATCAGTATTATAAAACAGAAACAGTGCAGTTTATAATTAATCTGTTCGCCAGAGTCAACATCTCTCAACTCAAATGTTGAGTTATTAAACAGGGTAAAATTGCGAGGCTAAAAGCTCCCCCTTGGCCCCTCCCCAACTCTCCATGCAATCCAAAATGCGGTCAAAAGGGGAAACACTTAGACTGAAAATCCTCTACCAGCTCTATGAAAAATCTCTCAGGAAACCTCAAAAATTTCTGAAGGAAGCGATAAAAGAGTTCCCTTCATAAAACTCTTCATTTTGTGCTCTCCAAACTGCTCTGGTACGAATTATGTGTCCTGTGCTGTAGGGAAAACTTATTCTTTCTAGGTAAGTTGCAACTCAAACATAATTCAATGTGCCATCAGTCTAAGGTGTAGGAGGAAGCCAGATTTTGAAGCCATCCTTAGAAGAGTGCATTTAAAACTACTTCTAACGTGCCTGGTGTATTTGCCATCATAGTGGCACCGAGGCTTTCAAAGTCAACTGAATTGGCAGATGTCTTCCTTCTACAGCCTGCACTCCAAGTTTCCTCCCACCTCATACCTAAAAAGTATTCTGAAAGATATTAAAAATCATCTCAACCAAGTTAGCTTCCCCTCTTCAGCCTACCTTAATACTTCCCCCAAAATGCTACTGCCGGCTCCTGGCCCTGAAGTTCCCGCTGCTCCTTAAAAAAAATCTGCTTAATAGAAGCCAAATGATGGAGTGCCTCACTGTCTCCAGTCCCATTCCCTTGGTCTTTTAGACCAAGTAACCCAATTTTTCATGAATTCACATACCCTGTGATCCAGCATGCTACGGAAAAAAGACTCAAATAATTTTCTAAGCATTCTATGTCAGTCTTCCCCCTAGACTGTCTGAAAAAAAATAATTTTCATCATTTTCTCACTGTATGAGAGTTAAAAACACGATGCAAACAAGCAACACCAGAGCTGACAGTCCTTTCACGAGTCTCAGCACAGCATGGGAAGAAAGTGAAACAATACACATACTTCCATTCTGTTTATACAATCCCACTTAAAAAAAAAAATCTACATTTTATTGACCTAAGACAATCTTATAAACAAAATCTGACAGGCTAGTCATCAGGTTAATTCAACTGCTTTTATAATTAAAGCCACATTTTCAGTGAAACAGAATGGACTTTGTATAACTGTATTAAAAACTGTATTTCTGTCATTTCATAAAGTTTCTTCCTGTGCTATGCAAAAGGCCAGAAAGGGTATTTAGTATTTTGAAACAGGGAACAATGCCCTTCTGTTCCCTCCTCTTTCTTGTTACTGTATGTAGCTATTAAAGAAAAATGTCTGCTTTTAGTCAAGATGGCTACAGGAGAGACTGCAGGCTTCTCTTAAAGCTTTTGAAGTCAACAGCAGCCAGAAGTCTGTGATCCCCTAATTATATCATTATCAGGCACATAGTTTCAGTATCTGCGACTTCACATCACTCAGTCACTCCCTGTTCTGCCCGCTTTGATGGGGCCAGCGGGCTCCCCCCTGCACGCTGCAAGGGCTGTTATTTAGGGTTAATTACAGCCTTCCTTCCAAAATAAATAAACACCGTCGCACATCATCACCGCGCCAACTTCGCCCTCAACCTCCTCCCCGCAGCACGGCGACTGCAGGCAGCCACAGAGTCGCCCCTGCCCCGGGAGGGCGCTCCCCGGGCGGCCGGTCCCCAGCCCCGCGCCGCCCGCCTGACA
>VXBL01008624.1:185102-205277 GCA_013400195.1 Aramus guarauna
GCTGCGGCGGCGGCTGCGGCTCCGGGCGGGCTGCGCGGGCTATTAACCCCGCTTAATTCAATGATGGGCACTAAGTGCACGGCCCCGGGCTCCCCGGGGGTCAGCCGAGAGAGCGCTCGCTGGCGGCACGGAGCGCCTTCAGTCGCGGCATTAGTTTCGGTGCGCTGCGGGGACGGGAGGGTGGGCTGCGCGGAGATCCCTCGAAATAATCCCCTTACGGAGGCAGCACCCCCGAGTTCCGTACGCAAATGTCACGGCTCTGGCTGCAAGTTTGGCGGAGCCGTGTTTGATGAACAAGCAGCGCTGCAAAGCCCTCGCTCCGCGATGCAAGGAAGAGTCAGAGGCGGCGGACCCCTCCCCGCTCCCCCACGCTGCCGCCGGGCCCGCCGTGCGCGATTGCTGCCAGCCCGTGCCCGGCCGTGCCGCTCCGGACGCTCAAGGCTATGCCAGGGTGCAAAAGTGTTGCAACACGCGGGATGCCAGAAGTTTCACTGCAGCCGGGGTTTCCTTCCAAGGTTATGGGAAAAAAAACCCAAAAAACAAAAAAAAAAAAACCCCAAACCTGCGTTTGGGCTTGACGCAGCGCGGAGCTAAGAGCGACTCACCTGAAACCGGGGTGCGGCTCCGGCCTCCATCGCACCGGCTCCCCGCAGCCCTCATGGCCTGGGATGCCCCACGCGGCGTGGGGGGCTCTGCACCTCCCGCGCGGCCCCCGCGCGGCCTTCCACGCTGCTGTGACGCGTCCGCGCAGCAACAGCGGGCCCGTGGGTCAGAGCCGTTAGCAAACACACCCCGCGGTGACTCCGTTCCCCGTGCAGGGTGTCCTGTCGAACAACAGCCGTTGGGGAGGGAAGCACGAGGTGGTGTTCCACCACCGGACTCTGACACAGCTCCTGTAGGTCCTATTTACCTCGGACAGTCTTCCTTCACGTGTTGGTCCTGAAAACAATGTGCCCATAGTTAAAATTTCTTTGCTAACTTAGTTTTTGTCTTTGTTTTCTCATTACATGTTATAAGCCTTGATTTCTCCAGCATTTGCACACCGACTGTTTCCCATTTATGGGCAAAATGCCTTAAATATTTGGATCCGCAGTTACTATTAAAGCTGTTGGATGATGTGTAGATAATAAGTTAATAGCAAAAATGACCTTAGAATTTTAATTTGAAATGTTTTGTGAGTCTTTAAAGACATTTTCAATTCAGGACATAATACCTTGTGACAGAGACATTCTTCTCCTGAAAGAGAAAGGAGGAAATATGAAATCTGAGACTGAGATAACCCAGGTTTACTTTGGCAGACAGGAACATACTGGATCTCCGGCTAATTAGTGCTGATGCCATCACACATTATAATGGTTTTACTGCGAGTCTTACGATTTGCATATGTATAAGATAGATGCACGTGTGCTGCACCGCAGCCCCTACGCTTCTGTTGTACATATTTGCACTCCACCACAAAGTAATTTTCTAATTCTTGCTTCTGTTTAAAAATTACAAAAACAGCGAGATCAGCCAAGCCATATCTCCCACTCTGGCACCGGCTATCAGACGCTCATTTGCAAACATACAAAAATATCGTTCATTATAACTTAGAATCATTACAGCAACATGTGCAATTCTGTTTCTTCTGTTCCTACTACTGGTGACAAGTGCATTTAGCAGATCTCATTTGTTACATGCGATACCGACAGACTGGAAATGGCTTTTATTCGTGGAGCCACATTACTGCACTAAGTAACATGAGAGACTCCCTGAATATTATAAACATCCTGGCTGAGGGAGCATGGACAGACTAACCAGGAGGCAATGTGCTCGAGATCAGTTCTGAGCAGCAAATTTCATTGACAGCTGTCAAGTTTGACTTGTGAGCTACAATTTACTGTAAAAAATTGCTAATTCTGTAGGCTACGGGCACGCTTGAAGTGATGGAAGCGATGGAGGGGCGGCAGGGCTCACTCCCAAGCCTTGGTTTCCCCAAAGCAACTAATTTAAAGACCCTTTTGGGAAGCTGTGGATCTAGCCAGGGTGTCAGGAGGGTTTGGCTGACTTACCGTGTCTCCTCACTCACTGGTACTCTGTTCAGGGAACTGTGCAAGGATTGCGTGGTGTCCTCTGACAGACCATAACATAAACAAAGTAATTCAGCTTCTGCAGAGCTAATTTGCTTTTGTTTTAGAGGCAAGAGCAAACAGGGCCAGATTGGCCTGTAAAAAAGGGACAGGAGACAGACCCAGCACAAAGCAGTAATAACAACATGTTCTGCAACCAGAAGGAATGTGGGATAATGACTACAAGGAACCATCAAGGAAAGCGTCAGGAGCCCGAGGCCACATGACGTGTCTCCAGCAGCCATGGGAGAGCAGCCTGGAGCCTCCACGTCCGACCCATCCCCAGAGAGCACAGGGCTGCTCCCTGCCACCAGATACGGTGAAGCGCTTTGAAACCAACACGAACCAAGGGCCTGGTTGCAAAATCAGCCTCTGGGCACCTCAGGGAAAGGGACTGCTTTGGGAAGCATCTCACAGGAGCATGTTACGCTCTGCATCAGCTCAAAACTGTGTCACAGAGGCAAAACTTTATCTTCAAGAAGATGAAATTCCCAACCAAAAGAAGAGATCTGTCCGAAGTGGCTTTGCAGGCCACTCAAATGCTGGTTTGGTTCTTTTACTTCATTTCACAAGCCAATAGCTGCAGTGCCAAGTTTCTGCCAGGAGGACTTAAGAACTGACGAGTCCTTCTTGAAGACCAATTCAAACAAGCATCCCAGGTCCTGAACTGTTCCAGACCAGGACTCTTCCTACTGGGCAAGCAGCTGCTCGGCGTAGGGCCTGCTTTCCCCTACAATCACAGCGAAGAAAAGGCTCACTGTTTTCTACCAGGAGCATGTGAGCAGTGCAGCCGTGCAAGAATCTCCCTCCCAATGTCAGCTGGTGAAAACCCTCCGATGAAATCCCAAACCACATCCACCACCTTCTCCAGAAGCTCCATGTGCTTGAGAGCCCCAGCACAGGCACGAGGATGACTGCCATGAGGGGTTTTGGTCTTTCCTAGATCAGGGAGGAAAATGAGACAAGCCAGGACAGAGGCCGAGCTGGCAGCACTTTCCGAGTACATTACTTTGAACGAGAGAAAAGCTCCTCTCTGGCTCTGGGGAAAAAAAAATCAAACTCCTCCCTTCGTATTGCTTCTTTCATATAATCCTTTCTCTTTTTCACATGAATTGACAGCAACGCCTGTCCCTGCTGCTCCTGCCTACCGTGCATGTGCCACCAGCAGCAGTGTGCCTATCCGGTAAAGCTGACTAAAAGGAGCTGAAACCTCAACCTGCAGGTGCCTCTGATTTAAGCAACGAGCCGTAGAAAAACGGTTTGGAGTGAAAAGTAATTCCTTCATCTGGCAGCTTTGAACATTATCAGAAATTCCTCACCCTTCTATAAACTTGTGTGGTAAACTGGCAACTCGCCACCACTTCCCCCAAATGTTTGGATGTGACTCTTCGGTCCGCCTGTAACAACCACCATGTTAACGCAGTATTCTCTGCCTGTTTGAACGCTTCCACCAACCTCCTCCCCACTCAAAAAAAAAAAAAAAAAAAAAAAAAAGAAATTGATAACAACTGCAGTTTGGAAATCCATCCAAGCTCACATCTATAGTCAGGGCATCATAGCAGCCCTGTCCTGGGGAAACCTGCATTCCTCAGGGAGCTGAGGATTTGCATACTGCTGGATTTGCATGTGCAGGATGGCATTTGCCAGTACTGCCACGTAAGATGCTGATCTCACTAGCAAGGAAAGGTTAGCCCTGCTACACTTCAGTCAGTTCAAACTGGTGTCAAAAGCAGCGTTTGCACATCATATCCATTCTTTTTTGCACCTTGCAATTACGATTCGGCTGGACATTTCTCATTTGGAAAGGATATAAAGTTAAAAGCATTGGGACTGTTTAAAGCATCTTTGGAGCAATGTTAATCAGAGTACTTTTTTTTTGTTTTTTGTTAGCTGCTCAAACCTAGCTGACAAACAACTTTCTTTTTCCAGTTATTTTACTAGCATTTTGGATATGATACAGACAAGGTAATTCTACTGAATTACCTTTATTTATGCTGATTATTGCCTTTAAAACATAATTAAAGCTTAAGCCAGCATAGCTACGCTCAACATAAAGCCCAGGGGGCAGGGAACATAATATGACTCTATGCAATTTCTTTGGCTTCCCACTTCTGGGGCTGGCCATGGATTTATTGAATGAAGTAGCCATTTCAGGACTATGCAGAGCCAAAGCCTGGCTCCTTCCCCAGCTGCTCCCTGTGACAGGCTGCCGAGCAGGTTCCTGCAGGTGAATAACTCCCAGGGAGATTTATCCCCCGTCACTGGGGCAGTTCAAAGGGGTGGATGGAGGCCTCCACACTAAACGCCTGCTCACTTTCAGCAGCGATTAGCACGTCCCCAATGAAACTCAGTTACCCACAAACTGGAGGAGGGGATCTGTGTTCCAGAGATGCTCGGTGATACCTGCTCACATAAAATAAATAGGAAACAAGGCTAATATCTGGTTAGCAGCATCCACTTCTCCATGCACATGTAGTATATCATCCAGGTGGCACCAATCTGCATCCTCCTCTCCCTCCCCCCCCCCCCCCCAAACAGCCCCGCGNNNNCCCCCCCCCCCCCCCCCAATACAGGACGTGAAAAAGAGACACTTTTTGAGGGGCCCAGAAAGTGAAGCATTTCCTGCTATGCTCATCAATTTACTTTCCTTTTTTTATTTATTTAAAACTAACCCTCCCTCCCCCAAACGAGCCTCTCTCCTACTCCTCCGAATCAATAGGACGATTTGCATTTATCCTGCTGGAGGCATCGCTGCTAGGACCGGGGCCAGAGCGATCCAATCGATAGGGGGAAGCTGGAGCAAGGCTGGAAAAGAAGCAGCAGAGAGATTCCCCCAGGGAGAAATGCAAAACACTGGAGAGAGGCAACAATTATTGTAATTGAAGGTAATGAGACCGAGGCGCCAGCTCCAGCTCTGCTTAACATCATTCAATACAAAGTGAGACACACATGAAGGAGACAGCCCGAGCCCGGCTTGCCCCTGCCCGGCTCCCTGCCCGCCGCCCGCACCAGCCCTGCCCCTTGCCGCAGCCCCATCTCCCCCTGCAGCCCCCTCGGCGGCACCCCCGGCCTGCTGCAGCGCGGATGGTGCCGGACGGGTCCGTCTCCTGTGCTGGCAGCTCGGCAGCACCGGGGCTGATGCGTATGGGGGAGAGTCTGGCTGGTCTTGGGGTGACGGAGACCTCCTTTTCCTTTCCGTAGGAGACTGCCGCGTCTGTGGCATCTTCAGGTTATTTATCTCAATGTGCACCGAAAGTCACACACTGAGCACCAAATCATTTGGCTAAGGACGGATGTCCTGTCCCGTGGCAGGGCGACAAATTCAGTGCCAGTCCTTAACCTTCGGTCCTCCTCTGCGCACCCCCCTTTCTACCATCCCAGTCCTTCTTCTCCGCAGCTTCCCCGGTATGCAAGGAGAGGTGGGGGGAGCAGGGTCTCCTGGAGGGGAGACAGGGATGCTGGAGAGGAGCTTCTGCTGCCCTGTGACTGCCGGAGCACGGTACATGTGTTGCTATATCTCTTAACACTGTACCTGGCCTGCACATTTGCTGATATTAGAGCAGAGCTCACACCAGCTTTCGGCAAGGTCTTTAAAGGAGACACAATTGCATTTTTGCCTTTCATTCCTTACGCTCAGAGACCCCCCTCGCAGTTTCAGGAGCCGGGGAGGGGGGTCAGTAAACCACCGGGGCACCATGTCGGGCTTATTGAGCCCTCCTTTAGATTAATGCAACCGGGGCCGAAACGGCGGCACCGGAGTCAGAAAGCCGGTAAGGCGGCAGCAGCCCCGGCGGCTCCCGGCTCCCGGCGCGGCTCCCCGGGCCGGGGCTGCGGGCTCACGGCGGGCACGTCTTGCCCTCTGCTGGCAAAGGCAACCCTAGCAGGGAGGTGCCGGAGCTCTCGTACAGCCAGCCTGGTAACTCCTCCCGTGTAAACGCAGGGCAAAAAGGGGATCGATAGAGCTACAGCTGCGTTTTGAACGGGAGGACGCAGCCGCCTGCAGTCATAGCGATAAGTGATCCCATCGCCAGAATAGCCGGAGCGGTGCGGGACCCGGTGGTACCCCGGGGCTCACATCAGCTCCGACCCCCGGCCGCATCCTGCGTGCAGGAGTTAACATCCAGGATTCAGCCATCACCTCGTGAAACATCCACGTAAAGGTGTTATATGTCAGAATTCATAAACTGTACCTAAAAAGTCAAGCACCACGTCTCAGATCTGAGTTATCAGGTGTCTAGAGATAAGGTATGGCAAATATTAGGAACTCGCTTTAGATCCCAAGCACAAGAAAACATTATTTATGTCCTGACACAGCATAGCATGTATGCGGACACGGCCAAAAAAAACCTGGAAATTGAATATCACTGTAAAAGGACAGAACATATAGTTCAAGTAACATTTATTACAGAAAGCTATAGTTTGGATATAGGACATCTAGTGAAACAGTCATGTAGGCCAGTCAAACCGGAGCCTTTTTTGGAAAAAAAAACAAACCAAAACAAAAAAAAACCCTGTTGCCTTTCTAAGGAAGCATCTCAGGCCCGTACTTGCACATGCAAGACAGACTGCCCACGAGGTCTGATCACAGTTGTCAGTTCCTTGGAGGACTTCTACTCAGCAGTCGAAACCCGGGATGCTCTGCAGGGGCTGGGGGCCACACCAGGCTCTTCTTTGCTCTTCCAAGTAACTATTGTCAGCAGCCCCTCCACAATGGCAGCTCTAAAAGCTTTTGATGCAGAGAAAGAAACTCTCCAGTGATATGTTACTCGGTATTAGTCAATATTTATTGCTCAACCTCTATTTTCTGAGCCACATATTTCAGAGCCAAATGCCAGAGACACGGCAGTCAATGCAAGTTGGGAAAGCCTATACACGTTGTGATAGACTGGAGTCTCAGCTGCTTAAGTAGGCAGCACTCTGCCAGTTTACACCAATCTCCAGTTCTGACAGGCATTTGCAAATGCAATAGAAAAGGCCAAAGGCAGAGCTAGATCTCAGAGCAAGGGCCAGCAGCTTCAAGAAGATGGATATGTATCTTAATAAGACCTTAATAATTCAGCCCCAGAAAGTTACTGTTTGAAAAAGAAGTCAGCAGGACATCTAAGCACAGATGTGCAATAAGAATAAAACCTTAATTCTCACTTTACCATGAAAAGCAGAATGGACAAGAGTGTTTGTGAGACAGAGGACCTGAGGAGCTCTGAGTCAGTAAAGGCTGTGGACTAGCTTAAATTCTAGCAGCATATGGTGGTGTGCTCCGGGCTGGCCAGAGAGGCCACGAAGGAGGAGCATGGAGGATTCCCCCCTCTGGCTCTAGGGCAGGATCAGAAACTACATCAGAGACAGCTTGTAATTCTGATAACTGGGAGTCAGAAAAATTGTAAAAAGGGGAAATAACAGGGCAAAAGGAGCTGCAGTGAGCTTTGGCAGATACGCGACAGGCTGGAGGCACTGAACATCCCAGCTGCTGGGCAGGGCAGCACCTGAAAGACCCAAATCCGCCATCTCTGGTGGGTTTAACCAGGGAGGGTGAAGATGGTCATATCCTCAGCTTCCTGCCAGGCCTCCCTGGGGGACTCCCACCCTGGTGGCAGGGACTGCAGGAGGGATCACCCATCCCTGACATCTGCAGCCTGGCACTGAAGCACCCAAGGAACAGGTTTGAGCACCATCCTGTCACCCTCTGAGGGAGAGGATAATCTCAGGCGGAGTAGAAGGACACATTGCTCTTGCCAGAGACATCCCGAGATGTCACAAGAGCACTGCGAGATTGAAGGCAGATCAGGCAGAGGAAAGGATGGGTGGAGAGAAGCAGAGTGTTGGCCGAAAGTGATACCAAGTGGAACAGAAACTCAAATTTCTCACAGTCCAGGGCCGAGAGGCAGCGAGGGAAGCAGAGGAGAAGAGTTGGCAGAGCTGCTAATCCCAGAAGGGGAAGAAGTGTGGCCCCTATGTTTTCATAACCACTGAAGTGAGGAGTGCAAGACATTAGAGTTACACAAGACTAAAAATTAAGAAGCCTCAGAGTAAAAAAGCAGTCCTGATTATTCTCAGAGCATTCTTTATAATGCAGAGTATTATATAGCAGAGCGGGACACTAAACTAAGGTCCTCCCCACAGGTCAAGGCTTGCAAGGCAGTAGCGAAACACGAGTTAAACACACTGGAGGTGCGGAGCGGGAAAGTGCTGCCCAGAGCCGCACAGCCAGCGCTGCTGGGCAGCCACCGCCGAGCCTTGCTCACAGCCTCCGACTCCACATCGGCACTGCAAAACGTGACTGGTGCTTGTCTCCTCCAGGCTGCGATCGCCTTCCTCTGCTGTACCTCCAACGTGCTGCTCTTCCACCTCTTGTGTTCACTACTGTCACACATTTAGGGAGGGAACAATTTTCCTTCACTTATTATTCCTCCTTTTTGTTTATAGACACAACGAAGTTATAAAAAGGAGCTAGTGAGAGCGGCTTTGTTGCAGTCTGAGAGCAAGTGAGCTGGGCTGTGAGGATGAAGCTCCTACCTACCAACAGCAATGAAGAGGCTGAGTTATAGCCTTCAGCAAATATACCGGTCTGCCATAGACTGTGAACATGTTGGCCCACCTCTTTGTCTTGTCTTCATTGCCTTTGACACTGAGGGTAGACTGTGCTGCCCGCGCCTGCTGCAGCCCCCACTGCCACACACCCCTGCCCCGGCAGACAGGACCATCTCCTCCAAGCAGCACATCTATGACCACCTCCTTTTTCAATCAATTAAATCATACTCTAGTTCTCACTTTTACCTCCACTATCAGAGCCCTAACGAAACAAAATTACATCAATGTCTTTAAAGACATATTCAGCCTGATATTAACTGTGTCTTTTCAGCTCTGCATGGAGAGCCTGGCAGGAAGACTGATAACACACAGAAGAATGTCCTTTTCCCTCCCAAGCACAGATTTTAAACTCATCTTGTTCTAACCATGAGAGTAACAGAAAGGCCAGTATTGGAAGCCCAATTAAGGCAAACCGCTGCTGAACACTTAGCGACGGGCTATTAGCGTGACAAAAATCAGACACAACACTCTTCATTAATTAGTATCCCTGTTGCTAGCCCTAGATATGTGCATTTCTAAATAAACACAGGTTTTATTCATCTGAATTGCATTCCCATAAATAAAGGTGGACTCAAGCTACGTGCCAAGGGAAGGAGGACCCTGTGAGCTGCTGTTTTCAAAGCAGGGGCAGCGAAGGGGAGCGCTGGCACCACCGCTGCCCCCCGTGCCACATCCGCCCAGCACCGTTACATTTGACCCAAGCTCTTTGCCCTTCCTCAAACTCTCAGGTTAAAACAACATTGGCTAATCCACGGCGCAAATGCCAACTGAAACACTTCTATTTCCAGTGGCAGGAGGTGCCACTCGATTCAGCCCCGAGGAGCCTGGCACAGGATTTGTCTGTCTGCCCGGCAGCTGTGCCAGTCCCCCTTGCTGCGGCAGAGATGGCACTCATGCCCAAAGTCACCTTGTGTGCACTAGACAGCATTTTTGTACCATTAAAGCAAGAGGGGAGCTCAGTAGGAGAGTGAAGGAGAGACAGAAATAGGGGAGAAGGAGAAAGGAAGGTCGCTCACGGAGATGAGAACAACGCCAGTGACGGCTGAAGGTGCCCAGGGGCTGCGGGCAGTAGACTGGGTGTCCTGCCAGGTGAGCCTTCCCCTCGAGCACCCCACACCTCCTCCTCCTCCTCCTCGCTCCCAGGCAGTTAGCAGACTATTCTACATTTCGTCCCCGATGTTAAATGATTTACTATACAACTACTCCTTCTCCCCTGGCCTTTTAGAGGAGAAGTTGCTACCCTCACACCTTTCCCCCACCTCATTCTCTGTCTCCAGAGAAATACATTGAAAATGTGTGCCGGGACTCTGGTGCCAGCTGTGAAGCTCTGTCCCGTAAAGCTGTGTGCGGTACCATTTCAGGCTGCTTCCCGCAGCCGCCTGCCTGTTCCCCGGGGGCTGAGACACGCCGGCAGGCACGGCCACGCTGGACGGCAGCAGCAGGGCTCCAGGGCTTCGCACAGCTCCGGGGCTGCCCTTCGCTTAGTGCCAGCCTTGTGCTTGGGGTGAAGCTGGGGTTATTCTCCTCATGCTCAGCAGAGGGGCTGGGGAAAGTGATGAAAGTATTGCAGCGGCGGCAAATGGTGAGGAGCTGCGAATAAAAGCAGATATTTGCATCAGAAACATCACTTGTGGTAGGAAAGCTTTCTCAAGGATGCCAGCGTGCAGCGTGTCCTATGAGTGGTCACACTGAACTCACCTGATCTCACCTGGATGCTTTTGCTGCAGAGCCAAGATGGACTTTTTCTTGTCTTCTGAGCTCCAGTCTGGACTCTGTGAAGGCTTCATGCCATAAGCACTGCCAAGCAGCTACCCAGGAAAGAAAACAGCTCACAGATTAAAAGTTGACGTCAAGTGTTATCAGGCTCCTGCTAACCCTCCTTGCAGGGTTAAAAGCCCACCTAGCCAATGCTGGCTGCTCCGAATCCCAGGTGCTACATGAAGCCACCTCTCTTCGGCTTTGAGCTGTTTTCCATCGCAGGACACATTGCAGTGACTGAACTATCCACCCCTTTCCCTGTGCTGGTGGGCTCCCAGGTAAGTCTCTGCTCTTTACGTATGGTCAGCACCGAAGGAACTCAAGGTCATCCCTACTGACACGCTCTTCAGACCTCTCCCCAAAATCCTGAACTCACCTTTCCCTTTCCTCTTGCTCACACTATTTTCCCCTGTATTTGCACATGAAGCTAGAAAGTAGCAACGGTAAGATGTACTAAGTGGGTGAACACAGTGAAGCGGAGTGACAACAGCCCCAAATGGAGAGGAGCCCGAAAAGCTAGCAGGGAGGAAGGACGAGGAATGAGGCAGCAGAGTGAAAAGCAGCGAGTGGATCTGAGCACGAACCCTGCAGTGAGAAAAGCTGGCCCCGGCACCGTGCTGAAGGAACAAGGTGAGACGTGCCAGGAAAAAGGGATGCGGTAATGAGGGCTAAGGACATGCTGACTGACAGGCACTGGCACCACCAAACAGCCACATGTGAAAAATTGTCCTCGCGGTCCTGTCTACTGGTTTGCAACTTGACAAGCCGACAAGCCCAGCTGGCACTGCGGAGCTGCTGGGGAGAACTGGGGATGAGGGGTAGGCGCAGAGGGAGCGCAAGGAGGCTGAGATGCACCTGAATTCTGAGGAGCAGATGTCTGGCTGGAGGGCAGGACCCTTGTGGGGACACCCCCTGTGCAGGACAGTGCTGTCAGGATTCTTGTTCTCTGTGGAAAGGGGCCCTCTGCTTCCTTCTTGGCAATTCTGCAGCAGCACTTATACTTTCATTCCCAAAATGTGATACCTTGCTCCAAAATCAGATCATTAGTTCCAGCATGCCACGCTCAGGACTTTTCACTCTGCCCAGAAAACAAGTCTCCCCATGGCCTACTCCATCCCTGGCCATCCTGCAGGAACGCCTGGATGAGGAATATCTCACTTTTTTCCTTTCTGATTTCAATGACATAATTAGGAAAGCACAGATGATGTGGCTTTTTCAGAAAGCATGCTCCTTCCCTCTTTGCTGGCACATCTGGAGCAGTCCTCCACACTACGTTTCTGTCAGAGATTTACTTCATTTGTGTTGAAAGCAGGGGTTGTCAGAAATCTGGAAATGGAAACTGTGCCAGGGTCCTACCTTAATCCTTAAAATGACACAGCTGCCTCAGACTCCCTCGGCACTGATTGCTTAAAAACGCAGTGGTACGCAATGACTTCCCACCAGCAACTAGCAGGGATTGGCAGATAATCTGTCAGGAGATACTCTCTGCTTATAAAACATGTTTCTTCCAGAAGATCCCCAAAGCCCAGTACAAAAAAACAGCCCAAATGATTAATTCTTGTGAGATTTGATTAAAAGACCTGTGCCTTCTCAGCTGTGGTGCGGGTGACAATCCTGAATAGAAATGCACGTGCCAACTCTGAAACAAATGAAATAAACGGTGATTGATTCTCTATAAATTGTGAAACACATAATTCTGTCACGAGCCCCCATGGCTCTTATCACAATATTAAACTTCACTGGATCATTACCAAGAACAATCCTACAGATGATTCAGAAAGCACAATAACTCATTCACAAGCTTCTCGTTTCTTCCAATCTTAACAATTAAGACTGGGATGCTTCCGGGGAATTTAATGGCGCTAAGCTCCTGTTTGCCACAGAAACACTCATATCTTCCCAAAGAGCGACAGTTACAAACCAGGTCTGAACGTGGCAGACATGGGAAGCAGAGCAAGTCATCAGTAAAAGCCATGCAGCACCTACAGCCAGAGCGAGTCGGTGAATTTGCACGCCCAGCAGTAACACTCATGAAAGTATCCCCATTGACAAAACCACACTTAGGTCAGCAGATTGCTCTCCCTCAGAGGAAGGCAGTATGCTGTGGACAGCGTGCTCTACTGCAGGAGTCCAGGAGACCTCAACACACAAGACCTTCTCTTCTCCTGGCTTTCTCTTGAACAGTGTCCTTACAAAAAAAAACGTAGGAAATACTAGCCATATCCCTGTGGAAGTCATCAGATACCATCTTGTTTGACCCCTTAAGAATAAAGAAACAGAAATGAACCGCATTCCTCAATCCAGCTTCAGAAAGCATTCAAAGTTCTGCCCTGCCCCACACTGGATTCCTGCTCCAGTACATAAAATAATGTGTGAGACTTGTTCAGCATCCAAAATTGAAACCATCAGGTTCTACGGATGTTGGGAGTTCATTTATAATCATCCAGAAATGACAAGGAAAGAGCTGCAGGCAGCAATAAAGTATCCCGGCATACATTGTCACTTCAGAACCAAGGAAAAATAAAAGTAATGGTTGATTAAAGAAATAAATAAATAGAGAAATAGGGCTAGGAAGGACCTTAAAAGGTCATCACGGCCATTGTCCTTGTCCAGAGCAGGACCATGTCTCCCTACAGCAGGTACTTGTCCCACATGCTCTTCACTAGCACCCAGTGCAGGGGCCACACAGCTTTCCGGGGCAGCTCTTCCCAGCTCTTTACTTACTGTACCTTGTTAGAAACAGCAACCCAAGTCGTCTTTGCTGCAGCCTCTTCTTGCAACAGCCCTCTATTTATTTGAATACTTGCAAATTGTGTGTTCCCCTCTTTCTCCCTTAAGCTTCCCCAGGTTAACCTACCCCTGTTTTTTTCCGATCTCTCTGGGTGGTCATGTTTTGGAGATCATTGTCCTGTTCTCCTCCAGGCTCTTTCAAAATAGAGTTTCTTTGCAGTCTACAAATACGGACATCACGCTACACCTCAGGCCCTCCTCGCACTAAGGGGAGAAAGGAAACCTCTTTGCCTGATTTTGTGTTTCTTGCAAATTAGAACATGGTTTACACCTCTGAGTGGGCTGCTTTTTTGCAACAGTAACACCATGGGACCTATCCTGAAAACTATTTCCCAGCAGATGTGCAGGTGATTATAGCCCTCCATGACCATCATGCTCGGTGCTTTGGATGACATTGCTAGTTGCTGAAAGGCAACCAGGTCCACCTGATTTTCCCGGTGTGTCAGCCTGCAGAAACATGTGCAGCTATAGCACTCCTTATTCTCACTTTTGTCATCACAGATAGAGCCGGTAACCCCCTGTGAAAGCAGTGGAGGGGCCTCCAACCTCATCCTTTGTATCTTCTTTGGTGTAACAGCCACAAATTGCACAGAGGCTGTGTGGTGTTTCCTTCCTCACCAATGATGTTCGGTCCTCACTTTGTGTTCTGGCAATGACCTAGTCGACCTTCCCTACTAAGGAGCAGGTATGACCACCAAAGCAGTGACTGCTCTCTCTTTGCAGAGCAGCATTCCCTCTCCCATTAGCGATGTTGCTGCAAACATCAAAATTCCTAGCTTTTTCCTTTGGAAGCCTCTACAACCACCTGTCCTGGTTTCAGCTGAAATAGAGTTAATTTTCTTCTTAGTAGTTAGTATGGGGCTGTGGTTTGGATTTGTGCTGAAAACAGCATTGATAATGTAAAGGGGTTTTTTATAGAGAGATGCTTTCATTACTGCTGAGCAGTGCTTATACAGAGCTGAGGCCTTTTCTGCTTCTTGCCCCACCCCACCAGCATGTGGGCCGGGGGTGCACAAGAAGTTGGGAGGGGACACAGCAGGGACAGCTGACCCCAACTGACCAAAGGGATGTTCCGTACTATATGACATCATGCCTAGAATATAATGGTCTGGGGCAAGAAGAAGCGGGGGAGGGCAATGACATTCAGAGGGATGACGTTCGTCTTCCCAAGTCACCATCACGTGTGATGGAGCCCGGCTTTCCTGGGGATGGCTGAACACCTGCCTGTGATGGGAAGCGGTGAATGAATTCCTTGCTTTGTTTTGCTTGAGCACGCACCTTTTGCTTTACCTGTTAAACTGTCTTTACCTCAACCTACAGGTTTTCTCATTTTCACTTTTCTGATTCTCTCCCCCATCCCACCGAGGGTGGGGGGAAAGAGCGAGTGGCTGCATGGGTCTCAGCTGCTGGCTGGGGCAAAACCACGACACCACCCGATCTGGGTCTTTGGAATGGTGGACCTGTCTCTGTCTGACCTTCCCTTCCCCAGCCCTTGCTGTAGTCTGCTTCTACATAAATTTCTCCAGCACTACTGTCCACAACAGAGGATGTTGTTCTCCTCACCCTCACCAGCAGAAAAATGCAAAGTTCAGCCCTTGGTAACCAAGGCCAGGATCCGGGCTGAAGCGTGGCATGTTTGTGGTAACCATGTGGGCCTGGCCTTCACGGCTGCAGGTCAAGGAAAATCTCAGTTCCAGCAGCTCTGCGTTTCATCGTTCCTGGCTCACAGACTGTGACCCAGCCCTTAGCTGTGTGAAACTCCCCCTTGTTGCCCTATTCCCTCACAGCTGCTGGGGCTGAGGGTTCACAGACCCTCTTCCAGCCTGGCTGCATCCTGCTCTCTTGCTAGGTTGCAAAAAGAGGGCAGAGATGCTACCTCTCATTAAAGTGATGCAGCTGAAGAAGCAGCAGCAGATGGCTCTGGCTGGAGGGATTATGTGGCTGTGCTGGGATTCCCTCTGAGCTCAGCTCAGTCAGAACAGTTTTCTCATGATCTGGAAAGACTAAAAGAGAAAGACTCTTAAAGCAGGTGAAGCAGAGGAGCGTCAGAGCCAGAACAAAATCCCTTCATCTGTTTCTGAACAAGGATATTGCTTCTGGCTGCCAGTGCAGCGTGTCTCACAGCCACAGAAACTGGGCTAACTGCACCGATGCTAGAGATCAGCTCTTTTCACAAGATTGTCTTGTCAGAAAGAGCTAAGATTCACCTAGGTGAGCTGGTGTCTCTCCTTTAAGTAGGCACCTGCATATGGGTAAGAGAAGCTCAACATTTGAGAGAAACCTTTTTTTCCTCAGCATGCATACCATCAATTTTGTTAGCTGTTAGTATGGCTGTTAGGCATTAAAAACACTAACATTCAAAAGGAGGCAGGTAGAAGGTTTCATCTGTGTTATTTTAGCTATTTTTCTTATCCCATTGAACACATATTGTCTATTTTCAATATATCCAAAAACATAATGAGGTTGGTTCTTTTTGTGTTGAACATTACAAAAGAGATGGTAACTATGTCCCCTTGTTTCTTTACAGTCAGTTCTTCAGACAGTTCATGTTTTGACCTTCTTGAGGCCACCACATTTCTCCAATCTCAGAAGGGCTGGGTTAAGAACAAGGTTATATCTCCTTAGCCCAAATGTGGCCAAGTGTCAAGCTTACCATAACAGGGCCGTTTCCAAACTGTGTTTATCAGCTGATGCTTTAAAATCATTGCCAAAGAAACAGGAACAAATAATTCAAGTTTCTGTCTCAATGTCATCTCAACACTGAAAGAAGTGTTCCTACATATTGAAGTCAAGAGACTTCTGGCAAGCCTCCACATTTTTTGACATCTCCAAAAACTCTTTTTTTTTCCTTTTTTTTTTTTTTTTACTTGAACATACCACTGAAAATATTTTGCAATGGGCATCGGCACTTCTTCATGGTACCCAGCACTGCTGGTTTGGTACCTCCATTGCAGGACCTGGGACCTCAGAAGTGCTGAGCTCTCAGAGGGAAGGATTGCTTGGGGATGGGGCTGCTGATGGGTAATTTAGATAAAGCTACATGGGCATGTGGGGTCAGCATGCTTAGATTAGGAAACCTATCCCAAAATCCATGACTTAGATGCATGCTTCTGCGGTTCCCTCGGAGGAGAAAATGATAGAGGGAATTTTAGAAAAGCTACTTCATCTAATGTGCTAAGTTGTTTCAGGTACAGGCTCAAACTGAGTAATCATCAAGCTAAGATACTCACTTATCATAGTAGATTCCTCCTTCCTTTCCCACTGCTTTTAGGGGCTGTCAGTGTATCTTGTTTTATAACAGACTGGGCTGAGCAGAGTGAGGGCCATTTCCTAGTTTCTGAAAGGCCCCAAATCCTTTTTGGGACTCAGAAGCAACTATTTTTCCTATTCTCAACTAAAATTATGAGGACCATTCCCATAGTTCCATCTGAGTCTAGGTGAGTTTTTACTCAGCCTGAGCATTGATCAACTGTTGGCACAACCCAAAGCCACAGAAGACCATTGCGAACCTTTCAGCTGCTATGGCATGACTACATTTGACCCATGAATAAACAGGTATCAGACAGGATCTCCATGCAGGAAAAAAGTTTTCTTAGTGCTATATCATGGGTTTACGCTACAGAGGAGGTGTTTTAGCAGAGAAATGAGCCTGTGTCCAAGCAGATTTGGGAAGCCAAACATACAGAAGCTAAGTCTCAATTCTCACATTAAAATCAATTAGACTTCCTAATCATCTCATTACAACATTCTGGTTGTGCTGCAAAACTGGGATGGTCAACAGATTTTGTTTTCCCTCCAGTGTACACTGGGACCAGCAAAATAGGCTACAACATCTCACCTGTTGTGGGAGCTGCCAAGGCCTCTTCCTTCATGAAGACAGACAGATGCAAAATCAGGCCTTGATTTCTTACTACACAGAATGCCTTTGGCGCAGGCCTTTTACTGCTGTTTAAGGCATTATTGTGTGAATTATCACTGCAAGCATCAATTAAAAACGTGAAATAAATCAGATTGCAAAATGATGCCCATGGAAGAAAAAGGAAGGCTTTCTTTCTTTCTTAGGTGGCATTGCTCTGAGTAGAGCTCTTATTCAAGACAGATTTGGAACAAAGTAGCTTTGGAGCCTGACCCTGTAAGGTCCTGAACAGCATCATCTCTCCTTGGAGCTGAGCAATAAGCCATAGCGTTAGTATATGGCACCGTGATCAAAAAGCATTCCTCAGTCCCTAGATACCTTCAACCCCTCGTATATCCTCTCGTGGTCAGAAACTACAAGCTTCACATCACTGTTTTTCGGCATGGCACCTCTGTAATGAAAGAGGTTGCAGCTGTGCCCAAGTGTTTGGCTTAGCTTAGCACAGCGGGAGATGCTGGAAGCAGGGGGTTAACACGTCAGAGTAACCACAGCCCTTCAACTTCCCCTTGCAGCCAAATGCAGAACCTGCCAAGTGCTGCGTTCCAATAAAACGCAACTCACACAATCTGTAAGAGTAATAAAATAGCTGTTAACAATTCTGTAACTCTCTCTTTAAGCTTGTAAAAGCCTGAAGGTCAGCTGGAAGTCAAGTTGCATTTCTTTAGGAGGAGCGCAGGCCAGTCCGGGGTGACCGGTTCCTGTCCTTTCACCTCGTCCTCTGGGGTTTCTGAAAGGCAAGCACTGCGTCTGGTGGGGTTTTTCTGCCTTGCTCCCACTACAGGAGAGCAAACAGACCAGAAGGGTGCGTGACCAGAGGGGAGCAGGTACCAAAGGACCTTGCGGTTTCAGATCTGCTCACATCTGCTTTCCAGCAGCAGTGACACCGAGTGAACAACTTCTCAGTTTGGTGGTTTGGGAGAAACAAGCTTTCCCTTCTCTGGGCTTGATGCTGGAGACTCTCAAGACCCTTGAGTGAAAGGAGAAGCAAGTTCAAAAGGCCTTCCAGGTAGAAGCAAGTCTTAAAATTGCACGGTGACCTCCAGGCTCTCTGGAATTTAGGGCTGGGCGTGCAAACCCAGGCACAGTCTTGTATGTCAAAATGTAAGGCCACCAGTCAAGGGAACAAAGTGGCTTTGCCACGTATAGAAGTGGGGAAGCAGCGTGGATGCAGAAAGGGAGAACAAGGGTAGGGGAGGCATAAAAAATTCATCACCATTCTCTCATCACAAGACACTCCATTTCTAGTTTGGCAAACCAAGTGAATTTATTTGTCATCTTCAGGGTCAAAAACCTCCTCATTTAATCACCGAGATTTGGAGAGACAGAATGTGTCAACACTTGAGTAAAGACAACCAACATGAAAACAGTATTTCCCCCAGTAATTTCCCAATTGTGCCCCCAACTATATCAAATTCTTGAAAGAAGCAGCATCCAGACAGACGGCTGAGCAACACCACCGGGGCAGCCCTGGTGAAATCAGCAGCCATTGCAAAATGGCGTAATCTATTCCAGATAATTAACAGCAGCAAGAATAAAGCCTATGTGGCTGGATACTTTTATTGTTTTAGAAAGTGCTGTTATTATATTTCTATTGTATTTTACTTTAAAACTCTGTTTATGTCAGCTAAGAAAGGAGAGGATCAAAGGGGCGGGGGGGGGGGGGNCAAACCCAATTCAAACACAGGCTTTATGATCAAGCACCTTTTCCAGGATGATATAAGAGAACTCAAAGCCCCACTCCTTCCTAACAGGCTTTTTCTTGCCATTATTTTACAGTAGCTGAGGCCAAGGTGTCTGGGGGCAGGTCTGCATGAACACTGTTGAGGAGGAAAGGTGAGGCTGGTCACCAAGGGCAGGTAGAGCATCACCCTTCCCTCCAGGTGCTGCAAGCCCTTGTGCACGGAGCAAATTCTGCAGTACAGGTGTACCTGCAACACTCACACACACAGAGTACTGACTTTTAAAAATTGTTTTATTTTTAAGAAGCACGTTTTAGAAAACCCACTCCCAAAACATCTTTTATAGAAAGGGTACAATGGCCGCTCAGGTAACAGTAAGAATCACAAGTAACACAAAAAAATTAAAATCAGAATGCATTCAGTTTTTCACCCAACCCTATGTCTTCAGTTCAGCCTTAATCAGGAGAAAGTTTGGGTTCCCTGGGGGTTTGGTTACAAGAAGCCGGCCGTAGCGCTGGAAGAAGATGAAGCTTTTCCAGAGGGAGCTGGTGGGGGTTGCATCGGGTGAAGAACTGCAGAAGTTTAAACAACTGGCCTCAAAACGAGCCTCTACCTGCTCTCTTCTAGGAAATACCATGGAAATACAATTAAGGTGTGGGTGGCGAAGAGAAGGGGAAACCGCACGTTAGCCCAGCAAACACTAGCCCTGTGATGGCCCAGACAAGAGCGGGCATCCTTTTACCTTCAGACGCTGCGCAGGGATACCTGCCCCAGAGAGGATGATGTTTTCGGCTTCGAGATGGCACAAACCCCTTCTGCTGCTTTGGACAAAATTGCTTAAAGAGCTAAAACCTGTCCCCAGCCGGCCCCGTCCGTGTAGGGGCCGAGCGGGTCCCCCGGGCCGGACCCGGCCCAGCACTGACACCTAGCGGCACGCGCCGCGCCGGGGCGGCCGGGACCCCCCGCGGGCTGCGGGGGAAGGGGGCAGAGTGCGGGTACTGCCGGGGGCGGGGAGAGCCGGGCTGCAGGGCGGGTGCCCCCAAATCCGCTCGTCACTGCCCTCCGCAGCTGGGCAGGGGAGAGAAAATGCAACGAAAGGCTCCTGGGTCGAGATAAGGGCAGGGAGAGATCACTCAGCAATTGCTGTCACGGGCAAAACAGACTCAACTTGGGAAAATTAATTCATTACCCATCAAAAGCCAGAGTAGGATAGTGAGAAATAAAAGCAAACTTTAAAACCCCTTCCCCCCACCCCTCCCTGCTTCCCAGGCCCAACTTCACTCCTGATTTCTCTCCCTCCTCCCCACCAGCAGCACAGGGGGACGGGGAATGGGGG
>VXBL01008624.1:205546-259336 GCA_013400195.1 Aramus guarauna
GCTGGCATTGGCTCTGTGGGACATGGGGGAAAGTTCTAGCAGCTTCTCACAGAAGCCACCCCTGTAGCCCCCCACTACCAAACTCTTGCCATGCAAACCCATTACAGCAGGATTCTGAGTGTAAGAGCTGGCAGTCACTAAGGGGAGAAGGAACTTTCCTTACAGACTAACATATGTGCTGTCAACCGAGTCCTTAACCAGGGATTTAACCAGAGGGAGGAATAAGGGAATTAGATGACAGAAGGGCCTTGGCTTTTATGAGATACTGACCAAAGAACGTGAAGGGCAGTAAGGAAACAAATTAGGTAGAGGAAGATGAGGCCATGACAGTCAAACTTCAGCATGAAGATCATAATACTGCAATAGGTGATGAAACCTGACCTGGAAGAAGTGAAATTGCCCAACTGAAATATCAAAGCACGACACTTTTGGCACAGGTTATTACATGGCCTGAAGATGGGACACAATCCATGACCAAAGATGAAGATTCAGTACGACAGGACATAGTAAGGATCTTAAGAGATGTAAAAGTGGGCGTGGGAAGAAAAGCAAGCCCAAAAAAGAATGAGTAACATTTCAAATAAAATGGCCTGGATGGTTCAAAATGGACAAAATTAGCAGATTGTTTTCTCAGTTCAGGGAAGTCTCTCTAAAGCCACTGCAGCCTACTTCTGCATTGATTAAAATGCATTAATAGTCTCTGAGTTTTAGATTAATATTCAAAAGAAGATTCAGTTAAAACTATTTCCTGTAATTCACAGATGTCCTGCCATTTATCCCAGTAAATTCCACAAAATGGAAAAGCACACAGAAAAGATGGTGTTTAATGAAATTCAATCCAACTTCACTGAAAACTTCAAGCCTATGCAGAATTTAACTGTGCAACAAAATGAACAGGCAAATCTGATGTAATTTTTAATTTTTTTCCTTCCCTTAGGAAAGTTATAGATTCTCACAGCTTCTTCCGAATTTAGGGGTTTTAGGATACACTGTTTATTAAGACATTTCTCATTTACGCATGCTTTGCTTGATGTATACAAAAAAGATAAAGGCATTACAAAAGTACATCACAATTCCGTTGGATTCCCAGGAAGAAAATCTCTCTCTTGAATAACTCTGTATAAGTGATTTAATCCCTCCCGCTCTAAAGAGAAAAATCTCACAAACTATACTATGAAGAGGTACGAAATATGAGGTCATATTAATATTTCTACTTGCCAGCCAGGGAAGCCATTGCTGAAAAAATGTGTTTAACAAAATTTCCCTTGTGAAAATTCTTGTAACAATCCAAATCCCACCAGAGTTGAACAAGGCTGTACAACAGAGTAGAATGTAATTAAAAATATGAGATTTTTTAAAAACTACTATTTAAGAAGTTGACGGCAGGTTTCTTTTAGGTGGTCCTCATCTAAAACTGTGCATAACTGAGCAAGTAGGTTTAAGCCTCTCTAGGTCTCGATGTTTTCATACTAGATCCTCCAAAATCTAGTGCCCATGGCTGGGCACATTGGATGTGAGTAGAAGTTACTCTAGCAATATGAATAGCTTACCTAAAAATAGTAGCAGCTATTTGTGTCAAGGCATGATAATGGAAACCTGTTTTCTGACCAGAAAATGCTGAATAATCAACCTATAGCACTCCTGAAGCAAAGTCTCTTACTAAGTAGCATCCAGGGATGATGTTTATCATCCCATTCTCCACTGCACAAGATTGGGTTTTGTGAAACTCAGATCACTGTTACGCTTTACAAATGCCATGAAGATCAGTCATGTGGAACTGCAAAAGCACGTAGCAAACTCCCACGAACCAACTACCAAAATGTTGCTTTCTGCTCAGTAAATTATTCCAAATTATACCTCTAATCCCAAGTAGCTTGGAACAACTGCTGCCATTTCAGATAAAAAGAAACAGACAGTCAGAAGTCTACACCTAACAAAGAACTGCACTTAATCTTGTATTGGTCAAGGATGATCAGTACTGAAATTGGACAAAAGTTCAAATATATTAACAATTAAGAGAGAAAGCTATACACGTTAGCAAGGAGAAAAATACAGAGATTTAGGGGCTTATACCAAAGACTATTCTAGGTGGGATATCAGACCCCCAGAATCGGTAACATTGATTTTTAAGCAAAAGGAACCCATTTTCCAGAGGAACTGGGGTCTGGCCTAACATCGCCAAAATTAGATCCGAGCTGGCTGCAACAGCAGCGCTGGATGCAGTTCTGGGGAGCGCTGACACCCTGCTGTGCTTTTCCGAACCCGCATTTCGGTGCTTCTCGTGCTCTGACCCTCCAGGCTGGGATCCCTTGTGGGGGCCAGAGAGATTCCTGCACCTTGGACCTTCCTCGGCCACTACAGCACTAAAAACTCCAACCGAGCCAAGAAGCGCCAACCGAAGCAGCAGCTTTTCACCAGGCCACGCACTGAGCCAGGGCAGCGCTGGATCAGCTCAGATACCGTGTTCTCCCCCGAGCAGGCACCAAACTCAGCTTCATCCACCACAGCAGCGAGGCAGATTGCCTGGACACGGAGAAAGAGAAAGCACACGCAGAGAAAGAGCCTGCGTCTCTCTGTGTACCGGCACAAGGCAGAGGTCTGCCAAGCACCCGAGCTGGCCCGCGAACCGTGGGAGATGCCCAGCCTGGCAGGCTGCTCAGGACCCGCAGCGAGGACACATGCTTGCTCACAAGGCTCCCGCGGGGAGCCTGCAAAATCCTCATGGAACAACTAGGGAGTTCAGGAAACGCTCCAAACTCATCAGATGGCAGATGAGGACAGCCGAGCTGATTTTTCCTCGTTCTTGAGAGAGGTTTGGTACCTAAAGAAACCATCCATGGCGAGAATAGCTGCTCAGTATTAGTTTGACAGGGAATAATAGTTGAAGAGGAATAAAATCTCCTTGGAGACCTCCATTCGTATTCCAAACCTATTAAAGATGCACTGTTTGCTTTGGGAGGGGTGCTTTGTTTCAAATAGATTATTGAGAGCATGGTTGACAATTAGACCTTTACTCACGCTTCATTGAAAATTCATGTAGAGGTTAATACAGCAGTTTGGTTGTTAGGATTTTGTTTAGTTGCACAGTAGGTAAATGTTCATAGCGATGAAATCTTCAGATGAAAGCATGCGTGCATCCAGACCTCAGAAAAAGATGCCTACCTTGGAGCAGTCTCCATCCCCTGAGCCCTTCTCTCTGCACATGTAGTTTTAAGAGAGTTTTGGCTTTTTTTTTTTTTACATTTGAGCTTACTGCTGCCCCAAGAGTTACTCTGACCTGCCCTTCAACCCCAGAAGGTGCCAGCGCTGCCCTTGCTTGGCCCGGTGGTGTGAGCCTCCTCAGCCTCTCCAGTCAATAGTTACCAGGCAGGTTTCTGCTGGGGCTTTGCTCCCTGAACTGCTTCAGGGCTGGCAAAAAGGACTCGGCAGGAGCACGTCACTGGGAGCAGGGAAGCAGTAAGGAAGAGCCCATTCCTTTTGCAGGGAGCTGGGTGTCAGATAAGCTCTCCCACCGCAGGAAACCTCACCTCCAGTGAGCAATTCTGTCAATGAAACCAACTATGAAGCAAACGAGAGTCTTTAAAGATCTTGGGTTACATATACGCACTGCACACACCCATCTCACCCCCCCATCTGTAATTGTTCAGGTGAAAAGATGCCAGGGGACATGATAACAAAATACACAACAAATTATTATTTTATTTTTTTTAATTAAGTGAAATTCAGATATCATCCTAGGTCAAAGTGAACTCAGAGAATTTTTATCCTAAAAAAAGAATAGTATCAAGAGGTTCAGTTATCCATGCTTCTACTAGGAATGTTATTGCAAGCAAAAGGCAGTTTAATTTAGCAAGTGAGGATGGGGACATGCTGTCAGTGGCTTAATAACTTTTCCATCTACAAAATAATAGAAGGCTTACTGTGGAATTGAGTCCTTCACAAGAAGAAAAAGTTCAGCTAAACCTCTCCAAATGTGGAAGAAAGAAAAAGTGCACTGGGTTTGTGAGGCAAGAGTTTGGTAGTGGGGGGCTACAGGGGTGGCTTCTGTGAGAAGCTGCTAGAACTTTCCCCCATGTCTGACAGGGCCAATGCCAACCGGATCCAACCGACCTGCCGCTGGCCAAGGCCGAGCCCATCAGCCATGGTGGCAGCACCTCTGGGATAACAGAGTTAAGGAGGGGGAAACCACCAAGAGCAATTGCAGCCAGAAAGAGGAGTGAGAAGGAAGAGTTCTGTGGACACTCAGGTCAGTGCAGAAGGAGGGGGAGGAGGTGCTCCAGGTCCCTGAGAAGAGATTCCCCTGCAGCCCATAGAGAAGACCATGGTGAGGCAGGCTGTCCTCCTGCAGCCCATGGAGGATGATGGTGGAGCAGATATCCACCTGAAGCCTGCGGAGGAGCCCATGCCAGAGCAGGTGGAGGCACCCAAAGGAGGCTGTTGACCCTGTGGGAAGCCCGTGCTGGAGCAGGCTCCTGGCAGCAGCTGTGGCCCGTGGAGAGAGGAGCCCAGGCTGGAGCAGGTTTGGTGACAGGACTTGTGACCCCGTGGGGGACCCACGCTGGAGCAGTCTGTTCCTGAAGGTCTGCACCCCGTGGAAGGGANAGTGACGAGCGGATTTGGGGGCACCTGGCCTGAAGCCCAGGTCAATCCACCACAAAAAACCCCTTTATTCCAAGGATGAAGAGCAGCATCTAAAGGAACCTGTATGGAGCTGACAGACATCAGAGCCCCTTGGCACCATGAAGCAGTCCAGACTTGCTGACAACACATTCACCTTCTGTATCACCATCTGCCATGGGCTTCGGTCACTCTGCCAAATAACTCTTCCCAATACACAAGCTTTCTGCTGCTAATGAGGACACATCTAGCAGAAGAACAGGAACCCTGGTTAAACTCCAAGAGCATCCCAATTACAGCAAAAAAAAAAAAGATCCAATCACAGCTTTTTGGACAAAGAAGCATGTAAGATCTTGACAGCAAGTCTGCCTGGCCAGGCACGAGAAGGAACCTGCTCAGAGCTCTGAAAGGCAACACAGTAACAGACCTCCATGTGTCAACTTAAGAAATTGAAGAGGAATAGAGGGAGAAAAAGCAGTTTAAGTGACTTGCACCATTCTAGCTACTGGTGCACATGACTGTGACAGTATTATCCACAATTAATAGGATGACTCGTCTTGTAACATACAGTAAAATGGAACATGAGCATAACCGACCGTTCTGAGCTTCGCTATGTTAAAGCACACTTTCACTCAGCCCAAATTCTGAGATTTCAAACTGCAGCAAAGGGACTCATCTCTGAGCATGGTGCTGCACACAGAAGTAGATGGCACCCCTTTGCAAATGCTCTCTGGCACGTGTGACTAACAGAAGGCAACAAAATACTGTCACACGGATTGAGGAACTGCTGGAAAGAGAAGGTTCTTCAAGCCGTGTTTGCAAAGTCTGTTCTATGGAGCCCTGTAGCACAGCTGCCACTCGACCTAGCAGCTCCAGGCAGGACCTGTCCAGGATGCAACAAGACTTGCCAGGATGTTACTAGTTCCTCTGAAGACACAACCCAACAGGTCATTCTCTACTAAGTCCTAGATCAGATGGGTTAGTGTCTTTATTAGGGAGGAGGGAAGTGCTTCGTGACTCCCAGATCCTCAGCTAGCTGAAGCCCTAAATTGCTAGGAAATCTACATCAGACCTCTCCCTCAGATAAGAGCTTCAAACAAAAAGCCACGGCTGGCAAATACAGAAATCTGTAGCAAGGAGCATCTTCCAGGAACAACTGCAGCTGAATGAGTACAGCAGCAGCAGCAGCACCACAGGCATCCAGGAAGATTAGAAGTAAAGAGCTGGTGCCTACAGCTATGGAAGACCAAATCTTTTCAAATACTTGTAGGACACCAGAAAGGTAGAAGATAGAGGAACTAAACAGATATCTGAAAAGTGATGTGTAATTGGAATCCAAAACTGTATTATAGCTGAAAACAATTTTATCTGCAAAAGAAGTCAACATATATATGGATCTTAGCTGCAAATGAAAGCTTTTGCTTGACTAACTGCAAAAGAAAACAACTGCCAAAGAAGTTAGGCTGGGCAAAGGAACAAATTCCTCCTACATCAAAAGCTCTGATTCTTTTATGTTATTTTTATGTTCATAACGTAAAATAAATAAGGAAACCAAAAGACACCCCCCCCCATATGATTAATCAGTAATTATGGGCAGAGGAGCAGTGCTAATGTCAATGAGATGGCACCTTAGCTCAGAATATTGTCCTGCAGAAAAAGTCAAGGCAGTATTTTTAAAAACATCCAGAATTGCCTCATTATCAATTTATGCCTGTAAATGAGATTGTGTTTTGGTGAGGACAGAGTATTATGTAGGAAGAGCAATAGGAACGATGTATTCACAAAAACATTCAGCTCCCAATTCCACGAATGGACTTGAAATTTAAATATACATACAGTAGCCAAATGTTAATTTGGAGTTCAGAGTACGCCACTGCCCCTTACGCAGCCGACTCACAGGTACGCCCAAAGCACAGCGAGAGTGATGCTTAGGGCACATCTCCTTTCTTTCAGCAGAACATGCCCTGTTGGCCACTGCAGCCAAACTCGCGGCAACAAAGGACTCTGATCAGGGTGTCATCACAGGCAAGGTGACGCTGGAATGAGAAGGTGACAGTGAGACAGACTGAAGAGACATGGCCTTAACTACCCAGTATCTTCTCAAGTATCTTTGTGGATACTCCTGCAACAAGGCTGATCCAAAAAGGAACAGAAGTGTTTTTTGCTTCTCTCCAGGTTCAATTATATACCTTTTCTGAATACATTTTAAACTGCAGCAGCAAAGACAGCGCCGGTGTCCACCAAAAGACAAGACACTCCTATCACAAGAGATGCAATTAATAAAACAAGGCTGAAAAGGAGACACTACATCACTGCAAGAGATCAGTCTAAGCAGGGAAGGTTCACCAAAGTCGAGCAGTTGGCTACAGCATCTTGGGATCAAGGCCAGCGAAAAAAATATGCAGTCCTTCAAAGATATGAGAGAGCCTTCACAGTAAAAAAAAAAAAATAAAAAATTATGCAATTGTAAAAGCAACAAACATAGAAGTCCCTGGAATCACTCACGTGGTTTTACAATTATATTAGGCCCCTCCTTCTGCTGGAGTTCCTTGAGCACGTCCCCTCAGATGATAACAAACTATCCCAATCGCACTGCTTGCAGTGCGATTTGCACAGGTTCAGTCAATCTCTTAAGCCATTCTGAAGACCATTTCTGTATTATACGAAACAGTTGCTTAGCAAATGCATAATAGGAAAACCAAGAGCACCATGTGCAACAACAGTTCTTTCGTCAGTTTCTCATCACTATTCCTTGACCACCCATATCAGGTAATTAATGGAGAAATCACATCCCACAACTCCAATAAACACTTTCTGAACACCTGCCTAGGAATAAACCAAGATTTGCCCCAGAGGAAATTCACTTTATTTGAGTTGCAGGTGTAGAATGATCCAGTAAAACCCCTTTCATTAAACAATGTCAGCAACATTTGAAAGGATAGCACCACCTTCAGAAAAGATAATAAATTATCAGCTGGTAATCTAGAAACGGGTCTTGGTGCACCTGCCCTTCTTTGCTGTCCAGCTGCAGATAAGAGATTTGACAGGAAAGAGAAAAATCTGTTGTGGTTTGGGATAATTTTCCCCCCCTTAAAGCTGACAAAGCAGCCGCCTGTATTGCATTAGTTAGGGAGAACATCACCTGACGAGAGAGCTTATCTCTGTGTGATGTATGTATATGTAGGCATGTAGTTTTAAGGTGTTAAAGCAGCACTTTAATCCTTGTTATTCCCAAGGTACATTACGAAAGTTTTCATGTGATAAAACAAGCTGGAAGACTCTTCTGTAAAACAATGAATAGTAAGATCAACAGGCAGCAGCTAAACATCTAAGAAGATTCATTCACACTAGAGATTTAAAAAAATAATCCAAGTTAATTTTCTACAGAACAAAATTAACTTGTGAAGTTCAATACAGGATGTTAGAGAGGGCAATATATGAATCAAAAGGAAACAAAATAAGCTTGTGGAAACCAGGCCCAGCATATCTATTAAGATAGAAGCCACCTTTGTCTCAGCAAGTCACTGACCAGCAAAATACCAGAACTAAGGACAACCACCAGTCAAAGATCACCTGCATGCCCATCCAGTTCACATGCTATTTACCTGTGCCTGGGCAACCTCAAGACAATGAGCATGACAAGAAAGAGGACGTTAGGCAAACACGAGTCTCGGGCAGCCTTCTGTCACTTGGCCTTGGGTCTCAAAGTGCAGAAACGGCGTATGTTAAAATTAATTCATTCCAGGTTATTCTATTCCCATTTTCTGAGCAAAACCAACCGTTTGCATGATATGAAACACAGGTTAAAAAGTGAGGAATAATTACAAGTTCATCTATCCTGTTTTCTCATTTGTTGTTGTTAGTTAAGGTATTTCAACTTGCTCCATTTGCAATGTCTTGTCAGGACAGAGCATTCAGCTTCCACTGATGAAAAACTAATTTTAAAAATCAGTCCAAGACCACTCAAAGCGAGACAAGGCAAAAGAAAAATCAAGTAATGTTTCTGGTGCTGAAAGACAGAACTATGTAGGAACAAACTGTGTAGCATCACGTGTCAACACCTTTATCATTCTTTTTTTCAATCCATCACCTACAATCTTTCTTTCTTAACAGACTACTGTACATACACACCTCTGCAGATATTAAACTAGTACTTGCCATCACTATTTTTGTTGTTGTTTTTAAACAAAGAAAAAGTCGTGTTTATTTTGTAGTAGCAATAGTTTCTTTTTTATTTTTAATATACTTTAGGAAACAATATACAAAGCCGAGCTTTGCCACCATTTTCAAACGGTGGGTTGCTCCAATTACACAAATTCAGCGTTTTGTGATGGTTAAGAACAGCAGTCAGCACCAGACTTAAACAGCTACAACACAAACATCCTTCGAAATGAAATGTCATAATATCAAGACAGATAAACCAGGAGTTAACATATGACAACTGTTGGGGAGGTGTCTTAAATCATTCTTGTTGAATTTTATATTTCATTAAATATTTTATACACATTTTCCTGTTTACAAGTTTTAAACAAAACCTCCCTTGAGGAATTATTTAAGTACAAAAATGTTCAACAAGAACAGTTCTAATAAAGAGTCCCCAAACAGACCAAATTTTAATGTGTGGACCAAAGGAAATGAAAACCAGTGTTTCTTTGTTTTAACATGTTTATTACAACAGATACAATTCACATCTGACTAGCTTTTTTTTTTTTCCTCTTTCCCCTCCCACAACCATGTTAACATGTTCATTGGGCTATTTCCTTATATTTGAGCAAGTAATGTACTTTCAGCACACATGCCCAGCAGTACTATAAGTCCATTCTTACAGGGTGCAAATGGAAATACGTTTCAATAATTTATACAAACAGGTGGGTTATGCTCAATCACTGCAATTTTAAGCTACTGTACACAGGAATGAAAAGATTATAGAAAAAGTGCCATAGCAACAGTGCCTTAAGAAAAGAGAAAATTAGAAGCATTAAAAAACTGATAAAATCAGATTTAGGATTTCACGGGGAAATGGAACACAGAAAATGAAAAACATTTCTCTGTAAAACAGAAATGGAGAAGCACTGCTCTCTATTCGGTGCAAGTGTGGAAACAGTTGTTTCATGATATTTTGTACATTACCCAAATTGTTGCAGCCTTGGACACAGATCGCCTGGCGCTTGCATTGTATTTTAGGAAATGCAAGATTTCTGAATGATAAATTAACTAAAAAAAAAAAAAAAAAGAAAAAAGAAAAAGAAAAAAAAAAGCTAATTTTGCAGACAGGTTTACATGTAAAAGGCTAGGTATTTAGCCACCTCAGCATTGATTAGTTTTGGATGTCTAAGCTCTGATACACATGGCTTCCCATGGCTTCACTCTACAAAACATATTTACAACGTGAAGAATACATCTACAAGAAATCTACATTTCAAGGGTTTTACAAATCATTCTTGTATCTTTCCCCTGAATTTGACTCCCTCCTGTCCCCTTCCCCATGTCAACTTTTTTTCTGCCCAGCTCAACGGTCCAAAGTCTACTCAAATGCAGCTCAAAAGTGTTAAGACTGGGCATCAGTTTAATAGTTCCTGTACTCAAAACCATGTGCAATTGTTTACAACTTTTCACACCATGAAGGAATTCTGATTCTTTAGCTTTTCAAGTTCTTTAATTTGTTGCCTCAAAAATAGTATCCTGCAAGAGAAAAGAAATAAATTAGTATAAACACTCATTATGCAGAGATATTAAATAAATATCTACACAGTACTTCTACAGTTTCAGTGAGAGATACCAAGCTCCTTAGCTCCATTAATAAAATTCAGGTATTTTAAAATTAATTCCTAATGTGTTCAATCACCTACAAACACTGTATGCAGAGGCACAGAGACCTGCCAAGTTTGGTGCCTTAGTTCAGAAAATTAAGTTGCTATATTTCATCATGACTGATACACAGTTATGTTTAAGCCTGTTCTTCACTTGCATTTAACTCCCAGAAAAAGCAGTACACCGGAAGAGTACGACGAGTAACTGAATATTGTGAAGAACGGTACTATACCCGTGTCATGCAGTTTCTCAGACTTTACAACAACGCAAAGTGCTCATAAATGTTTTTAAACAAACGAGTTTTCTTCTAGGTGCAAAACTTTTTTTCTAGTATTTGGCTCTGTGGCTAGTGGTAGTCTCTAGTTATGGTAAGCTCCGATCTTCAAAATATTTGATCATTAAAAGACATCTAAAGAAAAACGATTGTAACTACATCTGGCTTAGAAATAAAATACATCGCTAGCAACTCCCTTATACATTTTCCTTCTTCTACTGAACTGACATAAACAATTACTGTGATTAATGAACATTTTGTTTACGTAACTGTTTCCGAGAATTTTTAATGAATATTTGAAACAACTTTTCATGATGCTGGAACGTAACGCAAGCATGTGAATGAATTAAGAAAATATTCAGGGAAAGTTGAATTTTCATACAAATATTCTATGAAGTCCAAACTTTAATCAATGCAGAAAAAGCACCCACTTCAGCAGACTTTTGTAGAACACTTTTCAAATATATGTCCAGTTCAGTAAAAATGAATTTTCTACTGAAAAGTAGGAGGAAAATGATTAAGATAGACACACTGAAAAAAACATTATACTTAAAAGGTGTGGGCATATAAAATGTATCAGTCACTGAGAAGTGCCTTCTCACATGCTGTCAGTTATGGTTAAAACAATATCCTTACTTTGCCTAAAGATAGGGTTCCCTCTCAGAACAAATTTAAATAGTTCTCTTCTGTGCAAGAAATAACATCATCATTCAAATGTACTGGGGCTTTGATAATCCCACCCTTTGTGAAAGCCTCCCCCCACCAACTTGTTACTTATGCCATGTATTCCACATCTTTCGGATTGCAGCAAAAATAAAAGATACATGTTATCATGGATGCAAAATTACAATAATCCTTATTCATTGATAGCTTAAGGATACACAGTGTACAAGAAACAAGGTGCTATTTAGTGAGCTGAACAATGACGTTTGACATGTTATTTTAAATCAGATGTGTACCCAGAGACAGAAATGAAACCTGTAAGAAACCAAGCAGTTCATTAAATATACTACAGAAATTGTAATTTATGTAATGAAGTTATGAAATAAAATTTCAGAAAGAATGGATATTTTTGATTCTTTATTAGGAAAGATGTACAAATATATTGTAGCCTACTTCTGACTGAAGGATTGTTTTACTAATTGCCAAAAAGCAAGAGCTTCTAGGATAAAGCTAGCTATTTAAACAGCACAGAACGCTATTAAAGTAGCTTAAAATAGTACATGAGAATCACTGTATTCAAGCTGTAGTGTGATTTAATAGATGGGATAACATCATTCAAGAAGGAAACTGAATATGAAAGTAGATTCAGTACCATGACTACTGGTGAAAAGTTTTAGCATGTATTTATTACAAGACTAAACTTTTCGATCTAGCACAACAATCTTTAACAACATGGTTGTGTACTGCTTCAGTGACACACAAGACACCCACTACTACTGACTTAAGAAGCAGAAGTCTACTTTGCTATAATTAACACTAAAGAATCCCAAGATCTTTTCAGATGCCTCCTACCTACATAACAAACATTACTTTGTCCTTAGCTTGTGCTACGCACTAACACCTGTTCAAACTTGCTCTGGCTTTAGACCTAACAAATGTCTCATGCAAACTGTAGTGTTTAAGACCAGTATAAACCATGCAGATGTGTACCTACGTGATCTATGCATCATGTACAGACAGATATTTTAGAAGTGTGCTGAACTAATGTGAGTTAATCAGTTTTTCCTAATGCACTAATGTATCTAGAAAGATACTTCTTTTCTATCTAAGTGAGAATACATCCAGAAGTTGCCTATCTGGTTCTATTCACTGGAGACTACAGGATATCTGTGTGGGAAACAGGTAGAATGTACACAAAGAAGACAGTTTGCAAACCTGGCAAGTATTTGCATACTTACAAAGTCATCAGTAAATACAGCTCATGTAGAACAATGCCAGAATAGGAATTCTAATACCACCTAGAAAATTACCATTTTGGAAACAAACACAGAGCACACACTTACCTTTGCTCACGCAAAGTTGCTTGAATTTCACATACTCGAACTAAAGACCTTAAATTCTTTAATTCAGTACAAATTTCTGACATATGGACACTTCCCATGTTATGGGCTTCCTCACGTAATCTTGATGCCTGCAATGGTTACACAGAATTAGGATTTTGACTCATGCATTGGAAACAACTGGCTGTAGCCAGAGGATTGCTGGATAAGTTGAAACAGCAAAGCACTTGAACTTCAGAAGAGAACGTTATATTTGAAGTACGTTCAATTCTCTACAAAAGCCCATTTAGAATCACAAATAGACACCATGAGCTGCCAAGAGATTGTCTAACCCAGGCCCATGCTAAGGTAGGGATGGTTTAGATTTCCTTGATCCTAACAAATGTTTACCCAACCATCTTGAAAAATAGTACCTGACAGGGCTCCAAGTTTCCAAAGTAATTTGTTCAAGTAGTTAAAAGTCTCTGTCCACTATTTCACTGACAAATTTCCCATCTAAATTAAGCCTTAGTGACAAAAATAATTGAATGCCATCTTCTTTCCAGCTACCTTATACAGGAAAAAAACCCCAAACAACAAAAAACCCCCATGTTGCAGACCTTGTCAGGTGTTCTCTTCCAAACTCCATTATTTTACTATCTCCATTTAGTCAGGTGCAGACAAGCAGAAGCGTAAATTTAGAAGGTATCACCTGTCTACACACAAAACACAATTTGTGCGGCTCTTAAGGTCTTGTCACAGAACTGGATATATGACTCCCAAGAACTCAAGAGCACCAAGGAGACTCTGAGGTCCTGTGTATCACACTGCAATAAGGAAAGAGGACTTCTTGCAACTGGCACATTGAAAAAAAAATATTTCAAATAGATCTTTCCCTGCAGTATTACTGTTTAGCAACGTTATTCTCTGCTGTACTGCATCTGGCTGGGATGGAGTTAATGTTCTTCATAGCAGCAGCCCATATGGTGCTATGTTGTAGGTTTGTGACCAAACCAGTGTTGCTAACGCACCAATGTTGCTAACGCTCAGCTATTGCTGAGCGGTGCTTGCACAGCATCAAGGGTTTCTCCCTTTTTCTCTCTGACGTCCCCAGCAAACAGGTTGTGGGTGGACAAAAGGCAGGGAAGGAATACAGCCGGGACAGCTGATCCATACTGACCACAGTGATATTCCATACTGTACAATGTCATATGCAGCAACAAAACTAGGGGACAGTTTTAAAGAGGTTGCCATTACTCAGGACTGGCATCAGTCACCTGGTGGTAAATGACTGCTTGTGCATCACTCCCTCCCCTCGCCCCCCCACCTCCCCAACTCTTCTTTTACTTATCAAGCTGTCTTTATTTCAACCTAGGAGTTTTCTCACTTTTGCCCTTCCAATTCTCTCCCCCATCCTACTAGGGGAGAGCGAGCGAGCGGCTCTGTGGTGCTTGGCTGCTTAAGTACTTGTACGCTTGAATTCGCCTTCCCCAAAATAATGGTATTTAGCACAGGTCTTCATCAACTTCTGGCATTTCTCCAGGTCAAAGCAGCACTTTGTGTTCTAATTCCCTACATTAAAAGTTTTCTCGTCTGGAATGTTTTGACATCCAGGAGTACCCTGGTCTCCAGTAGGATGTCTTTTCATGTCCTCCCAACACAACTCCAAAGCCTTGAGACTGATAACAAACTACCATTAACAACTTTCAAAGTATTTATTTTTAAGCTGACCAGTCAACCATCTTAAAGTAACCTCATTTAAAAGACCTTAAAATAATTTTTGCATACAAGATTCTTGTTAAAAGGTGTTAACAGTCTTGCTGCAGAGCAGGATATACCAAAGCCTCATAATTTATCGAAAGAAAAAAACCAAAAAACCTGACATAATTTCTTTCTAAAAGGTCCATGCTGACTGTTATCAAGGTTTTCTTTTCAGGTGTTTGTAAAAAGGTAAAATACTGTTTTCTACTCAGATATTGTTCAATACTCAAAGTATCTCTACAATTACTTAGTTGAGACCACCTACAATTCCATTTCTCACATTCCTTAAAGATAAGATAGTTGTGTTGATTATTTTCCAAATTAACCACATTACTGGATTGTTTTCCAGTTTTCCACATTAACTGCTTCTTATGAGTTCTGTGAAGTAACTGCTAGTGGTTCAAGAATTGGTTTAGCTACTAATTACTGCACAGTATATTTCTTCAAGTCTGACTGCTTTAACACATACCTGCCCTGGCTCACATTATTTATTTATGAGTTTATTCAGGGTGTAAGAGCACATGCCAAATTTCAATTTAAGCTATGCATCTGGTTAGAAATCTGAAGAAACCAAGGCACTGCGTATTTTAGCCTTTCCACTTTCATCTAGCTTACCTTCTTCACTATGTATTCTATACTTTCATTTGCTTTTTCTTTTACATCAAATATCTGACTTAAGAAGTCCCTCAAGTGCTACTATTCAAAACTGGTCTATAAACAACACTGTCATGTTTAAAGGTATGCAACTGGGTACATGACTGCCTAGCATTAACTGCTTTTTTCAAATCTCTTTATTAGTGATAGTGGGGAAAAATGACCTACGAACTGTATAAATCTCTATTTTCTGCATTAAGATATATGTCAATTCAGTACAAAATGAAAATAACACTATCAAAACTATGGGCCAAGGCCACAGAGAGAAGCGATGGTGCTGCACCATTTCCTTAAACACACATTCCACAGCAATGCCTCAGTCATTTGACTCAGTACAGGTTGGTAATGTCTTAAAATTGAATTAAAAGATTAATGAAAAGAAACAAAACAAGAACACAACAGAGTCCAAATGGAGTATCAGTCTAGACTGCACTTCTAAGAGTCATCCTGCAAGTTACCACCCAAGAGCCTCCAATGTAGGCTTAAGCCAACATGCAACCACTCTTCAAAACACCCAGGTGAATCAGGCCAGGGAAGATTAACATCCCATACAAACTGTGTCAGACAGCCTTGCCTGCAAAAGGACTTGAACTGGACTCAGCCAATACAATTCCTTTGAGTAACACATTCCAAGCAGCTGACATGCATCCAGTTTCTCTGTATTACCACAACAGGATAGGTTTCATGCAGTTAGTTACAAAATACAGATAGCAATTCTATGGATTTCCCATTATGTATAAAATATCCCAAATTCAGTCCGGGCCCTCTACATCATCTTAAAAACCGGGTACAACAAATAAGGCAGAGTTCCTTTTTCACTGTGTAGAGCTAACAACTCAGTGACTCAAACTATGGAGCAGTCTCAAATAGTTTAACTCAGTCACCTAATTCATAACATTTTCCACATAACAAAAATATCATTATTATAAAAGCTTGTTGAAATTTATGTTCTTTGTAAATTTCAACAGAACTTTGGCAGTAAGAAAATAGTTATGAGGAGAGCTATTCATCTGAGAGAATTTCAAAAACACCGGTACTCTAAGTGAGACTGAAAATACTCAACTGCTAAATGGCAATCACATGCAAAACCCACAGGTCTGGCCTGATCTCTCTCCTCTTTTCTGGCTAAGGCCAAGCATCAGGGTTTTTTTTAAATACTTTTAATTCTTTGAAAATAAAATCCGGTTTTCTTACACAGGTTGCAAGCTATACATTTTGCACTCTCACAGGGCAAAAAAGCACAAGTGTACTCACCTGCTTTTCTGCATGATCTGCAGGCCAGCCTTGAACATGCTTTATAAGGTTTTCATTGAAGTGTGCTGCTAGCGTAGGTGTTAATGAACAAGTGGGTCGTACAGATGTATTTTGCGGTGCAGGTGTTGAATTTGATGCACTAGTGCTAGAGGTATGATTTGGACCTGGTGATGGACTTCTTTGACTACTAGAAGAAAGGATTAAAAAAAAAAAAAAACAAAACATTTAAAAACATATGTAAACCGACAGAGAAATAAACACTTAAAATTCATTGCTTCCAGCCACAAAAATACATAAAGCATTTAAACCGCAAGTAAATACTTCTGGTAGACCAAGTCTGTAACACTTTTCCACAAGCCTCCTACTGGTATGGGAACTGCTTGAGTGCTACAATGTAACAGGGGTTTTTTTTGTTTGGTTGGATGTTTTTTAACTTTGACAGCCGCTCAAGAGATGCAAGATGTGTCTACATTTTAGTGTTGACAGAGAATATATACATGTATGTTCTTCCTTTGAATAGCTGCAAAACTATGATTTTCAATAATGATGCATCAGATGGAGTCAAGCAGGTTTATTCAGCAGACTACCAGCAAGTGTCACAATAATCAAAGTACGTAGCCTGATGTCCTGATCTAAAAATACAGCCATATGGGCTCTGAGGAGTATAACCATTTACTAATGCCAAAACACAAACACCTAGGTGACTTTGTGATACTGTACGTCCTCATTCTCTCACTCAAGAGAACAAAAGTATCACAGGAGCGGTATGTTTGTAGCTACCAACTTCACTGCTTTACTGGAACATGTTCATGCTGCTGTTTTTCTGGCAGGTGTGTTGCTGGAGAAAAAAAAAATGCATAGAGACATGTTTAGCTGATGTATACTGTACAACAAATCAAAACCTCTGTGCCTTGGACAAAGCCTTTGACTGTCCTCTTTCAGATCTCCATCTGCAAGCAAACATAACATTTACATTATCTGAACACCACACCAAGCCACAGCTTTTCCAATTCTACTTTGCATCCATAATTCTTAGTCAAAAACTTTTCTAATTTTTACTAAAAAATTCTCATGTTCATCTTGGCGCAGCAGTCTTTTGCCATCCACAGTGCTCAAGATTATGTTATTCAGAAAGTATTCTAGCCATTGCTTTAAGCAATGTTGGTTGGGGTTTTTTGGTGGGTTTTTTTTGTTTGTTTAACTATATTAATAATTACCCTCTCGCTCCACTTTACAAGACATTTTTCCTCTCTACCTCATGATGCTCCTCATGTATGGGAGGGGGACTTCTAAAAATCCCATCTCTTTATGAAAGCCTATTCCTGCTGTGATGACTAAAAAAGGTGGGTTCCACTTAGGTAAACCTTTGGTCAACTGACTAATCCACGAGGACTTAGTACGCCCAATTTGCAAATACTCCTCCTCCTCCACCTTACACTTGGATGCTAAGCTCTCTAGGTAAAGAAGTAGGATTTTTGTTTCACTTGTATCACTTCTTTAAATAAAGCAATGATATACAGCCTGAACACCTAACATTAAGCCCAACAAGCTACAGAAGTTCCCCAAAATATGTAAAAATCACTGACAAATTTACTTTCCATGTGTCCAGAAGCCCAGGTATCAGGGCCAGCATGAACATTTACACTCTCATATCATATGGATCCAACCACATCTCACACAATTGGCAGAGCTGCAGCTACACAGTTCTGCTACGTTTAAGATTTCATCACTGTTCTTCAGCTTTCATATTATCAGCAATAAACAATTCCACTGTGACTTTCACCTGCATCAAAACTGCTATTTGGTATATCACTGTGACCAAACAAAGGATCAGAACGTGGAGGTTTGTCTCCTCCTAGCAAGCACTGCTGTCCAAGTGATCTGATCTACTAGAAAACTAGAACTTGCGCTGGGAGGAGTATATAACCCATGGTGGGGAAGCTCAGAAGCTGGTATGTCAGCACATGCCCTTTTCTACTCCCCCATCCATTGCAAAAAAAAGGCCTCTACACTCTTACTTCCCTTTCCAGCATTTGTTCAACTGCTCCCATCCCCTCCACAACCATAGAGAGGGCCTCTGCTCTTCTTCTGTTTTGCTAAGAAGAGGTGGGAGCAGTGCTAGCTACCCATGCGAACATGGACAAGGATAGGTCAGGATGAAAAGAGTCTGCTCTGTCCTCTCCACCCTTGAAAGGGAAGACAAAGGAAGCAGTAATCTTGAACAGAACAAAAGAACATGACTAGCGCCATAACAGCATTGGTACCTCACAGTTACGATGTTCTTTGGCACTACACATAACTGAGAAATAGTAGTACTAATTATGTAAGTATCTAGCCACTACTTTTAAGATTATGTTTACAATCACTCTCCCACTGGCAGCAGCTTTTCCACACAGGCCATAATTTCAGTTTATTTCTTAGAACTTTCTTACTACTTGCCTGCAAGTGACATAAAGTAATATAAAGAAAAAACAAATTTGAGAGGAATCTTAATTCATCACCTAACCTACCCCCTTGAGGACTGGAAACATCTTAACATAATGCAACTATCTTCACAGTCCAATGCCCATCCATTTACTCTAATCCCTCACACTTGCAAAGAATTACAGCAGGTTTCCAAACAGCCAACAAATTAGGTACAGAGCACTGCTCTGCAGCAGACTTCAACCTCATTTCCTTTCAGTACCCCCAAACTTCTTTAAAAGCTTAGAAATGAAAAAAATAAAAAAATAAAAAAAAAATTATGCAGCAAGATTTTGGCAGGCAGCTTTGTTAAGAGTTGTATACATAAATCTCCCTTGCAGAAGTTGCAAAAGGGAATTTATGATGTAACTGGGGGGAAAAGCATTCTTTGGGTTTTGTGCTCTGTGTTCTCTTCAGTAATTGACCCAACTACTTAAAAACCACCTACAAGTGCAAACGCTTAACTGTAGAAATGTTCAGTTGATTAGGAAAAAATAGTATCTAGATTTTGAAGCCTGAGTTGAAACTAGCCAAGAACGTGAAGGGCAACAAGGACTGTACATCAGGAGCAAATGACAGGTTAAGGGACAGGTGGGTTGCCTCTCCACAAGAAAGGGGACAGAGACAAAAGGACATGAAAAAGGCCAGGAGAGTCGGCAACATTTTTTTGCCTGGGTTTTTACAAGTATGATCTGCCCTCAGGCCTTCCACATGCCCAAGCACATCACAGTCAGTGCAAATAAAGTATTACCTACAGCAGAGGAAGAAGTGAAGGAGCAGTTAAACCAACTGGATGGATGTCCATGCAACCAGATGGTATGTACCCAAGGGTAATCAGGGAGCTGTTCAGTATTACTCAGATGCTGCATCACCTTGAAGCAGCATGGTGAGCCGTTAAGTTTCTCGATGATGGGGAAAAAAGCAAACATTAAATCCATCTTCAAGCAGCACAAGGACGACAACCTGGGGAACTACAGGCCAATTGACCTCAGTCTCTGGGAAAGTTATACAGCACATCTTCCTGGAAGGGTTTCCAGCTACATGAAAGACTAAAAGGCAAAATAAAAAGAGCCCGCATAGATTTATCAAGGGCAAATTATGTCTGATCAACCTCACTGACTTCTATGATTAGATGATTGGCCCAGAGGAAAAGCAGTGATGACTTCAGCAAGGCCTGTGACATCATCTCCCATAATACTTTTACAACATCCATATTTCATTCATAAGGTAGGTGGAAAACTGCAGCCCCGAGGAAAAGGACTTGGGTGGATGAAGTATTGGTGGATGAAAGGCTCAATATGAGCCGGCAGTGTGCACTTGCAGCCCAGAAAGCCAACCGTGTCCTGGGCTGCATCAAAAGAAGCGTGACCAGCAGGTCGAGGGAGGTGATTTTGCCCCTCTACTCTGCTTTTGTGAGACCCCACCTGGAGTACTGCATCCANCTGCTGGGCCCAAAAGTTGCAGTCAGCAGTACAAAGGTCAATTGAAAGCCAGTGACTAGTTCTGTCCTTCACTGATTAATACTGGGGTCAATACTGTTTAATAAAAACTTAAAAATCTAGACAGTGGCACACAGTGTGCCTTCAATGAGTTTGCATATGAGGCCTACTTGGAGGGAGGCAGTCAATACACTGGAGGGTAGGCTGTTATTCAGAAGCACCTGAATGAGTAGACAGGAATCAAGTTCAAAAAAGGCAAATGCAAAGTCCTGCACCTAGGGTAAAACAACCCCATGCAACAATGCTGGAACAGCCCCATGGAACAGCACAGGCTGAGTGGGTAGAAAGTAGCTTTGGAGAAAAAGACCCAAGGACCCCAGTGGACAAGTTAATGTGAATTGGAAATGTATACTTGTGGCAAAGCAGGCCAAGCACGTGCTGGGCTATATTAGCAAGAGTGTGGTTGAAGAAAGCAATTACTCCCCTCTTCTTCAGAGCTTATGAGATCCACACTACCTGGAGCACTGTGTAGTGGGGAGTCCAAAACCAGACAAGAATTAAACTGCCACACCAAAGGAATCTGGCAGAGGACTACACAGATGACTAAGGGTCTGAATCACATGCCATATCAGAAGAGGCCAAAAGAACTGGGTTTATTCAGTCTGGAAAAGAGACTGAGGGAAGGGGATTGACGGATCTTCTTACTGTTTTTAACTACCTATGGGAAGAACAGACAAGCCAGACTCTTTTCAGATACGCACAGTGATAGGACACGATGCAGAGACACAAGTTGCAACAAGGGAAGTTCTAATTAGATATAAAGAAAAAACATTTCACCATAAGGTTAGTTGAACATTAGAAGAAGATGCTCAGAGATATTCAAAAATCACCTAAACAATGCCCTTAGCAATTCAAACTTGCCGGCCCTACTTTGAGTTAGCACTTGGATAAGATCACAACTAGAAGTCCCTTCCAACCTAAATTATTCTATGTATTCATACAGCACCAGCATACTGATGGTGCAGAGAAAGGCTGCATTTATTAGCTAAGTAGAATTGTAGCATCACCTTCAATGCTTCTTTATTCCTTAGTTCTAATAGGATCAAAGCTCCCCTATGACTGCCTCCTCTCCATTTATGAACCTGGCTTTTCTGACTCCTACTTCATCAGTAAAAATCACTCTAACACATCAGAAATGTTTCAGGAAAATAAATAAAATCTTTGGGTTTCCCAAAAATAAAGTTGTATCTTAATTATGAATAAAACATACTGTTACAAAATAACCTAGCACCACTCTGTTAGCAGCAGGGGGAGCTATGAATGCAGCAATGACAGATAGTTTCAAACTACTGCTATATTTTTCAACGTTTCACTAAAGCCAAATACCTGCCTTAGGTGCTGGATGAGTTAAAGACTGACTTTGCTTCCAGAGGAAAAACATCTGTACATGAGTATGAAAACAGAATGGTTTTGAAATACATTACTACAAACTATAAATCCTACAACCTACAAAAATTGGGAGGAAACACCTCCCCCTCCAGCAGTTTTGCATTTTCTAAGGCAAAGGAAAAATATTCCCAGTCCTTTGTGGAAATAAAGAGAAACTAGCAACCTCATGAAACTATTAATTATGGAAGCACTCATTTAGTTCCATTTTTAAAGCAGCCACAATTCATGGTGTGTCTTTGGAATCATCTCTTACAAAAAGACTCACTGTATGCCTACATTGCATTCATTTGCTAACTCACATGACCGAAATGTTCACGACTTTAAAGTTATCAATAGCTATTCACATGTTTTTAGACAGTGCTTCCTCCCAAACAAATTAAAAATCATTTTAGCTCCATTTGCTTAAAACTTTTAATGATAGAAAAGCAAAGGAAATGCAGTTGTGATTAACCTCTGCACAATGAATCTTCATTTAAGCTGTAGAAAAATGGAACTTTAATTCATAGAGCCTCTTTTTGGACCATCTGTCTACAGTTCAAGTTGCTAAGTACTTGTTCATTCCTATTCAATAGGGAGGTAGCCCCAGGAGCAGTCCCCAATCCAACTGACTGCTTTCCCCTACGAAGGAATAATCTGTTCTGTATCAATTCAGAAATACTACTTGGACATAGGAAATCTTTTGCCGATGAGTAAATCTACATCTCAGTTGGTTTATTTTCATTCAACTGTGGTGCACTGAACAGAAGAAAATACCAGTCACACAGGTTTTTCCAAATCTGTTCCTTATCTTCCATTTTTTGCAAATGAGACACTTCCAAAAGAAACAGAAACACATGAAGTCATGATACACAATCTACCAGTCACAAACATGTAACAGTTTGAGAGATATAGACTAAGCAATACTAATATTGTCACAGTATCTTTGATATCAGGCTGCACACACTTCCCTATTTGTGCACTGCCTCCTGCGCCGCCTCCTCAAACACAGGACAGTACTACCTCCACGATGCCTCTCCTTCGCTGGTGCAGTTGCTGAGACAAACTCAGCTCGCCCTCTCCAGCAAAATGCTGATGCCAAGCAGAGCAATTGCTTGCAGATTCCAGTAGATCCCTAATGGAAACTGAATGTGGGTAAGGGTTATGCCAAAGTAGGAAGTCCTATAACCCAAAAGGTGGAGGGGGACACAGTACAGTGTACGGATTAGCAGGCCAAATGCCCAACCAGTATCACTTCACACAGACTCCAGGCCATGGTGAATGTTTTGAAGACCATCTTCCTTAGCAAGGTTGACCAATGGGGAAGGGGTGATCAAAGGACAAAAAAGGGTCTGTGACTGAGACCTATTCCCCAAAACCTCACCGTTCCTTATAAAAAGGTCTAGTCCACTTACTAAAAAAGTTTAGGTGGTTGCCAAGCATAATTTTATTTTTGGTATTGTAATTCAGAAAGGTTTAAACAGCACCATCCATAATTACTAGAGACTGAACCTCATACACTTTGTTCTACCCATAGAGGAAAATGAGTTGTAGATTAGAATCCAGTGTCTGTAAGACAGCCAACATTAAAGACTCAACTTCTGACTTGCTTCTGTTTGTACCCTCAAACTGATCAATAGCACAGTGTCCAGTAAAACCAGTCAATGGGACAGGACTGCCAAGCAAACAAACAAAAACCCACGCCCCAAAAAACCCAAACACAAAACAACACCCCTCTCCCCACAAAAACCCACAGAGATTTGACAATCTAACAGTAAGTGAGTGCATCAATGAAACATAATCCAAGGTCTCCTTTAGTATATAGTCCCAGAAGGGCAGATAAAAGGAACTCACTATTTTATAACCTGAAAAGCACCACCAAGTAGCTTCAGGTATGCTGACAAGGGAGGAGTGTTGGGTTGTTTGGGTTTTTTGGTTGGTTTAGTTGCCTTTTTTTTTTTTTTTTTACTATCACAGCACACACCTTATTCAACCTAAATAGGGTTAGTTTAAAAGCGAAAAAATCTAGCTTTTAAGAAGTGCAACACCGTGTAGATTTTCAGGAACTCATTGTGATGATGAACCTGCATCTCCTCTTGCCACGCTTCTAGACCATGACTCCATCGCAGATGGACCTTAGGACAAATCTTTGATTACAGCCCCCAGAACCACTATGATGAAGTGCACAGTATCCTATACAATAAAAAGTCCATCTTCCCAAAAGAAAAAAATTCAGACAAGATAGAGATTCTAAATGCACCTTTTAAATCCATGGCTAAATGTTCCTATCATGCAACACCTGAATAAGCTGCAATCTTGATAAAAAAGTCCGGCCAAGGAAAAGCATTTGTGAAACTTACTTAATTTTTAATGTTTTTCATTAAAGCAGTAAAATTGCCTGATAGAAAAAAGTTCTTACTAATTTAAAAATCAAATTACAGTACAGCAAGACACCACAAACATCTAACACTAAGCAAGTCACAATTTAATCCCACAACCACACAGTACAACCTCCAAGCTCAGAAATCACAATACAAGCAATCACTTGTAAAATTGACTCCAGAACAACAGGGCAGAACTATTGATTCTATTTTTCTACTGTTAATGGAACTGTAGTAGTAGTGCTAAAGTGGAGCATCTACCTCATTAGCTCTGTAACAAAGATATTTAGCTACATTCTTTCAGCAACAGCAGAGTAAATCATATGTGCAATAAACAGGGCAAAGAAGAATCCACAAATTGCAATGCATACAACATACATTGGATCCAAAGCAAAAACAGAGGACAGCACAAGTAAGTACTTCAACATACCTTGAGCGCTGAAGACTTCGTGGAGAGGCAGGTTCATGACCTGCCTGCTTGTCAGCTATTACTGGCTGCTGAGGTGCTGCCTGTGAAGCTGGTCCTTGTTTAACACCTGGAGTAGCAACCTGGAAAATTCAAAGCTTCATTAGATTTCCTCCACAGTAAATATCAAGTATAAGAACCAGAGGAAAACATGGAAATTAGAAATTACAAGACCAGTGGGGTTTTTTGATACAGGTCTTTTGTTGACAGAATTTTATGCTCTTCACAAGGTGGTTTTTTTTGGTTTTTTAAAAATCTTCTCTAGTTCCATAGCTATGATAAGTAATCTATTTTAGTAAAAAAAGTTAAGAGACATAACAGAAGCAAATTTAGATCCATCTGACTTGTCAAAATATTTCAAGTTTATTAGGTAAAATAGTTCAACCCAATTTCATTTTTGACCATATCTTCCACATGAGCACCAAGCTCATTTTCAACCTCAGAAGAACTGATTATTATCAAATTAAAATTTTCACTTAAAAAGTTAGAAATACTTGAAAATACATTACACAGTGTCAAGAGCAGAATTAGATCATAACCATATTATGATATCTCTATCAGAAATGGCAAAAAAAAATCTAAAGCATATTTATCAGTCTGCTACTCCCCCTTTTTAACTGTTCTGTCAGTTCTAAAGTAATGAATAACAAAAAAACAAAACAAACAAACAAAAAAAAGAGTCACCAACAGCTTTTTGCTTTTCCTTTGTAGTACACATGTAAGATACTAAGACCCCAGCAGCGAGATATGGTTTTCTTCTGTGAATTCCTGAACTACAACAGGATGAAAACTTTGGGAATATAGTAGTGTCTAAGTTACAGTACATGGAGTTCAAGATACTTTTTTTTGCCCCATACTCTCCATACCTCTGCCCCTTTTAAAGAATGTTCAAAAGGGGAAGCAGCTCCAAAACTTATCCCCCACTCCAGAAAATCAAGCTAACAATTTTAAGAAAGAGGGAGGGAATTAAAATGGGTTCTAGGGATCCATGAAGACAAAAAGCATAAATCAAGCAGCCTGTCTGGCATTTGCTGACATCAAGCTGGTTGGTGTACATTACTAACTAGTGGTCATCTGAACCTCCAGAAATTCTCTCAGTTTCAGAAACAGACTCCTGTGAAACAAACCACAGATGGCAAGTCAGACAGTATCTACTAACGTAAACTCAAAACATAACTTCATTTATTTAAATTTACAGGAACTCTTAATGTAATCTCAAACTTACTTATACATCTAAGAGGGAAAGCCACCTTTTAAAATTATCATCAAAACCCCAGAAAAGTCTCAAAAGCACATGAAAAACTCATGGTTTTGGTAAGATAAAGCAAGACCATTGTAGGATCACTTAAGTGTGTTGAAATCAACAATTACACAGTTGAGAGGGGAAAGTAGTAGCAGTTCTTATAGTTATATATGGGGAAAAAAAAAAAAAGACTACCCAAACATCTTTATGAAACGTATGACATGAAGAACTTTGCTATTAATGCCTGAATTTTGCTCACCCTGTGAGCAGACAAAACTATCAAGGCTGTTCAAACAGAAGGAACAATTACAACAGGAAAGTCCATCAGAGATAATACAATCATCTTGGAGATCCAAACTGGAAAATTAACCAGCTCCTTGGCTGGTAAAAATAAAAACAAAAATGGATTGTAAAGAAAAACTGGGATTTGTGAGATAAATGAACCACAAACAATCTTAGAAACACTTGAAAAATAGGGAATAGTTAAGAGTTTAAGTAGATGTACTAGGAACAAAAAAATTAAATGGCTAAAAAAATAAGTAATTCCATAAGCAACATTCTCACTGAGCTTGACAGGTCTGTGTAACATGTTTTACATGGTTATTTTGTAGAAATACAAAACAGTTTCTAACCACGTAACACGGGCACAGCTAAACAGCAAAGTGTGATGCATAGGATCCTGGAATGTGCGACACCTGAGCTGCCAGGTGAGTACAGCACACCTCCAGGCAGACATACCAGCTTGAGCTTAAAAGTGGTACAGACACGTTCATGCAGTCTGAAGTAACAGGCCCTACTGTGCAAATGGCACTACACTGTTCCCGGAGCCAGCCTAACTATCTGTGCATCTGGCACTGGGCTCTGCTTGCATGCTGTCAGTTCAGCTTTGCCTATGCCTGCTGCATAGAAGCACCCTAAACCAACAAGCTTGTGTTCTGAAACCAAGCGTGTCCTGGCACAGCACCACATCTTGATTATGCATAATTTACCTCAGACTCTTTCTTAGAGCTGCATAAGCTAACCTGACTGCCATATCCAAAGGAGTACTACAACAGACACGCTCACAATGCAGCTATCACCACCTAAGTTCTCAATCCCATCTTACAGAATTGAGTTATGTGAATACAACAACTATCAAGAAAGTTCTTTCTCTACTGAACTGGAAAAGTATCTGCTGCTGAACCAGAATTTGGTACTTCTGGAACTAACGCACAAACAATTCATATTAATATTTCAACAATTCTGTTAGTAGCGCCAGATTTGAGGAACACAAAACCAAAGAAAAGATCCTGCTCTCAAGCATTACTATTACTCCTCTGTGAAGCTACTCAAGGTACCTAGAAAACAGAAAGCTTTTATGGTTATGATATCCCAGTGTAGTAAGAGTTATAAGTTCCTTACAGAGGGATGGGAGTGAAAACTTGCCAATGTATGTAATAATTCTGACAGACTGTTGTGCATTAATAGCACTCTGAAGCAAAGACATTATAGCTTAGAATGAGTAACTCCAATTTACTACACTTAACACTTTAATTGGAAACACATTGTATATGTTTCAAAAATAAACCATATGTGCAATCTCACCTCATTGCGGTGAAATCTTAAGAAAGATGGATTAAAATATAGTAATTTCAAAATGTGTCACAGTATATAGACTTCACCACTTTCAGAAGAACGTCCAAATATCTATCTCTATCTCAATAAAACACAAAACTCTAGTTTGAAAATACCAGAGGTGAAATCATGCCTGCCAAGTCACTAACTGTAGGCAATCACAGAGCCCTGCATATAAGTGGAGATTCTCATATCAGACAAAGCATAAAATAACCACACTTTTTGTTGTAGTTATGATGTACACTAATCTCAGATCAATTCTTCTCAAACCTGCATTTAGCCTTGAAGTTTTTTTGCTTCTGCTGAAAACCTCAGGGAAGGCTTGTGTGTCCAAAAGCATATTTAATTACACAGTTGGTCTACCAAGACAGATTGGCCCTACTTATTACACTTGGCTTGCCTTCACTTTCTCTTAAGGCATAGTTTACTACCACACCACCTACTTCATAGGTATAATGCTGGCCTTTATACTGAGTGACCGGCAGTAGGTTCAAGTTTGTCTACATAATTCCAGGAAAATGTCTGTATAAAGATGATAAATACTAAAGAAGCTAAGTTTATAAAACAAGGATTCACATTTTTTGGGAAAAAAACCTCCTGCTGAGCTGTCCTTCCTTCAAGTTTTCTTTCAGAAAACACTGTAGATAAAGAAGATCTGGAAGGATAAAGCTTTTGCCATGTTTATAATGTAGCTGATAATCAGAACTTTATAAATAAAGAGGATCCAGAACTCAGGGTTGCAGAGACCAGAAGAGATCAACTTCCAGTTACTGACCATAAACAACTTAAGAAGATTCTTTTTCATATCCCAGGATTTGGAAGTGCCAGACATCTCCCTTCGTTTCAAGTCTGCTATATGATAATTGCATTACTTGTCACCTAGCTATGGGATGTGACCACACAGATTCAGAATACACTCCAAGGGCAGAAACAAAGAAAACAAGCAGGATTAGTACACATACAAGGCTTTCACAATTCATTGTCAATCACAACAAACTGGGAGAATCACTTGGTTTTCTTTGTACTCATGAAAAAACTCAAATGTAAGAAAATGAGGCATTTTTACTAGAATGAGGAAAGCAATCTGTCCTCCTGAAGATAAAACTATTCCTTAAAGGCCTTCAAGACATAAGAGGTTCTCTTCTGAGCTGAAAATTGAAAGAAAGAGGCTTACCTAAGTGGGGGGTTGGGAAAACAGGGATTGTGTGTGTGTAAGAATAAAAAATTATCAAACAAGAGTGGTCTCACCCCAAAGTCTAGAGCCATGCTTCTTACACTGATAAGCTACTACATAGACTGAGCAACATACTGATAGACTGGGTTAAAATCTGAGGATCTCAATCTTGAAAGAAAGATCTGTACAATGAATAGACAGGACAAGCTCCATTGCATAAAAATAGCAAACCTCTAGGGGTGGTCCAAATCCTCCTCAACAGACTTCTATTTTTCACACCCAGAACAACACTGTACACTGCTGATTTATTGTTTTGTTTTGATCCCACTAGAGGGATCACACACACAGAGAAAAGTTTAAAAAAGAACTTTATGTTTTCTACTTCATGCTTAGGAAAAACCTGAGGAGCTTATTTGTTAGCTTCAATTAATGTTTCCTAGTCACTGATCCAATTAAGGATTTCTGAATGAATGGGGGTGAGTGGGTGGGAAGGGATACAGTTATAACATTATTGACCTTGTAAACACCTAGAACATTTCTAAATCAAATTTGAGACTTCATCAAGTCAACTTCCCCAAGAATTTCGCTCCCATTCTAAAAATATCTTATTGGTTAAAGTCTAGATAACTGTATCAGCTGTTGCCTTTGAAGTAAGTCTTTGTTTCCATTTAAGTATGTTAAAATACTGATCTCTTGGTAATATCTCCATATAGCATCTGAAGCGAGCACAAGATTTTCTTCAAGAACAGAAAAGCAACTAGAATTCCAAGCTAGAGGTGTACTGCAACAATACAGCCAAGTAGCTGCTTCCAGTTGTTTCTGTTTGTATTGGGAAAGATAACATACATATTTTACTATCCTATATGTGACTGCTAGTGCATGGATATACAGCAGCAATACTTAATATTAGCTATAATGTTTTCTTACCACAATATGGCATAAATCAAAAGGAGTTTACCTTCTGCTGCGATGATACTGGTGGTGTAGTCATCAAAGGCTTAAGCGGAACAGTGTTAGTCTGAGGCGTGCTTATTCTTGGAGATACATATGATCTTGGCGATGAGGCATCAGATGTTAAAGACATTGGAGACTGATTAGATGGCTGAGCTGTAAAGAAAAAAAAAGTTGTTTTTAATAAAACCATATCCTATCCTAAAATGTGAATTAGATTTTCTTTTGATAGTTTGCAGTATGTTCTATTAGATAATATACAAACATCTTGACCTTGAGATGTTTGGGGGGTATGTGAACAACTGGAACAATCAGATATTCAACAACAATCCTAACTGAAGAACTGTGTTTTCTCCGAACCCTCAATTTCTAAAACTTGAGGAGGAAAGATAAGATGCTATTATGCAATGGTTTTCACACATGAAGTGACTATATTAGTTTCAGTTGCAATTCCTATTTTAAAGTGCTCAATTTAACCAAAAGAATGCATGAACAGTTTATCTAGAAACCTATTCACCCACTCTAGGCATCTACAAACAGTTCCCTGCCCATCTTTTAATTACTGGTTAAAAATTAGCATTAACATAATACTGCTTAGCTACTCAGTAACATGACTGCATTTATTGGTTTGGTTTAAATTTCTAGCTTTATTAAGTTACAAATCAGAATGTATTGAAGATACCTGAAGGAATATCTTGCCTGGAAGCTGTAAAATACTATTTACAGGAGACTACAACCCCTCCCCACCAGACAGAATATGCTTTCTTTTAAGAATTTCAGGCCTCCCCCAAGAGTCACAGTTGCACAGTATTACCAAAACAGTGTTCAACTAAGAGTCGGCTTTTGTATTGAACATTAAATAATGTCTAATTAAGGTTCAGAATAAATTGAGAGGGTCTCACACATTTCACATTACTCATACAGAGTCAGTCAACATACAAAGAAAATCCCAAATGGAGAGACAGAGAAGCACATTTACTTAGTTACGTGTCAGCTTCCTGCTCCCCAAGTAACAATTTCTTATCCTATCTTTGGAAAAAGAAGTCATTGGACATTCTCCACACCAGATGGCCAAATATACGACAACAGATAGCTTCTGCAAGTTTCAATTTTATCAGCCATTATAAAATGCAACATAACAATTTTACATAAGTGAAAAGAAGACTCCGAATACCTTGCGTAGACAGTTGTGCAGCTTGAGAAATTAGGGAAGTGATATTGAAAGCAGATGGTCCAGCAGTAAGAATTTTATGGAGTATAGACTGCAGAGAGGCTTGTGTCACAGCTGCTGTTAGAACTAAAAACAAACATTCTGTTTTACTGGCAATTCTAGATTACTTTAAACTGTTCAAACTGGCTAAATACATTTAAACAGCATTTTCTTTCTGATTTTATTCCCGTATCCACAATGGACCAAAAAGCCACCTTAACTATTTTTCAATGACTTGAATTCAATTCATGAATGCTCGGCAAGTCTAACCAAGTCCTTTGTTTAGTAGTTTTATCTTTGAGACACACACTAAAAAAAAAAAATAAAAAATCTTTTAGAAAATAACTTTAACTCTTCAGCTTGACCTTATGGGTCAATAATAATACTTGTAAACATAAAGAGAACATTTGTTCCCTTTGTTATTGTAGTAAGCAAAATATGTGTGTGTGGAGGGGGTTTAAACTATAATTAAAAAAAGAAAAAAAGCAGTATCACTAACTCACTAAAAGAGATGGGGAGCAAAGACTTCCTGTTCAAGGTGAAAGAAAAGTCTTTCAAGTTAAAAATCCAGACACTCAGTGTTTCTTCTTTGAAACAAACAAGCAAACAAAAACCCCAACCAACCAAAAAAACTAAAACAAACAAAAAACCACCACCAAAACAAAACAAAATCCCCACCAAAAAAACCAAACAAAAGACTTATTTGTTCTGGGTTTAGCTGTCCCATCCCCCCTCTCCTCCAGTAGAAAATTTATCATTTTCAATCAACTGTTTTAAAACTGCACTATAGAGGAAGAACATCTTACAGTGTGAGCCAATGAGATCCACCTTCTGAACTAATCTTTTCAAGAAGGTCTACAGGCCCTGTGGACTATTTCCTGAACATGCACTGCCCATACACAAGTCTGAAAAAACTGACTCACTAGCACAAACACAGAGTAACTCTCCATCATGTGGACATTAAGGGCAGTCCTGCTGCACAAGGTGAAATCACTGCCCACATGGACCTGCTGGCCAGGCCTTCAGGCCACCAGAACACTAAACACTCTTGTTCCAAGACAGACACAGCTGTTGCTGAGATATGGCACAAAAAAATTATTAGGAATTTAAATTGGCAACTGTCTAATAAAATACAATTGGAGTCTTGATTGGATCTTTCATTTTTTAACACAAACCACCATGATACTCCTACAATTTTTAGTCCAATCTACTGCACTACAGTTTTAAAAACTTCTTCCTGCACAGAAAAAAACCCACAAGCAACTCACCTATTAGTACTGAATGAAGGCATAATATTTGCTGATTAAAAGGAAGTCAACTGACAGCTTTTCCTTACAAATAATCGTGATGTAAATAACAGTAAAATACTACTTTAAATGTTACTATTTTGACTTTCATGGTTTGCACTTTTAAAAAGTTAATTAACTCTGGGCACTACACGTAAATGTTTCGCGTCCTGTTTAAATTGGTGATCAGTGCACAAATTCAAAGCAGCAAACAAAAAATCCCCCCACCACTTTCTTCTTCAGTAACCTCCCACATACAGGCACCATGTTAGATAAAGTTATATTCAAAATGCATCAAATCTACCTGTTCTTGCAGCGAAAGGCACTATAGCTAGTTCTAAACTTTCTTCTAATAAACTAGGCCAATGTGACAAAAATCTAAGGGATACATTGATTACACACACAAAAATTTAACCTGCTAGTAAAATTACCAGTACGCTATCTTTATTCAGAGAGGCTAACACCTTCTGTTAAAGAAAAAAAGTTAACAGGTAACAAGATTTAAGAATCCCTAGAAGCTTCAGTATTTGCAAACACATTATTAGAATAGCAGCACAAACTACAGAAAACAAAGAACACTGCAGGAAACAAAAGAACAAAAAGCTCTAAATTTTGTACAACAGGTGAATGCCGATACAGCTATTAAGTCACCAGTCTCAATTAGACTGCTCACATATATCAGCTTAACAATCTTAAATGTTACTTGGCTATTTTAAGAAGATTTAACAGGAAAAAAAAAAACACCACAAAAAACCAAAACCAATCCCGACTTTATCTAGGGATTCATTTATTCACTTTTCACTTAAAGTAAGGCTTTCATTTACTGCAGTTTAGTATCCAGTAATACACTAATGCGTGTAAATAAGAGGTTACATCAAGTTTAAAGAATCCTTACCTTCATTGATTTTGGATATATCTACGCTAGAATTATTAAGCTGCAACGTGGCTTGCAGAGCAGGCAGCAGCTGTCGAAGGAGATTTGGGTCCTGAAGTAATGGAGGAATTGGTGATTGTGGGACAGGTGAGACAGGAACTGTAGGAGCAGATGAAGCAGGTGCAGAAGTTGGATTCAGTCCAGAAGCAGAAGATGTAGAAGGAGTTGTGCAAGAATGGGATACAGACTTGTCCACAGATGCAGACTCTGAACAGAAGACAGACAGTAATTTTTATTTTCCCCAATATAACCTGACAACTTCTCACTAGTGCAATACTCATATTAAATTCAGATGATCAAATGCTTAACTATCATTACAAGAAAAAAACCCAACACACTAATATAACAAAAATTGAAGATAGCAACTATATAGTGCAATTTAGGCTACTGAACTTAATATTTATTAGGAACACACACACACACAAAAGAATCTTTCCACTTCAATGTATTGGACTGAAAGCTGTCAGTATTACAAATGAAATTTTTTTTCCACTAATTTTTAGGACAAATGTGGGCCAAAAATTCCTTAGTGATTTTTTCTTTTACTGTACATATACTTATATTCTATGTTTTTACCCATGATTCCAATCTTTTTTTAGAAAATATACTACGAACAAAAACCTTCTAGTCCATGGACTTTACAGATAGGCTAGTATGTCAAATTTGACGGGAGGGTGCAAGTCATACTTCATTTATTCAGAGATCAGACTGCAATAAGCTACAAAACAAAGATCAATTCTATTAAACACAACCCAGCTATGTTGCTCAGGATTCACAGACAGGATAATGAGCTGCACTAGAAATGTAAAACAAGAGCTGTTAACATCCCCACAACAGAGTGGAACAACATCTAAAAATGTATCTGCCCACAATAAATTTCAAACTTGTCAGCTTCTCCCAAAGCATCAAGACCTATATCCTTTATTTTATTAATCTCATTTGAGCAAGTATCAACACTTATTAACCACAGAAATGCTTAGCACTTAAAGTCAATTATACTGTATGGCAGTTTGTTCTAATTAATGTTAGTTAATTTTAAATTTGACTTCCAGTTAACATTAAAGTTTCTCCTCCATTCCAGTACTATGAGAATCTCCTGCACTGGAAGTACTTCTACTTACTATAGGTGTACCATCAGTCACTTCGAATATCCTTCCTATAAGAAGTTTGTGCCACTATATTTCAATTTTAGCTTCCCTTGCTCTCATCCCTATTAAAGCCATGAGACACCTCTGCCCCCATATTCAGTCAAGATCAATGCCACTACCAAACAGGTTGGATGAAGAGGGGAAAGAGGGATATGGATTCAAGATCTCACCCAAGATGCTTGGCCATAATATTACAGACCTGGATTTTAAATCCACCTCGAATTGGGCACAGAATGTCAACCTAGATATTCCACATTCCAGGCAAAAATCCAAATGAAAGCTAAAATAACTAGCTGGGAAACTCTTTTACGCTAAAGGTGTGTGTGTTTGTTTTTTTTCTCTGGAGAGATGGTCAAGGTAAGAAGTGACTGACTTTTAGCAAAGAAGGAAAATGAAAAGGTCTTGGTTTTGTTTTACTGTGTAAGAATAAAGCGTTACAAAATTTCTAGAAGCTTTCGTTTTCCGACAGCCTTAATTGAAACTTTTGAGACTAATTAGAGAAGAACCCTAAAATAATCAAAATAAAAAATGACTGAAGTGAGTATCAATACGTAAATCAAATGAGATTAGCAATCTTAGTGAAAAGAAAGGGGACTTCTGCTTCCATGCAGTTACAGTAGAAATAGTTCATAACAGGTCACAAATACTCCAAAACAGCCCCTTTTCCAGTCAAGTAGCTGGGAAATCTAAACCAGAAAAAAAATGCTGAAGAATCCAAATTTGACAGCTTGCAAGGATACAACAGCCAGGGCACAGAGACATATTTGATGTTTCAGGCAAACTTCTAAAAAAGAGGTGGCCTTATTTAGTTACAAGCTCCTCAGGTCAAGGGGTTGGCTTTCAATGTATCCGTAAAGGGACCTGGTCATTTGGCCAGGAGCTTTCCTAAGGAGACCTTACAAAGGGATGAAAAGCGTTACAAAAACTAAAAAAGAAAAAAAAAGAAGCAGTTACAAAATTTGTATATGGTTTTCAGTAACATGTGACTAGGACAGCTGATTAGGTATTAGCCCCTCCCCCCAACAGTAAGTCATTAGTAAAAGTCTCTGTTATAGAAGTATTACACACAAAATCTTACATTATGGTGTCCAAAGTAAACTTATTAAGACAACTGCAAGTCAAGACACATCAAGCAAACGAGAATATTATCCCACTAAACAAAAACACGTAAATTTTAAATTGAACTTGAATCTGTCATGGTCCAAATAAGGATAACAAGAAACACTGTCTGACAAAAGCAAGGGAATTAAGCACAATGGGGCACGTTAGTACTTGTACGTACAAGTTTCCTATCCTACAGTTTTGAAAACCTTACAAAAACCTAAATGAAAACACACACCCACCCTAATTTAAAAACAAACAAACCAGAAAAATATACTAAGCAACTGCCAGCACTTATTTCAAAACATATTTAATGTAGTTAGGCTCATCTTCAGAGTTAGATTGAATTAAGTAAAGAAACAACTTGCTATTACATTATTAATTCACATAAGTAATACCTGAGCTTCAAACCACACCACCATACCAAGGATCTGGAAATATTTTTCACCCATGCTACAGTTTTGAACACAAAATATACTGAATCAAAAGCAAACTTGAGCTAACAATACAGTGAAGACACACCTTAAGATCAGTTCTGGGTATTTACTCATTTCTTGAATGAAAGGACTCAAAATATGTAATACAAACCCACTGAATTCCAAGAGGTCTGCAAAAGTCCTCTAGTTTGGGTAAACCTCTCTGCCATAAAAATGCAAACTGAATTATACCAAAACAACACAGTCCAGTTAATTCTTTTAGACAATATGGAAGCACTACTCTGTAGCTGTATTATCACAGGTATTTGAAGTATGTGTTAAAATCTATCTGTGAAAGATATTTTTTGTACAGTCACCCAGATTAAACAGCTAGAAAAAAATGATGTGAAAAAATGATGGTGTCTAATGCTAATATTTGGATCTTTTGAGATGGTTAAGGTTACAAAAGCAACAGTCCAAATGTTATGAAAGAATATATCTTTACTGCTCAGTGCATCACTGCACTTCATAAATTAAGTAATTTAAGTTATGCAGAGTGAAATAAAGAGTATAAACCTGTGTCTGCAAAAAAAATTTTGTAAAAATATTTATGGAAATACAAGTATTTCTTGTTTGTATTAAGTAACCTGAATGGCCATTTTCTTCTCTAGAAAGGGAAACTCCTTTGTGATGAAAACAAACATGCTAAAAAATACAGGCTACAGATTAGTATAATCACAACTTTCATTACCTTAATTTAAATGAACCTATCTTACTCCATGGCTTCCAGACTGGATGCCTGATTTCACACAAGTAAATCCAAGAAACACTGCCAATAACCAAAGCCTCTAAATATTTACACATCCATTTTCGTGTAATATTACAAAGGTTTAAAAAGGGCTTTAATTTATGATGTTATAGACAACTTGCAAGTTTTGCCTTTGAAGTTAACACAACTAGTCAAAACTCCTCAAGATGAAATCCTCAGAAGTCACTCACTGGGGTGTGTGCATTTCCCCTGCTTTTTCCAAATAGGAGCAGGAACTTCTCACTCACTTTTTCCTCCCTAATTCATCTTTTCTGAACTGCCTTGAGAGACTGTTTCATTGTTATGCTTTGCCACATAGTTAAGTTTACTTTTCGACATTTAAACACTATTTCCTAGTTTCTAAAACATTTACTAGGAGGGGGGAANAAAAAATCCTCAGAATTCTACAATCTTGTAATTCCTAAATGCATTTGAAGCCTCAACCATCACGAAACACAGTCAAAATGAACACAAAATATTGAGAAGAGTTAAATATCTTTACAAATCTGAGTCCTTTAGTTTTACAACTCTGACACACTGATCTCTACACCTGTATCAACACAAGTTCATGTTCATTAACAAGCTATCTACACTATTATTGCAAAATAAGGCTTTTGATTACAATGCACTCATTCATAAACCTAATTTGAACCATTAATATATCAATAATCTTGAACCTATGATTCAAATTTTACAAACAGAAAATGCTAATTTGGTCTGTCCCCTACACAAAAAATATTTTTAAAGGAAAGATGAACTATGCTGCAAGGCCTGCAACAATGTTAGACTATGACTGAAGTTGCCTGCTACTCACCAGGGTAAGTCTGCAGTCAACATCAATTTCCATACAAATGCTTTGCAAATGACTCCTCAATCTCACATAAAATTTCAACTATTATGAAAGTCCCAAGGAAAATTTTTTCATTTAAAAAAAAAAAGAAAATTAAAACCAAAAACCAGACCATAGCCCATGGTAATCTTTTGAACTGTTGAGAACTTAGTTAAGTATAATTTACATTTTAGGTCTTCCTCTGAATAAATAAAAAAATTTTTATTTGTGATTTTAAAAATATGACTTTGTGCCACTTATTCCATGATAAGCTAAGCATTTTAAAGTTTCAACTTCTGGAGCTTCTAAGAAATGTCTAAAAAAAATCCATTCACTTTGTTGTGACAATATGAAAATACAGTATGCTTTCCGACAATCACAGAACCAAGCTAATTAGATGTAGCCTACATACAGAACTAAACAAGTTTCTGGATCATCAACTTTAACTATATGGAAAAAAATGAGCAAGAAATAAAGCCATCAAAATAGAAAAAAAGGAAAACAATCAGGTGGCAAACAAAAACAACTAGATGTGGAGATTAACTTAATGAGAAGAACTATTACTTGGTTTTACATTAAAATGGAGCAGGAAAAAAACTTTTTATAATGAAAATAACTTTTAAAGACCAAAATTATTAGGAAAAGAGCTTTCTATTCATAATCTACTCTGCTGGCGAGTGACCTGCAATCACATCCTTTGGACAAAAAGGAGAGAAGTCCAAGTTATCAGGCATTGTTTTCTATGACAAGAACACATATGACAAAGGTGTGTCTTTGTTGCAGGTTTCACAAAGAGGTATCTCAACTGAAGTAAACTGGAGGCTATTGCTTGCCCCAGAAACATCATGTCAAGTTAGAATGGAAACGTTACATTGCATATTTCCAAGCAGCATGGATTTTTTTTTAATAACAAGGCCAAGTAATCCTTTCAGAAAAAACATCATAGATCATTGTCAGCAGTTGTGCCACAATGTTCTTCAATTACAACCTAGATACAAGAAGGCAAACACTTTGCTTCTCAGGGTTTGAGGCAGTACATTAAAGTGCTGCTGAATCTTACTGTTACCAATCTCTGCCCCTTGTGACAAGAGCCTTTGCTCCTAAGCAAACAGCTGATCTGCTAGTGAATCTCATTCTGAAATGCAATTCTCAGCCTAGTACGCTACAGTTAAAGTTATTCAGACTAGGTTCGTAAGTCTTTTGACTGTTCAGCTGCTGCTTCAACAAAGAGTTCTTGACACCAACACACCCACTCCTCTGTTGCACCTCGGTCACCCTGTTCTACCTGGAGTCCTGTAAGTACCTGTTCCTAGGACTTGCTCACTCCCTTCTCACCACCGTGTACAGAGTTATTCAGGCATGTTAGTGTGACAGAGAATTGAGTGGGGGGAAGAAAAAGGAAACAAAAAGAGGAAATGCATTTTTTTGCAATAACTTCCTTCACAGTCCTCCTCCTGACAACTAAAACATACTAGAACTCCCTATATTAGTAGCTTTAAAATACTGCTATACATAGCTTGCTCTTATTCTGCCACATATATGGACAGCTGATTTATTTCAACAAAGATTTTTTTAATGACATGGAAAATACCCAATACTGTTGACTGGATAACCCCAAATTATCAATGTGATCCTTTGAGTGTTCCAATAGCTTTTACTACTAATATTTTTTATGCCATTTAAAACAAAACCAATGCATTCAAAGTCCTTCAGATTCAACACTACAATATTACCCACTCTACTGTGAGCTTGAGCTGAATCTCTGGTTTGCTAGTAACAGTCATGCACACGTGCTCTCACAGTGTGCTCTCTGTGGGAGGAAAATTGCATTACAAATTTTTCAGAAATTCATTGCCTTATTGCCCCATAAACCTCACCTCCACTACATTGATTAAACAACTCCACCTAGAACAGCTAACTGAACTGCTTGATTTACTGCTGCTGATTAAGAATCATAACACACTCATCTGTGCTGAAGTACCTTAAGTGGATAGTCCACCAACTAAGTTCTCTGAGCAGTGACAGTCATGTCTAGCTTTTTTACATAGTTCACTTCTGATGTACTAAGAACCTTAAGCCACACCAAAATATATAAATATTTGAAAGCAATGCATTTTGTAAACACATTTGGCCAAATGAAACTATGGCAACAACAGTAACTGGGTTCTCAAATACACTCAAATTACTGAAAAAACAAAAAATTCTGTATTTTTCTCATTGGGATTACTCCAGTCTTAAAACTGAATTTTCATATTTTATCTCTGCTGCCAAAATAAATATAACCGCAATGCTCAGCAAACAAGTATAAAGTACTGGAAGAAACCTCTAACAGTCTTGCTAGTGTAATGTATGAATTGAGTAATATACTTAAAACTGCAAAACTCAGCTGAAGATGCAACAATACCAGGAGCAATGTTAATAACTGACTGCTAAAGACTAGCAAGTGTTACAAGTAAGAAAACCACAGGGGTGAGAAAAGGATGAGGAAGAAGCTCAGCTGTCACTGACCAACCACTTTAATCTGTCAGCATCAGGGTCACAACCCACCCAGCATTTCACTGGCCAGCTCGTGAGTTTTGTCAGAAAAATTTAAGAGTATTGCTGCACTAGAAACGGAAGTGCTACCTGATGGGACTTGGAGAAAAGGTGTGAGAAGTATCCTACAAACAGACACACTGTTAAGATATGGACAATACAACATTTCATTCAGTAACTGAATTAGAAATAGGAAAATCTGATGTGCCCTACGGATAAAGCAGCCAAAAAGTAGGAAAAGCAACCCCACACTTTACCTGCATAAAGCACTCACAGTGAGCACAAACAGAAGCAGTAGATTCTGACTGGAACATTCAAACCAAAGGGTAGAGGTCAAATAGTTCCCCAGGAACTCTCCACTACTGCCAGCCATTGAGGGCAGAGGACTACCGCTAACAGCTGAGCTATAGTTCAGCCAGGGATTTTATTCAATCTCCTTGTGGGACTACAACATACCCCTGCAGCAAAAGAGATTGAGCTGAAAAAAGTGTTGTTGTTGGTTGTTGTGGTTTTTTGTTGTTTTCTTTTTCACAACTATTACTGCATTAAAAAATACACACTAAGAACAGAACTATTAAAACAGTGGTACATATATGCTGGCATAAGGCTGCCAGCAACACATTGACAAGAAGCAAGAACTCATTTAGGCAAGGACTGCTGCACATACTATTCAGTCATTTGGACCAAGCTATTTTTATAAGCAAAAAAATACAGCTTTACCTCTTTTTAGAAAGAGAGAGGGATGGCACAGCTAGCGAACAGAAAAAGATCAAAGGCTCTTTGCTTTACTAGTTTAAAAATAAACCCCTCAAACTCTTTTCCAATATTACAAAGATACTTTTAGAAGACAGTTTGACCTTAGCGTCTCAGGACAATTTTTTTTTTCATTTTGTGTAACAGCTACAAAGAAGTATTTTTAAACACTGCACACCTATAGTACTACAGGTTTGCAGTCACCTCTAGGAAAATAGGTAACAGAAGTAAACTATCCAAAAACATCTCAACGTATAGCACTGTTTCCTCCCTTTTAAATTTAAATACATAAAATGCTACAGAAATTATACTAGACAAATTTCTTGTTAAACAAACAAAAAAATCAAGTCCAACATTCACAAAAAAAAGAAAAAGCCAAGACTATTGAATGTATTCTTTGAATCGTCTCTTATCACAATACAAGCTGCACCAAATTTTTCTGTAAGAAAGGAGGTATTCAAGCAAAACGTGAAAACTCACACTTTCTGGAAAAAGTATTTCAAGCCTAATATTAATCTACTCTAATTCTTGAATTACTCACTAATTTTCTGTAATCCACCCTGCCTGAAGCTCAGGAAGCATTGTATTTCCTAACAATGAACTGCCATGAAACACTTGCCTTGTTGATGCAAGAGTATTACAGAGAATCCATCCATTTAACCCATATAAACTTAAAGAAACTACATAGGAATACAGAAATTAAGGGATTATTTAGTATGGAACCATCCATGGTAACACAGATTCTAAAGTTAAGATTTATAGTGTCAAGACCGCCCTGTGCGATCATTCTCACTATTCATCCCAATTGTACATTCTCAAATGAAGGTCGTATGTAAGCAATACTAGAACTCCATGCCAACATTTGTAGCAGTTGTCACAATGGGAAATTCCTCCAATTGCAGCAAGATTCAGTTGCTCAATTTAAGTGGAAGCAACTACTAAAGGTATGCAGTAAAGCAAGGAAAGAAGATATCCAGTTTGAAGTTTGATCACACACCAAGCAGGAATCAAGTACATGCCAGAATTAAGTAATAATAGGACAGAACACTCGACGTGGATGTTTTTACACTGTCCTGTTTAAAAGTGCATCAAAAGTGCATCAAACTGCAACCAAAACAGCTGAACTGAAGCAGGTAACTATGGTATTCAGTACAGGAGCGATGCATAAACTAGTACACCTTAATTCTTGCTTTACTGTGTTCAACAGAAAAAGGCTTGCTGAAAATCTTCTGATCCTCTGTAGTTTAAACATTCATGTACCAGGTCATGTAAAAATTGCACAAAGTCTCAAGAAAAACATAGAAAATTTCTTCACATGTACAATTTTCTTACATTGCACTATTTGCCAATGTGTGGTATTATTTGGGTATTTGGGATGGCCAAGTGCACTTATCTGTGTAAAAGCCGGAATTCTTTATTAAAGAAAACTGGAAGGCAGGAAAGCAAACACAGAGTATAAGACCAATGTGAGACCCAAGTCTTTTTGGACTTCTTTTTAAGCACTGCACTATTCTGTAACTAGACAGGCTTGCAAATATCAACAGGGCAAGAAGCCATTTTTCAAAAAAGAATTCAGTGTTATACTAATTAAGCAATATTTTAAATTAAAACTAGACATGTTAATAAAAAATTACTTTTTCCCCTCCCAAACCCCCCAAAATAAAATTTTCTTATACAATGGTATGCTCTAAGAACTCAACTATACCAAAGTATCACACTATCACTAATAACACACATCTCCATTCTCACAATCTTCTTGAGCTCTTCTTTCCTAATAATGAAGTAAATCCAATTAAAATGTAGACTTTTGAGGGGTCACAAACAAAGCACAGTAAAGTCCTGATCTTCGCTTGATGGTTCTAAATGTTTCTGGTACATATGATACAGATATACAAACTTTCAGCAGCTTTAGAACTGAAGATCCAGGGTATCACAAGACAGAGATCAAAACAGAAGAATAGCTGTTACACACACATAGAAAACCGTGTTGCTTTCTGTAAGAATTGTGCTTGTGTTTATTGAGAAATTTGACACTGGCATTCCAAACAGTAACAGCAGTTCATAAAATATAATGGTCCAAAATGACTTTCAAATGGTGTAACTACATCTATGTTAAGAACGCAAATAATGGCAAAGATCCAAAACAACATGAGGGAACACAAAAATAAAAGTATGTCCTACTAAAATACATCTTTCAAATTATCATTTGAAATCATAATTTGCAGAATAAGCCGGTAAACAGCAAATATTGCAGCATCAATTTGAAGTTGTGTAAGATATAGGAAATGTGGTTTAAAGGGAAAGAAACACATCAAAACAGTAATCGGGTTCTAAGCATACACATCAACAGGAAAAATATCTTTGAATTCTAGAACTAACATACTTTGAACAAGCAACACAAATGCAATGCATCATCTTAAATAACTAGATGGAATTTCATTAGACATACCTTTTCTCTCTGTTTTCTGTGCAGGGATGGAAGCTGTAGATGTAGGCAGTTTTGATAAAGTAGATGCTCCATTAGCATCAAAGGATTTCTTTGGCTGGTGATCAGATTGTAGAGAAAATGGACTAGGAGGAACAGTGCTTGGGGTAGCAGTTGGATGAACCACTGGTTTGATGGGATGTTGTACTGGAGTAGAACTACTGTGAGTCTCTGCTCTTGGCAGTCTGTAGTCTCTGTCATTGTGCCTGCTTGTTTGAGATAAAATATTCTGTGGGAGCATACTACTGGCGTCACTGGAATGCTTGTCTTCCACTTTTTTCAGGATTCCCCAAGTAATGTTGCAATAAGAAAAAAAGATTAAATTAGAAACTTGTCTAAGATTGCAGTGACTTTGATTAATACAGCAGCACATCAACAACTACAGTTGACTGAACTTCTTACTATTCAAAAAAGCCTAAAGTAGATCAGCATCAAAAAAGGCAAAATTTAATTTTACTCACTGACAAAATGCATTTTCTCTGACCTTTGCTTGATTTAGAGTTCCAGTTAAGCACTGTGTTTTGATGAAAGGCTGCTTTATAAAAAGTGTTACAGTCAAGTTAACTTTTGAAGTCTCCTAAAAAATTCTAAATCAAAATCTATTATTTCCATCTTAGATTTAGCGTGAAGAGATAATTTGTGCCATTTTTCTTTTGTTCATTGAAAATCCTGAACATCGAGTATAATTTAATAGTTTCAAATTCTAGCCTTCAAACAATTGCACTTCAACTTGCTTGAGTACTACTACAAAGAATTTACTTGCAATTGAATTAATTCAAGACTATACATTAAATGAGTGACTAATCTGCATTTGTCACATGATTGCAGATTTTAAAATATGCTACACAGGGAACATACCAAGCAAATATAGAGTAATTCTTTTTGTTGATTACTAGACTTTAACCTACCACAAAACAAAGTTACTGCAATATGCATTTCTGCTATCTTCTTGTAGCATACAGTATATTTTAGCATACGCAGTATGTTTCAGCATACACAGAAAAACAGCCCTTTAAATGTCCCTGCCTTGTCAAGTCCGAAGTAAGGGGAATGGAGGGGAAAAAAAAAAAAAAGAAAAGAAAAAAAGATTAATACTTTGGCTTCTACTTTTAAACCACCTTGAGAACTATGCTACAAATTCACCCGCAAACTAAATCAGCATACAAAATTAATCGCACAGTACAACTGTTTCCCAGAAAAGTGTGACAAAGTTTAAAGCTAGGTATTGGGGAAAAAAAATCCAAGTAATAGAAATTCATAGTCCAGGAAAGGCTTTGCACGGTAAAAATATGCTTTCAATAACGTATACAAGCCTCTGAAAACCCCAATGTCATAATCTATAAAATTAGCTTATTATTTTCAGATGTGAAATCAAAGTTTTAGAAGAGATCTCTCCATCTCTATTTTTAAGCTCAGAATATGACATTGACAGGTTTCAATGTTCACAACAGTCCAACTATACCATAAACTGTGCAAGTTATTTCGATAACTACCTGTAAAGATAATTAAAGTTGGCAGTAAAAGCTGCAAAAAGGATGAGTACCATGAAAAGCATTAAGCAAGCACTGTACCAAATAAAGGCTCAATGTTTATTTTAAGAAACAACATTTGGGAGAGCTGTCTGTGCTACCTGCTTTGGCCTTTTTATATGAAAAGGTGAGAAAAACAGCTAAGGGAAAGAATTTCTTTTTTTTCTTTTTTGTTTGGAAAAGAAAACTAATGCAAACAAGGCAAGAATATATTACTGTAAAAAAACCACATACTTCCACTGGCAAACCCACTGGCAGCTGTCGCCTGCATCACCTCTCTTCTGTAATCCCTATCTTTTGGAAAACTGTTAACTGACATTTTGCTTGCTTCTTTTTGTCTCTGCTCTCTGAAGAAAAGAAAACACAAGTTAAGTAAGAACTTATATCATCTAATAATATAAGACACAAGACTAATTAAATTATCCTAAGATCCTGCTGCTACAGATGGGGCAGGCAAACTCCCCCCACTGCTTCCTTACACCAGGGGCTTGTCAAAGCCCCCAGTATACCAGTTCAGCTCACAAACATAGCAAAAAACACCCAAAACCAAAAGAAAAGGAAAAGGAAGAAAAAAAAAAATAATAAACCCAAACCCCAAAAAACCCCAACCAATCATACTTCCCCCTCCTTGCTCTGGATGATCAAGAGATAAAATAGGTGCCAGAGGTCATGGTAAGGGTAGGAACACAGTAGACTTGGACCACAATCTTTTATAGTAGTAATCTATTAGATAAGCTCAATTGCTCTTAGATGAGCTTTAGGAATACTTGCTCTTTATATAATGAAAATAACCACACGCATATACCTCTCCAGCCACTCTTTTGGTTTTTCCCATTGTGAAACTTCTGTTCGGCAGTTGTAGTAGTATTTTTTGCCTGAAGAGCTGATGTGTTCAGACCAATCATCCGCAGAATCGTAAGCCTTTAAAATACAAAGAGTGTTGGACAAAGGACTACTTGAGAGTTGTAACATACAAATTTAAAAACTTCCACCATTTTTAAAACTACATGGCACCCTCATATGCACCCATATCACAGCTTTCCATTTATACTATCTCTAAATGCCTGTTTCATTTTGATAGTTTAAAGATATGACCACTATGCTCCTGTTGCATTAGTTTCTGTTTGCAATAGTTTCCTGTGTTTTATTCCCATCAACCCTGAAACAAAATCTAATGCTATGTTTAGTGGGATACAGTAGTATGAATATTGATAACATTAATTTACTGCAGCTTAAAACTTCCTCAAAAATCATTATCTTTTCAAAATTTTTTTCTATACTTCACAAATTTATCTATTCTGTTTTCAGTGCAATTTTTAACAAATACCATTCTACTAAAACTTGGATAATGAAACTGACTAAAATTCATGTGTTATGCATCTTAAATAAGTAAAATCATACTGTCTTCTCTAGATATACCAAAGTTCATGGAGAATATATCTCTCGATATCTACTTCATTTAAATAGTCTAGTACTTTAAAATTCAAAACAGGTACCTCAAAGCTCTAATGATTGTCAATTAGAATAGTTTTACAACATACAACAACTGCAGCTTGAGTTTACAGAGTGTTTATAACATAAAGACTGATGCTGGAAAATTCAATGAAGCAGGTAATGTACATGGCACCTATTTTAGACAAGATGAAAATAAAATGTGTATGGATGGGGTGACAGAAGGATGAATACCAATCACAAATACTCACTGCATCAGAAGTTTTGCTTGGATTATTGCTGGGATTAGAAGAATGTGAATTTGAACTATGAAGAGCACTGTGGTTATGTGAATTTTCTTGTGGAGAGTAACTGGTCCCTAAAGGAAAAAAAGAACTGTTCACCATGTATGTTTGCAAACAAATCTACCATCTGCATTCTAAGGAGGTCAAAGGGGAAAGGAGAGGAGAGGGGAGAAGGCAAGCTGTCCACAGCCTGGACCACAGCATAGTTCAGACGGAGAAGTATTTCAGGAAACGACACGTGTATTTCTTTTTCACACAGTGTAAAGCTCACTTTGCCTTTCTAGTTACAATAATGCAGTATGTTCCTTCACTAGTCTCATCCTCAAACTTCGTTTCACTACAAACAAGTAGCCTTTATATTTTTTGATGGTTGGAGGAGTCCTAACATGTCAATTCAAAAATTAAGAGACATTTTCTTCTCAACATGAAGTCAGAAAGTTTAAACGGGTTTAGCAACAGCCTACACAGAAACACAAAATCAGTTTTTAAGTTCACTGGAGCAATGCTGTTTTCTTAACCCTTTTGAGACTACTTCTAACTGGTTCTAGGCAACTATTCTGTTTATGCATATAGATTAAATTAGTTTTCCTGCACCTCAGACTCTGCAACATAGGAATCCATATCTAGAATACCAAAAGAGGCATTTTCCTAAACCACCACCTGCTTCTGGCCTTTCTAACAACCACTTCTCAAGGTAACTTGTCCTCACTGTGAGAACACTTGAGCACAAAAGAATAGCTGGGAAATGAGAAGGGAGGTAATTCTCAACACCTTTTACATCTACATTTGTGTCTAAGCTCAAGTCATGAGTTACACCTGAACAGTTCTAATTAAAATTAAAGATGATGTCTGTTAAACCCTTCACAATCTTCACAATGTCCTGCTCTTAAGGCCTTCCACTCCTCAAACATTTCTACGCAAGTAAAAACTCTTCCATTCTTATTCATAAGATTTCCTCCCCATAAGTGTTACACGTTCACATAAATCACACCAAAGTAAGAAAAATAATCTTCTCACACATTTCAGCAAAAAACCTTGATATTCCAAATAGAACACTCTCCCTGCCTTTATTTTTCCTCTGCCTACTGAGAAGTTTCTAAACACCCAGGTATACTACATGAGGTACCACTAGCTTCACATACTGTATAGCCATCTAAATACGAAGTCAAAGTGCTTTGCAAATGGTAAACTCTGTATCTTATGGGCAACTACCGTAAAGAACAGTTCACTGCTAGGTGGGAGTGAAGAGAGCCATTGAAGCAAGTATTTTTTTTTAAGACTTCTAAGAGTCACACACTCAGAAAATGACTAAATGATATATCATGGCGCAGAATGGGAGAGATCATAATGCAAATCCTATCTTCTGAGCCTTCTGACTACATAAGTGTTGACAAAATTACTGCTTCAAACAACTTCTCCCTGCCTGTAACCCTGCAGGTCAGCAAAACAGTCCATCACGAAAGCAAAGAGGTATACCATGACTAATCTGTTTAGTACCCTACAAAGGTTACAGGCTGATTAGCACACGCATGAGTTATTGCAACCTGAACCATCTGTAGCTCTGAACCTCTTCCCACACCATTTTGGCTAAAACTGTATGTCAGTTTCTTTAGAGCTCTGACGGTATTAAAAAAAAAAAAAGCAGCGCCTTATACTGAAATACAGCCTTCCAAAAGCAAGACAATTAGTCCACACTAAAAGTATCTGGCATGTTCAGAGCCAGGTGGAATGACTTACCATGGGGGTAACTTAAGCTTGTCAAAGCAATACTCACAACATCCCATGCTTGTGATGCACAGGAGTACCGACAAAAAAAATTGAGCTTCTAGTGAATGATGTGACTTTACATGTTATGTATGTTAGAAAATTCCAGAATTTAACTTTAATATACATTCATAAAACCAGACACACTGAGTTCCCCTAAATGTATGCAAGAAGTAGACCATACTCCTCAATCAGTCACACAGTCTTAATTTTTGTTTTTAGACACTGTTTTTTTGTTTTTTAGATTATGGATTGAGATAGCTGTTTAATATTTTTATATTAATCATTCTGTCAAGTCTTTATTTATTTACTATACCCTTCCCAAACTCTGAGATAAAATTATTAATTTTTTTCATGTATTTCTGTAGGTTGCTTAATGCAGATATATTGGTTCATTTCTACTATGAGGTAAAATCATCTCCCTTTTTAAAGGAAAAAAAAACAAGATGAAAGTTTACCATATGGCTTGTTTGAACAGTTTGTCACTCAAAACTTCAGAAAACACCAATGCAGTTAATTTACTGTAATCCCGTACCATGGATGCGGTAACACTACACTTTGTTCAGTGTACTGTTGATGTAGTTAGTGATTTTTAAATACTGTAGTGGTCTAAATACACTGCCGCAGTGAATCTAATCTCATACACATTTTCCAAACACGAATAAATGCCAACAACATACATATCAAACCAATAAAATCCTTTAAAGTCAATTCTATCCAACACAGAAACAAACCCTTCAAACTCACTGAGCAGACTTTCAGTCCCCACACGGTCTAACAGCTCAGCAGCATCCCCTCACCATTTCACACTGTTCCCAGCCACGCTGGTTCCCAGCCCCAGTACTGAGTCACAAAGCACCTCGGAGCGAGGAGCGAGTACCAGAGCCGCTGCAGCAGTCACACCCACCAACAGCTGGTCCCAACAGTAGAAACGCCTACTATGCAGCAGTTTCTTCATAAGGAGCCCCTGGGCCTCTCCGCACTGAGCTGCAGTCCTCCTAGCAGACCTCCCAGGCTACACACCCATCAGCTTGCCCTGAATCAGGGATCCTGGCCTACCTGAGCTGGCCTCAGCTCCATAAAAACTACTCACGGCTGCTTCAGCAATACCAGCTGTCTCAGATTGTCAGGATAAGCTACGTGGGCTTTTACAAGGGCCAACCATAAATATATACCTGGTGGTGTCTAGGACAATTACACAGTGTAATTACAGATGCAGGTTCACCCCCATACCTCCATTTTATTTTATGCATAATACTGCTTTACATTTGGGTCAGTACCCAAACTTCAAAGGAACAAGCATATGAAAGGACTGCCAAACTGACATTTGCTGTTGGGAAGCTTCCAAGACCAAAGCAGATGATGCTCTGGAGAACAAGAGCTTTAAGCACTTCATACAAGTTAAGGGCTTAAAGATTGTACGAAAACACCAAAACCGTATCACCAAATTAACCACACACTAAAATCTTGCTGCCTCAGTATAAAAAGGTATGTACCTGCACAGCAGTCACCTAGGAATTCTGACAACCCAGCCAAGCAAGCATTGCCAGCTCAGGTTGCCAGGAAAAGTTGCTCAAGATCTTTAAAACGCCGCCAAGTTAAAATGGTATGCAGAGAGAAATCCACAAGTGGAGGTCTACCTCTAAAATGAAGGAGGGGTTCCCCTTACTTGTATGCTACCTTTCACCATTATCAAAGCCTAACCCCGAGCCATTTTAAGGTGGCTGTGACTTGCAATCAGCTCTGTCTCTCCCAGCTGCATGCCTGGCAAAGTAAATCACGAGAACAGGATCACTAGGATTAGTCCATACCCCAGAAACAGGCCTGATAAGGTAGACAGCATGCTACTGTGCCTCAAGATGTTCCCTTATAGCACTTCTCACCCTTTCCTCTTACAGTTAGACCTTCCTTCCTAGTCCCACTTTCTTCAAGGAGGAGTGATAAAAAGTCTTGGTTTTAAAATGCTTATTAGCATATCTTAAGGTTTAGCAATTGCAAATATACATCTTTGATGCACCATACGGAAATTCACATTGTGTTATAAATCCTCCAATTCAGTTACAGAACTCCCCATGGAAACGTTTACTGCACCATCACTGTGACTTTCCTCAGCTTAATCATTATTTTGGAAGCAGTTAAATCTGGAAAGAGCTATTCCTAACTGGAAGTTGGCCAAGGAGGGCATCAGCACTACAGTTATATAAAACTGGAGTGGTGCAACCATGTGAGCAAGCCTCTAACAACACTATCTCTAGTGATGAACAGATCGTAGGACAGGTCAGCGTCAAGGTTAAATTATCATAACTATCTTCAAGTCTTTCAAACAAAAAACACATCTTCCTTATTATTACATGAAAATCAGCAGAAACCACAAAAAACATGGTTCTGGGAACTAATTCAAAAAAACAGGCTGTGATTTAATGCCTACTACAGATTTGAGATTCTGCCATGCCACAACTCACTTTAAAAAACGATTTTGTAAGTACTTTCCAGATCTAAACTACTGAATCTCAGACAGTTTCAACTGCAACAAGGCTTCAACACTACACTGGACTTGGAGAACAGACATAACATAGGGTGAAATAAGAATATTTAATTTTACAACATAGTCAATTTTCTCCAGTAATTATCACATTTAACACCTCTCTTAACAACCCTTCAACTCCGTGAAATTAAGTTGAAATTCTGAGTTAGCTAAGGATCAGATTGCTCTAATAAAGCAACTGATTTCTCTCCCTCCTCCCCTGCCATCTTTCAAGACATGCTGAAACTTTCCTTTCCAAAACCTATACACCTATACTAGCAACTACAGCATCCATTTATAACCAGCTAAAATAAATTTTTTTTGCTGCTCACTGTGCCATTCCACATTGTCCTCTGGCATCCAAGTCTTAGCCCAATTAAAACTTTTTAGCTCATAACAATATACACTATCATAAACATAGTCTCCACTGAAATGCACAAATCAGAACACTGACACGCAATAGTCATCTTCAAAAGATAATCTACAATCCAGATCAGCAAACATTAAAAAAAAAAAAAAAAAAAGCTGTTTTTCATCCTCTTCAAACAAATGTACACTGAGAAATGAGACAGTAAATAAGTTCACACATCTCCACTCACACCCAAGATTTTACCCAGGCACAAACAGCAAAATTACAGTAATTGCAGTAGTACTATAGTTACACTATACAACAGTTAAAATGTTCTATGTTGGACTGTATAAAGCTATGTTTCCTTTTCAGTCAGACAAATATCTTGTTAATATCCTAACTCTCTTTCTGTCCATAGTAAGAAGTGTCAGTGCAGATAATACAAAGGAAAGTTTATAAATGCTCCCCAGCTGTGCAGGAAGCACAAAAAATGCTCCCTAGCAATGATGAGTGCTGTAGCAGAACTTAAAAGGCAGTCCTCCCATTCATTCCCTCCAGAGGGAGCACGGATTCAGGAAGGGCTCTAGGAGAGCCATCTTTTCTGTGCTCACAAACCAGGCATATTGGAAGAAACATCGGGCAGCAGGGAAGAAAAGTTCACTCCACTTGTTTCAACTCCATACATACTGTTCTATGACTCCACGTTCTATCTCTTGACTAATACACAATCGAAGTCATTAAACTAGGGACAATATTAGAACTTGAACTGCCTTAACAGAACAAATACTGCCCAACTGACAGACATTAATTATTTGTTAACAGAGAAAACTTAACAGCAAGATAGTTCATGGTAGTGATATTTTATGAGGATAATTAATTAAAACTTGTTTAAATAGTGAAAATGATAGAAACTTATCTAGGATAAGCCTAAATTAAAATGCCTAAAGTGTATTTCAACTGACATCATTGCTACTTCAGTGCAAATCTTTGTGCAGAACACTTTCTGAAGTTCTGCATATGGAAGGAAAAAACCTAACACAATAGGAACACAATATTCAACATCTCAGCAGTAACCGAACAGCCTATCATGGCCATCTTTATTTGCCACATGTAAAAGTAATAAGACAAAACACAATTTTCCTTCACTGTATTTTTATGTGGCCTGCTGTATTGAAATAAAATATGGCTGCTTTCCATAGGCAACTAAAAGCATATAAACTTGCAATTTTTCTAGCAGAGCAATGGCCTCAGAGAATACACCAACTGTGCAGTAATATTTACCAGAAATTCATAACATACTAAGTTGAATGCACACTACTCTGCCAAAAGAAAGAAAGCCTAGTCTGATTACTGTACTGCCCAACTACCCAATTACAACGTCATTATGCTGCTCAAGAGAAGTGTTTTATACCAGTCAACAAGTAGCTCTATGAGCTAACGAGCTTACAAAGCCTTATTTCCTTCCCTGCCCTTCTCTCTTACTGTATCTCCTATCCAGAACAGCAAAGTCTGTGCTGTTTTGTAATGTTCGATTCAAAGGATAATTGTCCCAAAGTAAAGAATTTTCATCTTTTTCTCCAAGCTACCATTTACACAAAATTTCATGGAAATTAGTTCAAAATGTTACTATAAACAGACCAAGAGTCGTACATACATGGAGCATGACAAATGACCAATAAAGGATGAAAATAATACTGTAAGCATACAGTTTTCTTCATAACAGAATTTTTCTTCTAAAATGGGAGTAAGAAAATGACACCTCAAGAAGAAAAAGCCAGGAGAAGTAAAACCAATGAAAGTCAAGGACTCGTATCATTTTACTAATTAAATACTCAAAGAGCACCAAGATATTACTGATTATTAAAATGAAAAAGATTAGCTTCAAATTTTATCTTACACATTGCATAACGTAACAGTGGTTCACTATTTTGCTGCCTTCTGCTTACATTTTTATTTTTAATTAGATCTGCTCAATTTATTTCAGAAACTGAAGTTAATTTCAGGGCAAATGGTACAACCTGCACTAGAAAGAAAACCAGTTATCTGGTCATCAAAAAGGAAAGCAAAAGGCAGTAATAAAATGGCTCAAATTAAACTTCTGAATTCTCATGTAACAATTCAGTGATTTACTACTCCAGCAGCTAACAGGCAGACTGTTTTCCTAGGGTTGCACTTGAGTCTAAATGGCTGTAACAGCTTGGGAGGTCCTCACTGGTAGAACAGATACAAACTTATTTTTGTCCAACCATCCCATTCTAGTTTGCTCCTTTCCTTGTTACAGCTACAGCAAAATAAGAGCCCACCTCCCAATAGCAGTGAGAAATCACTTTTCAACTTACACATAACTTAGAAAATGATTAAGTTCACTGAATCCACTTAAGTTTCTGGAAGATCCAATACTCAAGTGTCCCAAGTCATACCCTCCAAAAAAGCCTAAGGGATGACACATGCATTTCCACTGCACTCTAGACAAATCCCTACCAACCTTCCTCTTCAAAAGAAAACCAGTATATTGGTAGTTTACTTGATATCTCAACCATTAAAACAAAAACAAGCAGAAGACTGGACAAACAATTTTACCATCAATGTAAAAATGCTTATTCTTTATTTCTGAAGAGCAATAAGCAATATTATATGACAAAATTTGCCTGTCTCCCCTAAATTAAGGCAAGTTCCAACCCGCTTCTAAATCTTTCTGATACAAACACCTTAGAAAGATCGAAAGGTTACCGAAGTAGATACTTTTAAACAAATTGAAATCTACAAGTTGAATTCATGTGAAAATAAGCACTATAGATAGACAACAAATTCTTTAGATTTACATTTGCTACTTCACTCCTTTGGGTTCAGGTCACCTAATAAAAAAAAAAAAAA